>OY992536.1:145462335-145863445 GCA_963921195.1 Pegoplata infirma | reverse complement strand
ATTTATTGGAAGTTCTTCCGAGAAGTATTGGTATTGCATTTGAGCGATATCGGTTCAGCGGTTCAAAAGTTATGAACGCAAATGTAAGCACACCTCAAAAATTTCAGTACATTCAATATAACCTAAAAATACAAAATGCTTTAATTCGGCTTTTGGTTGACATATGTGAACATAATTGAACACCAAATGGTATTTAAACAAGTACCAACATATTTTTTGACAAAAAAATCGCGGATTTTTTTTTACCAAAATTTTTTTTCGCGGAATTTTTTTTTTCAATTTTTTTTTTTTTTAAGTTATTTCCTTTTAAATAAAGTGTTTTGCAATAATCTTTTTGAAATTGTGGAGGGTATCACTACATTCGGCAAGGCCGAATTTAACTTTTTTACTTATTTAGAGTAATTTAGTTTTTTTGAAAAATAGTTTTAAATAGAAACTTCAAAATGGGTTTAAAAAAATTTTGGAACTGATTTAAATTCGTTTTAAAAACAGTGTTTTTTTCGATTACAATTACGATTAATTGGTGCGATTAATCGCGATTACGATTACGATTTTAATCGTTTTGCAAACTCTACCTACAAGGACCGCTTTTTGAAAAATCTTGAATTTTATTTTTGTTGTTTAATAGTACCCTAAGTGCGAATACTTTGCAAATGATATCCTATTGAAACCACTATGGTTTTCCTGTAAAGGAACAGTTGGTGTGGAATGCCTCATAACTGTTTTCAGATTAAGTTAAACGAGTTTACGGATATACCAATATTGAAGTGCGACAATTGGCACGATTCCAAGTAGATCTTTCCAATATCATTGGTTGTAGTCATAAGGAACCAACAAATTTGGATTTAAAAGTATCACGAATAACAGACTGCCGTTTATTGAAGGTTAAATAAAAAAAATGAATTATGATTCAAGGACATACATAAATAATTTCAATTTTTTAATAACAGCAATATACCGCCAGTCATGCTGCTACCATCCATTCCATTATTGTCCTGTGGTTGGGAGGTTACGTTGCATGTATGTAGTTGTGATTGTATCTGTAGTGTTTCCCAAAGCCATTCATGGTTTAAGCTTTTTTTTTTTTTAATATTCCCTGTGTTTGTGCAATATAATAAATTTAGTAACAACATTTTTATTTCAACATACTTAAATATAGGACAACTTTCACTCTCACTGGAGTCATCAGCACTGGTAACCACATTACATTGATGTTGTTCTTGCTGCTGCAGTTGGTACTACACTGTACTGGCCTGTGCTCTCCAATTTCTTCTCGCTTTCCAGCTTTAATTCTTCTACTCTAGACTACAATAAATAGTTATGGTTTGTATTAAAAGTGTACTCCATCCTAGACTCTGCTGCTCCATTCGTTTTAACACAACTGAACTCTATGCTTTTTTTTATTACATTTTTTTCTTCTGTTTATCTTTCTTTTATTGTTTAAGTTATTGACATTGAAATTTTTATAATTTTTTTTATCCAGACTTTTATTATTCTTTTTATTCTTTATTTTTTTATTTTTATTTTTATTTTTTTTTATTTTTTATAAATAGTATTTTATTGTTTACCATGTGAATGAAAGAATTGCACTCACACATTCACAAGCAGTTCCTTTTCATACAATATACACATGCACCATACATAACTATTGAGTTTGGAAAAGTGTACCAGATTTATATGGTGGTTAGAGAAGGAAGTTTTCTGGCCAATTGACTGGCCTGACCAACTACTAAATATATATTATGATGACGTCACTTTTGGACCTAACTGTAATATTAGTAGTAGATGTAGTAGTAGTAGGAGTTAATGGAGGTAAACTATAAACATTTGTATGCTCATTCGATAAATTCGATTTGTTAGGATTTTTTTTCCAAGTTCATTCCTTTTATACAAACATAAAATTTATATATATTTTTTTCCTTTAACTTTGGTGTTGAATATTTTTATTCTACTGAGACACATTTTTTTTACAGGATATTAATTTTTTTTTGTGTTCCTCTTCTTTTCATATTCTATGTACATATTAAATCTTTATGGAACTTGTAGTATACTCACACCATATTTGGAATAAAATATTATAATTCTTGTTTCCTTAACACATATAAAGAGTTGACTGCGGTAGTACAAATGTTACATAAATATTTAAAGTACTTTCGTGATTTAGAAAAGGTCATTAAACCCTTATAATTTTTTAAATTTATCAATTTGGTAAGAATAAAGTGGTCGCTTTGGATATTTTCAAGGTTTTCGATCGTCTTCATCAAGGATCAGTTGTATCAAAGCCAATTGTCAGGTGTTTTCTCAGAGACCTCATTACACATACACGGTGAGCCTCAGCGATGTTTAGGTTCAACTTTAGTGTCGACGAAAAGTGTAAACGCAGTTCGATTTCAACTTGATTAAATGTCACAAAACTGTTAACAGCGAAATCGTAGCTGCTCGCATTCGCGAGATATCGCGAAATTAGAGTTTTGTATTTTCTAAAATTTTGACAATGAAGTTTTTTAAATATTTTCAAAAGCTGAGTATGCAGATTTAATTGTATTTATTTACAGGTCACAAAACAGTTTACATCGAAATCATATCTTCTCAATTTCGCGAAAAATCGCAAAATTAAAAAAAAATAAATAAAAAATTGGAAAAAAAAATATTTTTCGCTTAAATTAGCAGTCAAGATATTGATTTGAGCAGTTTTACCACCTTTAAAAACATAAAATTTAAACTGCATACAATATATTTGTCGTTTCTTGATTTTTCCCCTTATTTTAGACACTAAAGAAAAAATAAGTTAATTAATATAAAAGCTTGAACAGTAATTTTGCAATTTCTCGGGAAATTGATCATCTATAATTTTTATGCTTGCGGTTTTGTCAACTTTAATAACCTTGACTTCAAACTACCACATTTTTGTTGTTAATTGAAGTAAATGTTTTTACAGACCAAAAATAACACAAAGTAATTAATAAATAGTAGTTTAGTGAGTTTTTTAGCGATATCTCGAAGAATTGAGTAGCTAGAATTTAAATGAAATAAAATCTCGCGAAAGTGAGCAGCAATAGTTTTTTTGTGGGCAGTTTAAATTTCTTCCAACATGCTCAAATCAAACTGCATACCACATTTTTTTATTATTTCAAAACAACCGGTTTTAAAATATAAATAAATAATACAAAAAAATTTTATAATAACGCGATATCTCGCGAAATTTAACACATACAATTTCGATGTCAACAGCTGTGTGATCTTTGATCAAGCACAACTAAAACTGCATACCATGTTTTTACGAAATTTTAAAGAAACCTATCTAAAGATCAAAAACGAAAACAAAAACAGCAAAAAATTAATTTCGCGATTCCTCGCGAACTAAAGAAGATAGGATTTTGATGTTTACTGTTTTGTGACCTTTAAATAAGTACAGTCAAAACCGTATACTCAGTTTTTGAAAAAATTTAAAAAACTTCAATGTCAAAATTTTAAAAAGTACAAAAACACAAATTTCGCGTTTTCTCGCGAATGCGAGCAGCTACGATTTTGCTGTTAACAGTTTTGTGACATTGAATCTTGTAGAAATCGAACTGCGCTTACACTTTTCGTCAACACTAAAGTTCAACCTTAACATCGCTGAGGCTTACCGTGCATAGGCGCAGTTTGCCGAAATTCCTGCTAGTTCGGCTTTTATTCGGATTTTCCCAAGTGACTATATTTTTTCATAAGGTGACAACCTTTTTTTTAAATTTGAGACTCGGCAGCTAAAACAAACAGGTAGTAACTCTTATTTTCTCCCCTCATTCCAATATGAAAGTTTCAGGACAATCGGTCCTCTGAAAGTCCTCCCTTGTAAGTAGAGATGTCAACAGCTTTCGGAAAAGCCACCCTTTCTTCGTCAGCACTCTTTCATTGTCACTGTAAGTTGTCAGATAAAAATTTTTAAGCGTTATGTTATTTAAGCGTACATTTAAGAAGAAAAGAAGACGATATCTGTGGCAGAAAGGAATAAGTGCATGAGTGTTTTTATACTACTTTTCAGAAGAGCATTTTTAAGCTTTAAACTCAAATCCCAAATCTGGGTTCAAAGATTTGAACATTTTGTGCATGTTAATATCTCAAGCATTATTATCGGCACAATCTTCGCTAATTTAAGAGTTGATACATATTATAACAACGGAGATATCGGGTGAAAACCATTGATGTTATTGCGTTTTGCAAAATTACATTTTAATCTAAGCACATATCGAGATATGCAGTTATGTATCCCTGTAAAATACAGTTTGCGTCTTCAACAATTGCTGATTTTAAAATAAGGAATAAAGCTTAAGTCAGATATGCTGTTGCGATTTTTATTTTTCCTTTAAAAAAATGAGTTGTAGAGTTCTGAGATCAATATCTCAGAAAGTAATGGTTTGATTTTCATAAAAATTTGATACAATACGAAAATGGTTGTGGAGATTCCGAAAATGCAAAAACACGTTTTGGGCATAACTTGACTTATGTAGTTATGGGGTTTGCAAAAACTTGGTAATGGGTCCCCCTTTCTGCTTCGCTTACATGGTAATGGCTTTGAATACTACTAATTACCATTAGCATTACATTGCGCCAAAAAAAAGCGAAATGTGGTTACCTCCAATGACATCACCGTTTTAAAGTAATTAACATTGAAATTGGGAGGTAACTAGTTACTGATATTTTTGCTAACCCCTTAAGTTAATTACTTGGTAAGCGAAGTTTTTGCTGGGCAAATGAAGGAATTTGCATTTTCTGTTTCGGAATGGCGACGTATTTTGTCAGTAATTTTATTAGCGTTTCTTCTGTAAGTACAGATTGAGCTCGGGCTGTAATTATATTTGTTATAAGGGTTCAAGTTGAAAAAATGTTCAAGAAAAATGGAATTTGTATAACTTATAGACATTTCTGGTATTCCCATACCGGTTTCAAACACTCCAGTTAGTGTTATCATCAGTAGGATATTAAATGTCGATTTATCTTGTAAATGGAAATTGTTTCTTATATACATACACTAGAGTGTCCCTTATTTTGGAAATGTTGAGACGGTACCCCCTCATTTTTTTCCTTTTGACTAAAAAATAACTCAGGAAAAATTTTACGCCCCTACGACCACGCCTTCCCTACGCGACGGGGCCGTAAAGAGCGGGGCCTTAAAAATCATTTTTCCATACAAAGCAAAAAAATTTTTTTTTGATTTTTAATTTTTTTGTTATTAATTATAATATTACTTGATTAGCTTATTCACGACAAAAAAATTGATTTTGATGGGATGAGGCTTTCAGTTCTAAAAAAAAATTTAGAGCTTTTGGGGTCCTACAGTAAAATTTTTTTAAAAAATATTTTTTTTTAGTTTTGACAAGCAACCGTTTTAGTTGAATTGTTGCTTTTAATGATATATTTTCATAAAAAAATATTATTCCTATCTGTGACATCTTTATCGTGATCTAAAAAAGGGTAAAAAATGCATTTTTGATGTTTTTCGATACACGATCAAGATGTCACAGATATGAAAAAAGCACCATTACAACTAAAACCGTTGCTTGTCAAAACTAAAAAAAAAAAAAATTTTAAAAAATTTTTACTGTAGGACCCCAAAAGCTCTAAATTTTTTTTTTCGAAAAATTTTTTAGAACTGAAAGCCTCATCCCACCAAAATCAAATTTTTTGTCGTGAATAAGCTAATCAAGTAATATTATAATTAATAATAAAAAAATTTTTGGTTTGTGTGGAAAAATTATTTTTAAGGCCCCGTTCTTTAAGGCCCCGTCACGTAGGGAAGGCGTGGTCGTAGGGGCGTAAAATTTTTCCTGAGTTATTTTTTAGTCAAAAGGAAAAAAATGAGGGGGTACCGTCTCAACATATCCAACATTTCCAAAATAAGGGACACTCTAACATACACTGATAGAAAAACACTTCACTAATGAATGGAATTCATTAACGTTGTTTCATTACAACAATGAAATATTTTATATGCTGAATGAAATTTACATACATATTGTGTGAGATTTCATTAATTTTGATTCATTAGATTTCGTAGTTTCATTAAAAAATTTCATTAAGTTTTGTTAACAAAATTTTCTGTTTTTTGACACCTGTCGTTTCGCCTCTGTTTAGTCTGTTAGTTTACGCGCGCAAAAAACAGCTGATCAGAGCGTATTTTTTTTTTTTTAGAATTTTTATACGAAATTTAAAATGAAATGTTGTTGATTAATTATTAGTATTTATGAAATTCGTGTTGTTTTATATTATTTCGTGGTTTTACTTATATATTAAAAGTAAATGTTATAGTAAAATTTTGTGTGAGAAAACTGAGTGAAATCTATATAAAATAAAAAATATGTGAAAGTGTTTTTTTTAACTTGGTTATTTTGTGATTTTTTCAAACTTTTTTTTGAAATTTGAAATAAGAAGTAAATTATTATTTTTATATTTACTAAATTCGTGCTGTTTTTATATTGTTTTATATTCGTGGTTTTAATTACGTATGTATTACAATTTAAGGTTGGAGTAAAATTTTGTGCGAAAAAACTAATTGTAAGTGAAAGCCATTTTTTATTATTTTTAATTCTATAAAATGATCTTTACAATTTTATACATATATTTCATTTTAAAAATAAAAGTAGCATTTATTCAATGAAAGTATTTTATTTCAAAAATAAAAAGTAGGATTTATTCAATGAAAATATTTCATAAGAACTAAATACTTTTTCATTAAAGTAATGAAAAATTTTCATAAAATACAATTTATATTTTGTATGAACAATTTTCATTAATTTAATGAAACTTGTTCTTACAATAAAATTTTATGATACCTATTTCATTAATTCAATGAAACCCTACATAGGTTCCTTTTTAACGTCATTTTTCATAACATTAATGTAGATTTTCATTATTGTCATGTACAAATTTCTGTCAGTGTATGTGAATATTTTATGTGTTAAACAAAAGTACAAAAAAAATGTATTTTTGTAGTTCTTAAAGGGGAAACTTTTTTCCCTCTGCTCTGATTTTGCCTGTATAGAAACCTACATTGAAAAAAAAGTGCGAACTAATTTTAAGGAAAAATTAACATTAAAATAAAGACATTAATTTTTCTTTAATTTAAGTAAAATTTTCTTAATAAATAGAAAATTTCATAGACTTAAATAAAATTAACTTGACTTGACTTGATAACACCCAAAAATGTTGCTTTTTTAATATACTAAAATTTTGTTTTTTTAACTTTTATTTCTTGAATCAAATAAAAAAATTCTTTAAAAATATTACACAAACTTAAAAAAAACATTAAGGAAATTATTCTTAAAAACTTGTACTTTAATATTAATATACTATAATAGATTTAAATAAGAATATATTAGTTTTAAGGAAGACTTTCTTATTTATATGCACACAGAGATTTGTTTCGAAGGTTGAGAGAAATACAAATTTCATCTTTTAATTCTCAACTAGTATACAGTTGAGTAGGTTTAAATATTTTAGTTTGGACACCAACGATTGGCGATTGTTATTCAAATTCACTGCGCAACTTGCAGTGTAGATTTTTTAGTTAAAAGACTGATAAAGTTTTTTTTTAAAACAGATTAATGATAAAATATTAATAGCATAAAAAATTAAAATAAAAAAAGATTTTTCCTTTGGAGCTAATTTATTCCCATTTTTTCCTAATTTTAAGAAATTCTTCCTTAATTTCAATATGCTTTCAAACTTCCCGAGTAAAAATTTTTGTATGGAGCAATATATGTTCTTATATTATTCCAGATCTGTTGATAGATCCGAGATTTGAAAGATCAGCACTGATCCGAAAAATGGATCGCTAAGATTAGATCAGTTTTAACCGGACGGATACAATTTGATCCGAAAAGTGGGTTTATCTAATTAGATCAGTTCTAATCGGTGGGATACAATTTCATCCGAAAAATGGTTGGATCTTATTGGACCAAGACAAAAAAAAAATATTTTTTTAGCTGGATAAAAAAAGATAAAATTTCATACGAAAGAAAAAAAAAATATTACAAAAAACTTTAGATAAAATTTTATCCGAAAAAAAAAATCTATTTTTAGAACTATATATAATTTAATCCGAACAATAAAATCTATTTTTAGAACTGATAAAGTTTTATCCAAACAATTTTTTTCAATATTAAGATATAAATATATATAATTAAAATTTATTTAAAAAAAAAAAAAAACTTCGAGCGGCGGGGGAATCGAACAGCTACCAACTGTTTTGTAATCGCAATCTCTACCCTCTGACCCAGCGGACGTTGTTAATAAATGACAACTTTAAAAGACTATGTTTTAAAAAAACTTAGACAATTTTTGAAAATAGTTTATCATATATAATTATATCAAGTTTAACTTATATATAATTAAATCCAGTTTATCTTATCGGGTATATGATTGCATCAAATTATATTCGACTTGAATTTGAACAAAATTTTAAAAAAGACTTAGAAAATTTTTGCTAAAATTTGTGATTTTTTTTTTTTTTAGTTTATTTGCTGAGCTAATAGGGGGTTTAATACTGAGTTCAACAACATGATTTTCATCTTCCAATGCTCTTAATTTTCCAAGTTATAAAGCTTTAAAGTAAAAACGGTTTTTGGCTTATGAGCTTCACATTTTTCATCGGATCCAAATTTTCTTTCTGCCGTTGTATATTTAATAAAAATACCTTTAAAATGGTATAAAACATGTATAAACTTTTTTACTCACCAACGGCCAAATAATGAGTTTTAAGTTTTTTTCGGAAGTTTTTTCAGACAAAAATAATTTTATCTGAAAATATTGCTAACATAAGTTCGAACCAAATACACTTTTAATTATTGGCAACAAATAAAGCTTTGATTTGAGCTTGATCTGAGGACTTTAGCTCTCTTAAAACCAGAGATATTGATGGTTAAACATTAAAGTTTTAAAATATTTTTTTCTTCGGATTAAATAATATATAATTATATCAAAATATAATTATTTTTGAAATATTTTTGTTAAAATTCAGGGATTTTATTTTTTTTTAAATTTGAAATACGAAAACGCATTAAAAAATCATTTAGATTAAAAAAAAATTTAAAAAAAAAAAATTTTTTTCTTGAATTAGTCGGGAATCGAACTCAGGGTCCTCAAGAATTATATATTATCATATATGATGCAATATAGAAAGTTATATTACTATATATAAATAATATTTATTTCTAAATATTATCATAAAAAATAAATTAATCAATATTTTTAAGTCTAGTAAAAAATTAAAGCTTCTAAAACATATTTTCTTTAAAAAAAAAATTAAAAAAACAACTTTTTTTCTTAGCTCAGCCGGGGATCGAACCCAGGGTCCCTAGGAACCATATATTAACTTATATGATGTAATATATAAAATTATATAACTATAAATAAATAATATTTATTTTTAGATTTTATCATAAAAATTTAATTATTCAATATTTTTAAGTTTAGAAAAAACAAAAAGCTTTAAAAACATATTTTCTTTTTTAAAAAATTAAAAAAAAATAGTTTTTTTCTGGGTTGAGCCGGGAATCGAACTCGGGGTCCCCAAGCATCATATATTATCTTATATGATCTTATATAAAGTTACACACAACTATTTAAGTAATATGCATTTTTTAAACATTTAACTTTTAAAATCCAATATGCATTTTTTTAAGTTTTAAAATACAATGGATTAAACAGATTTTTTTTCTATTTAAAAATTTATAGAATTTATATATATTTTTTTTTTGACTGATTTTAGGTGCTTTGAGAATCATATATAATTATACAAGCTCTCTTGTATACTTAAATAAAAATATATATGATGCAACATTAAAAAAAAATATTGAAATAATGTCATATAAAAGTATGCATAATTATATATAAAATATTGTGAAAGAAAAAAATATTTTTTACCTTATACAATTGCATAACATTTTATATGGCGTTACATGTGCCACCATTTAAAATTATATATAGAGTTTAAAAAAAAATTGTATTTATATGGTACCTTACAAAACTATATACGGTATCTCATAAGCCATTTATAATTATATCTTTGATAATATTAAAAAAATAAATGTTTGATGCCATGTATAGTTTTATATGACTGAATATAGAGTTATATGTGCGACCATATATAATTATATTTGAAAAATTTTTTTTTCGTTTTTTAAGATGGAACCATATATAGTTTTAAATGGTTTCTTGTAAGTCATATATAATTTTAAATGGTTTCTTGTAAGTCATATATAATTATATATATAATGATATTGGATTTTTTTTAAATATGCTCGTATACGTTATTTGATATTAAGTCACATATAAATATGTATGCAATCAGATTAAGTTATATGTGTCACATATGATTATGTCTCCCACATGTATTTATATATTAATATGGTTATCATTAGATGTAATTTTATATAACTCCATTTAAAAAATTTGGAAAAACTCAATGCGAGATATAATTATGTACTTTGTTTGATATGAAAACATATTATTTCATATGGCTATATATACATACATCAAATAATGTAAAATTATATGTATTCATTTTTACTCGGGTTAAATTAAGTACATTTACACCTAATTTTTTTAAATAAATGCACAATTTTCACACCACATTCAAAGAAAGATTTTTTATAACAAGATGGAAATTTTTCTTTGGAGCCAAATTATGAGCAGTTTTCCTTTAATTTTAATAAAATTTCTTTAATAATTAGAGACTTTTCTCAGTGTAATCAGCCTGTTACCGTTAGAGATATTCATGCCAAATTTGAGATATCTAGCTTTTTTGGTTTGGACTGCATTTTTTTTAATGCCACTGCTCAAAAAACGCACTTTGTGCTAGTTTGTATAATTGATTCTTGTAAAGAATGATGCCACCTACCACTGTATAAACTGATGTAGAGTTACTCTTAACTTTTTGACCTTCGAACATAAGTTTTAAATAATTTCATAAAAAAAATGTTTTTAAAACATAAAATTTGGATATGTTGTTCAGAACAAAAATTAATTAGACACATATTTTTTAAGCCGGCCGAACTCATTTTAGGGGCAGTCGATTTGTACAGCGGAAGTTGATATTTTTCAGTTTTGTACCATTTACGTCTGTTTAATCACAATAAACAGAGGTATATTTGGTATCAGATATTTTGGAATGTTTGCCGTTAAGAAAATGTTAAGACTTTTGACAATTTGTTATCTCTCTGCTACAAAAAATTAATTTGGGACCACAGTACAGCCTTAAAAAATTAAATTAGGATGCAAAGAAATAACACTTATGAAATGATTTTTGTCTTCAACAAAATATCCAAAATTGAAAATATGTGGGTGCCCGTTCAAGGTTAGGTTGTAAGTGGCTGCTGACGCTTTACGTCAGCACACATAGACTCTGAGGTCCGTTGTGATACCAAGAAACAGTAACGGGGCCCCCTACTGGTCCCTGTCGTTAAACAAATTTGAGCTCATTATGAAACTTCTATAATATTTAATTTTGCAATCGACATATCCGAAAAATGGTGCAGCTCCCTAAATCCCAGTGAAGCAAGTCCCTGACCAGAAAATTGAATGGCAGATAGTGATCTCTCATTCATGCAACTGCGGTCAAAGGCATTTGACAATACATTTAACCGCTCAGCGTGTTTTCATATAAAGCAGTGTTCGGTAATTACTGCAAACACCGTCAAAATTTCTTCTCTCGGAAGCGATATCAGCTCACTTGTGCCAGGGATGATAAATGACATTTTCAAGACTGTACTGACTTGACTAAAAAAGTGTACTTTTTTGACCCTCATTGGATTTTTTTTTATTTAACAAAAATATAATACCCTACACCAGTGTTTTCCGAAAAATGGGTCCCAAGTCCACACATTGACCAAATATTAAAAAAATAGGGCCTATGTCTAATTAAAATAGGACTTGAATAAGTTACCAAAGAAAGCGTTTAACACTTACAAACAAAATTTTAATAAAATATTATCTACTTTTATAAAATTTTAGAGATTTATGTGAAATCCGGAAAGGTGGTTTGTATGGGGAATACAAGTGGAACTGATCCGATTTTTTTAAATTTATAATGGTGATTTGTGAACATCTTCACCTGCCCAGTTTCGAAAGGATATCTATTGTTATAGTCGTTTTAGTCCAATTTAAATGGGGCGTTTGAACCTTGGGCCAAAAGAAGCTAAAGTTTCAAATTTCAGGTAATTTGATCGAAAATTGTATCGTGCTTATACCGTTTATGTAAACAGACGAACGGACATCGCTAAATCGAATCAAAAAGTGATTCTGAGTCAACTAGTATGCTAAATAGTGAATATAGGAACAATATTTCGAGCAATTACAAATGAGGAGGTTCATAACAAAATGCACCAATTCCACTTTAACAGTTTTTTAGATAAACGCATAAATGTAAACAAAGTCAGTACTGAGTATGAGTGTAAGTACTGAGCATTGGGATGTTTCATAATTAAAGTCAGTAGTGAATTGCTGTGCAAATATTGAGCTTTGGGATGTTTTTTGGTAATGGTTACATAGATGTTAATGTGTAGAATAGTATTCAGTCAAAAAAACAAAAAACTCAAAAAGTGGAATTGGCGCGTTTTGTTATGAACCTCCTCAAATAACAACCTGAACCACAGATTGGTTTAGGGTATAAAAATAGATTTAACAGAAAAAACAATGAACAAAATTATTTTGTTGATTTCTACTTATCTTGCAATATTTTGACGATCTTAAAAAATTAAGTCGAAAAATATTTGTGATTGGAATCAGTCAGTGGGGTACTGCCGTACTTTTCTCCTCCGAATTGTACTGAAAAAAATTACAATTGTACTGTCTTTATCACCCCTGAATTGTGCGCTTCTGATAAAGAGAAGGCCAAAGCTGTCAGGTAGTCTCTCACGTTTATCTATATGCCCATCGCTGATTAGCTCCGTCGCGGAACAAAGCCATATATTTTGCTTGTAAGTTTCCAGAGGCATACCAACACATTTTAATTCCGTTGGAACCATTAAGGTAGTTTTCAGTCTTGCAAGTTCATAGACTTTGCAAGTCGTATATCAAACTCTAATTTAAAGACATGCTACTAAGGGCATTTCTTGTTTTCATAAACATTGCCTTCAGGGATTTGACTATCGGAATATATATCGACGTCGGTTGTAGACATGACATTGCAACTAAACCAGTCAACAACTTCCCCTATGGCCAGCATCTCTGTCTGGCAAATAACGCAGTGATCTGCCAATCCACGAACAGGCTCAACCAAAGCTCTTTCGAAACGAGTGGTGTCTTCTAATTTTTATCCGTTTTAGACATTGACATAGATTCTTCCTATGTCGATCTGTCGGCCTTTCTGTTGAAGTCATGCAATCTTTTAATATACATTTTTTTGTTCGGCCATGGCACTCGAAACTTGCACTGTTTTTCAGAGCTTTTTTACTGTTAACCGATTAAGATAAAATTTTTACTAGAAACTCATAAGATAGCATTATAAATTTAGAGGTTGGGAGCAGGAATTGGTAAAAAACTGCAAAATAAGAACTACCCTAATGAACATACAAGGGGGTAAAACTACTTTAGTTACTTATTACGAGTGTGTATGTGTTTGTATTTGTTTATTTGTAATTGAACATAATATTCAAGTGTGCAAAAGTTTTCTATAAAACTGACAAGGTCAATTTTAATTTTTTTTTCGTTTCTTTTGTTAAATATTTCTTTGGAAAAACTTTACTTTTTAACTATTTGTAATACTTAAAGAACAAAAAAAAAAAAATATAAAACCCCGAACATTTCTATACATTTACACACAAACTAACAAACATTAATACATAAAAACATACTCGAAGTCAAATATTTACGTCTGTGTGCATGTCGTTTATATTTGAGCTTATTGTACGTGTATATGGCCATTAATAAGATTTTATTTTATATTTTTTTTTATTTTTTTATTTTTTTTTTTTTTTTTTTGTAGCCTGGTCTAAGAAACTTTTTTTTTTATTGTTTCTGTGTACTTCTTAAATAAACTATGTATGTTACTATATTCGTATATATTTTTATTTGTATGTGTGTTTGTCTGTCTTGCTTGTTATACTTATATATACAAATATTTATACATATGTATGAAGTGTATATAAATATATGTGAATAGACAATTTTTTTATGTGTTCTTTATTTTATTTCGTTTTTTTTTTTATTATTATTTTTTTTTGGTCTTAAAAGGGAGGATATTGAACTTGTACTTTTTCTGGGTCAAGGCGAATAAGTTTTATGTGTTTTTTTTTTTAGTTTGTCTTTCGTCTAAATAAATAATTTGAAGTTTTTAAAATGTGCACTCTCTTAGTATCTATTAATTCGATTACATCTATCTATCGGTACTGATTTCACAAGCAAAAATTATAGGTTTATTGAAAGAATTTCATTTGCATATTATTATTTCAATTGAACCAATATGAATCGCAAAAGTTCTCATTTAAAAAGTTTTGTTAGAATTCTATCGTTTAACTCAAATACCATATTCGCATAAACTTTTTTTTAAATAAGTTTAAACACTTATTGTTAGTTTTCGCCTTATATGAAACCCAGGTAGGATGAGATGCTGATCCACAGGATTTCCAAATACATGGGTATCAGACTCTATCCCTTTTTGTTCTTCATCGTGGCCTTGCGTTATTTATTCAGGAAAATGTTGTGTACCAACCAACTACAGCCCCATCTAGGCTGTAACAATGCGGAATTTAACTACCTTTGGGTAAAATCCTAATCACGTCATCTTACAATTCAGGTTCATTTATAGGAGCCCGATTTTGAATACGGTGAGCTCCTATAATTGTTTTTATTCCGTATCCGATTCCATGACTGAAATCGTTGGGGACTGCCCAAGTAATGATGTAGTGTAGCATACAACGTGTTAATTTTAATGGTAGATGTTATGTGGAGGCAGAAGGTAGCGGGTGCACGCATTTTAACCGGCCTTATTGCTCGTCGTAGGGGAGGTTCATTGCTACACTGCTTCCTTACCAGTTAGCCACACGAAACTTTAATTTTTGCGTGCTAGGGAACAACACGGTCAAAGAATTACTAAAAACTGACAAAAAGAAATTACAACAACACTGTCACAAGATGGAAAATGACATATGCCCGCCCAACCATGATCACAAACACAAGACAAAACCTGAAAAATAAAATTATTTTGTGATCCCATTAAAAAACATCACAACTAGCCCTCTACCAAATGTTGAAATCAAACAGATATTTTAAATTTACTCACAAATCATTTTGATTTATTTAACAAAAAGATAATTCAGCTTATAACGAATATTAAACCTAATACTAAAAATTTAATTAAAGTTATTTTAAAATTTTTCATTTAATTAATTCATTAAAAAAAAAAAAATAATAACAAAAAATATATATCTACCTAAAATTCAAAATCACGACCCTATGCAAAAATCAAAACAGCTGAAAAGGATTTAAAGGTCATATCCAGTTCGGATATCAGGGTAAATTCAAATAATATATCGTCCATTCCATGAGACATTTTAAAAAATCTGACCGAGGGTCTTCCGATTTTTGTTATATTTTTCATACAGACTCTCTATGGAGCCAATTTCAAATTTCATCCATCAGATCGAAAATATTCGAAAAACTCGCGATTTTATTCACGATTTTCGTTTTTAAAAAAGTAAAAAAAATGCAAAATCTGTGTAACTTTGAGCAGATGTATTTTCTAAAATACACATCGCATTTTAACAATCTATAGCGCATACGAATGGTATGTAAGTCTATTTTAATATCTAATAAACTGAAAAAATATCGGTGGTTTAAAAGTGCATTTTATATGCAAATGCATTTTTGAAGTGCATTTTGCGAAACTTTTACCCCTTTTAATTTTTTTTTAATTAGCATATTTGGAAAATTTAGAATTTTTGCTACAAAAAAATGTTTTCATTACAATGGACCGAGAACGTATGCTATTTTTTATATTTATTTTTAAAAAATACTTCCTTAAGTTTCCCTTATAAAAATTTTTATTTTTTAAATTATACCAAAATCATGTAAAAAGACATGTTTTGAAATCGTTATATTTTCAAAAGTACCAATCGTATCTTATTGTTTTAATGCACATTCGAAAGGTTATTGCTTCACAAATGCATTTTAAATGCAAATGCAGTTTTGAAGTGCATTTTTCAAAACTTTTACCCCTTTGAATTTTTTTTTAATTATCATATTCGAAAAGTTTACAATTTTTACTACAAAATAATATCCTCCTAATAATGGACCCACTGTGTGTTCTATTTTTAAAGAAATTTTAAAAAGTTCCTTACAACAAATTTTAATATTTTAAATTAAACCAAAAAAAATCTGAAATTACATGATTTTTTAAAAAATTCTAAAAAATAGCACATGCATTGGGTCCATTATTAGAAGGACATTATTTTGTAGTAAAAATTGTAAACTTTTCGAATATGATAACTAAAAAAAAATTCAAGGGGGTAAAAGTTTTAAAAAATGCACTTCAAAACTGCATTTGCATTTAAAATGCATTTTTGAAACACCAACATTTTTGCGGTCATTAAATGCAAATAATGGACAAAAATTCCTTTCTAATGTGCATAAAAACAATGAGATACGATTAGTACTTTTGAAAATATAACGGTTTAAAAACATGTCTTTTTACATGATTTTGGTATAATTTAAAAAATAAAAATTTTTATAAGGGAAACTTAAGGAAGACTTTTTTAAAAATAAATATTAAAAATAGCATACATTCTCGGTCCATTGTAATGAAAACATTTTTTTGTAACAAAAATTCTAAATTTTCCAAATATGCTAATTAAAAAAAAATTAAAAGGGGTAAAAGTTTCGCAAAATGCACTTTAAAACTGCATTTGCATATAAAATGCTCTTTTAAAAAATCGATATTTTTCAGTTTGTTAGATATTAAAACAGACTTACATACCATTCGTATGCGCTATACATTGTTAAAATGCGATAAGTAGTTTAGAAAATACAGCTGCTTAAAGTTACACAGATTTTGCATTTTTTTTTACTTTTTTAAAAACGAAAATCGTGAATAAAATCGCGAGTTTTTCGAATATTTTCGATCTGATGGATGAAATTTGAAATTGGCTCCATAGAGAGTCTGTATGAAAAATATAACAAAAATCGGAAGACCCTCGGTCAAAAAATGCCTAAAATCACCAAATGTCTGGTGGAATGGACGATATATAAAAAAAAAATTAAATAAAAAAAAATCAATTCATATTTTACATGTGCATTTTCAATAAAAATAATTTAAGTGCAAACGCGCGATTTACTAATACGAAGTAATGGAAAAAATGTATGCTTGTATGCACTATTTCCGTCAAAATTAGGGTGACATTAATTTTCGTATCAATCTAAACGCGGCAAAAACAAAAACGATACCGAGTAAAAAAAAAATAAAGTAAAAAGTTCTAACCCGATAAAAAAAATCACGTCATCAAAAAAAATCACGTCATAAAAATAAAAAAAAATTAACCGAAATTACCGGGGCTCGAACCCACGACCTCCAACTGCTGAGCCGGGCACACTCCCACTACACCACGACGGGTCTTGAATTCGTTCTGGTTATAAATTAATTAGTAGCGTATACGTAATATTAATTACGGATATTAAGCATGCACAACCATGCTAACAAATTACAAGGCAAATTTAATGTAGATCATTAATGTATTATTAGAAATTTATTTAACACGTGAATTTAGGTACCGATAATATTAAATAATTAAAAACGTTTTATGAAATTTTTAATAAACGGAATTTACTTTATATGACGTATTTGGTATCAAAATTCATAGTTTTTAATTTCTAATAACTTTCTAATATTTTAATTCCCGAAAAAAAATAATTTACGACAAAATAAATAAATTCAAATTTGTCTTAACAGACACTGTTAACTCACTGTTAAGTAAAATTTTAACAGTGGCTTTATAAATTTATCGTACTTTAAAAATGTTAACTTTATATTAGCATATATAAAACTAAATTACCACTGTTAACACGTGTTTTTAACAGAGAAAAAAATGAATTATATTTATTTTGAATATAAAAAAAATGTAAAAGTAAAAAAAATGTTAAATAAAAAACTTACATCTTACTGGTCCCACGATGAAAGATCTTTCATGCTGGATCTGATGCTGAAATTTTGATGATGATTTTCAATGTTTCGACGATAAAATGTTTTATAAAAAAAAAATTAACGGATAATTTAATTATTCAAAAAAAAACATTTCGCGCAGAGCCATCTGGTAAAAATTAGCAAAATTATTTTTAGACCTTTTTTTTCTATTTTTTTATTTTTGACGTTTCTAAAACTTTTTGTTATGATTTTGATTCTACTTTTAGAACACTTTGACACTGCTTTTAGTTTTACTTTACTTTTTATTCGCGACTACACATTTATGATTAAAAATCGAATTTTTAATTAATTTTATCTATTTTTTTAATTTAATTAGTACTTTTGTACTAATAAAAATCGCTCTTTAACCCGGTAAAAAAACGCATATTTCGTGCGATTTTGATTTTTGCAAAAAAGGTAAGTATGCGATCGTGTAAGAAAAAAAATTAAGGCAAGTAAAAATGCAAAATGAAAATGAAATAAATTTACGATATAACTAATAAAAAAAAAATGTTTTTAATTTTAGATTAGAAGAGTTCTGGACAATTTAAGGATTTAACTTGGAGTTTTCATGAACAAAATAACACTGAAATTTATGACTTTTTGATATTGTATTTTTTTATCTACAAAAAAATTGTGAAATCAATTGTTTTTTTTTTTTATTAAATCACTTAAAGTTTTGTTTGTTTGTTTTTCCTTTCCGGACAAAAAATAAGGTTTGTATACCAAATTTTGTGAATTTTAATTTCAATAAAATAAAAAAATTGTCTTCGTGCACTAAATTTTACCACTTTTACTTGGGGGTTTTTCTTTTGTCCTTCTCACAATAGGATTTTTCCGTAACTTAAATAAAAAAATTTTACTTTTTCCGTCTTTAACACTTTTTTTTTATGGCACTTTTGGACACTGTCACTAATTATTTTGTTGTTGTAAGGGTGTTTTTTTTTTTAAGGTGATTTTGATGACAATGATGATTTTGATGGTGATCTTGGTGAGATTATAGGTGTTCGGGTTTGTTGATGAGGGTTTCCCGTTCCCATAAAGAAAGTGGTTTGGGGACTTTTATTGGCCAAAAGCTCCCCTCTGTCCTCTCGAAAAATGCGTATGTGTGTGTGTGCTGTAACAAAAAATTTATTAGGATATGTGTATATGTGAGTTTCTGTATGTGCGGTTTTGTTTTACCTTTTATATAGCTAACAGCAAGATGTAATGAGAAAAATTTCTCGATTAAGGGATGAAAATTTTAATTTTCTTTTTAGAGAATTTAAAAGAAAAATCCAATTAATGATTTTTAATTAAATCAAGGTTTGGTGGAAATTTATTCAAAAAAATGATTTCTGTTGAAAAAAGAAAATATATCGGATTTTTAATCCAAAAATTGAATAATAAAAAAAAAAATATTTTTAATTGAATTGAATAAAAATGTTCAGATTTATTCTCGCACGTTATAAACAAAATTTAGAGAAATTTAAAAAAAAATTAAAAATTTCTTTTAAAAAAAAAATTAATTCAAAATTTACAACTTACATTTTGGATTCCAAAAATATGTGCGGCAAAGATTTAAAAAAGACTTTCAGGCGATGATCAGCAAAATAGGCCGAATCACCATCTTGAAATGCCTTTTATACCCCAAATATTTTGGAAAATTTTGGGAATCCTGGGAAATTTGGAAAATCCCGCTTATTCAGCTATATAGTACACATACATATACACAATTCATATATAAAACTTTCAAGGAAATGTCACTTAACTTTGACATATACGGCATTATCCTGTCTGACAGATAAATGTCCTTTGACGTTTAAAAGGGACCCTATACACCATATAAAATTTTAAAATAACCGTTACGGTTCAAAAATATTCAAATTTGAAAATTTAAAATAAGAAAAAAAAATTTGAGCTACAAGCGCTACTACAGTAGTCGCTGCCGGGGACTAGAGGTGTCAAACTATCGATAGAACTATTGATAGTATCGATAGTTTTGTGACTATCGAATGTGATTTTGTGTACTCATTTAACATTGAGAAACTATCGATAGTTTTTACCCACTATCGATAGTAAATGATCAACCACTGATTTTATGCGTAGTACGAGTTTATTAAATTTTTATTTTTACTTTGTTATTTATTAAATAAAGAATTAAAGTTCTGTTTGGTTTTGTCTTAATATAATGTATTTAATGCACATAAATATGTTCTCACTATGTATTAACCTTTGTAACTATCACGATAGTATCGTCAAACAAATAAACTATCGATAGTTTTTGTGTGTTGATAGTTGAGAATTGATATATCGATGTATCTATCAAAAACTATTGATAGTGGCCCTATCGATAGTTTGACACCTCTACCGGGGACTTTAATGCGCACAACTACGCTACGGCACATTAGCCATATGACTCCCGAGGGTTGAGTTCTTCGCTGCACACAATCACCTTGTGCTACTTGTGAATTAACCAACACACATTCCGTGTGTTGAAGGAAAGTTTTGTAATACGCTGGACCTTTTTCTCACCTCGCAATCTGACAAATACGAGCTACTTGCGCCTCTCGGAAACTCGGATCAAAGCCACATTTCTGCTTCTATTCATTTGCTGACTTTAGTAGGGCTTCGCGACCAGCGACGAAACTTTACTAGTGCGCACAACTACTAGACTATGCCGATGATATATGTTTAATGGCACATCGTTTTTCGGATATCGAAGCAAAACTTTCCAGATTATCCGAAAACGCTAAAAAAGTTGGTTTAAGTATTAATATAAACAAAACAAAGCTCATGCGCATAGGCACAGATATCGGTACACCGTTAGTTATTAACGGTCAGACCATTGAAGATGTAGATGCTTTCTGCTACCTTGGTAGCAAGATAACTAAGGATGGTGGGTCAAATGCTGACATATCCGATCGCATAAATAAAGCACGAGTGGCTTTCTTTTCCTTAACCAAAATTTGGCGAAGAAATAATATTTCTCGTAAAACAAAAGTACGTATTTTTAACTGCAGTGTAAAGTCTGTGTTGCTTTATGGCTGCACTACATGGAGCTTAACGCAAGATACCATTAAAGAAATTCAAACATTTATTAACAAATGTCTGAGACAAATTTTTCACATCCACTGGCCAAACAGAATTTCAAATGATGCCCTGCTCCAAAGGGCAAGCTCCTTGCTAGTTCACATAGAGATTCGCAAACGAAAGTGGACGTGGATAGGTCATATATTGCGAAGACCACAAACAGAAATTGCCAGAACAGCCCTAGATTGGAACCAGTGTTGCCATATATTTTTTTGAAAAAACTTTTTATTTCTAAAAAAAAATCTTTTTTTTTTGTGAAAAAATCTTTTTTTACAAAAGTATTGAAAAAATTAAAAATTAATACATTATGTATTTTCAATTCATTTTTTATATCAAGTGTAAAAAAAATAATAAAAAAAACAACCAAGCGTTCATTTGGAGCTCGAAAAGACTCATAAAAGAGTTCTTACACGTTCAGAAAACATAATCCCTTTTTCTTAGCGCTCTTATAATATCATAATAATAATCAGTTTTTATTTAGTTTTCGCAATTTAATTACAAATCATTTTTAATAATTAATTAAACCTAACCGAGAACTGGTTACAATGACCGTCGTCTCGTTGTATCGAAATCGACCAAGGGTTTAGTGGGAATCGAACCCACGACCCCCTGTTTTATAGGCTAGCATGCTACCAACTAACCTACAGGGGCCTTATATGACTCATAAAAGATTCTGAAAAATATATGTTCGTATTCTTTCCTGACTCTTTTATGAATGTTCAAAAAAACATATTTTGAATTTTTAACATATCCAAAATTAAGACTCAATCATGAATTTTTTAGGAATCCAAATGTCGAGCGTTCTATTAATTTTTTGGAGCCTTGAAAGAGTCATAACTTATGAAGGCTCAGAAAATTGTACACAGTAAGCATATATCAAACACCGGTGCATGCTCGACAATATATGACGGATTGGATCTATATGTGGTAAAATCTTTTACTAGTGCAACAATTTAAGAGAAAAATTATTCTATGTTGGCAACTTACAGATTTAAGTGAATATCGTGTGGAATTTTCATATGGCGACCAAGGCAAAGAATGGTCCGATTTTAAATGGATTTAATAAGGTTAGCAAGCTAAAAACAAAATTGTAATCGAATATCTCATATTTTCATAGAATAAAGACGTATTTAATTGTAACCGTTTACATAGACTGAAGGACACGCTAAGTCAAATCAGATAGTGATTCTGAATCGGTCGGTATTAGGGTTTCTATTCGGGAAAAATTTCCCGGGAATTCCCGGGAAATATTTTTCTTAAAATCCCGGGATTTTTTCATCGGGAAATTTCGGGAATTCGTCGCTAATTTTTTAACAAAAATATTTTTAATTTACACATTTTAAACACAATCTTAAATGATTTAATAAAAATGACATTAAAACTTTGAAAGAATTAAAATTTTTAAAGAAAAACTAGTGAGGATATGCTTCAGCTTACATATTATTTAGGCCTAATAATAATTTTTCTTTAATCGATTGCGTGACAAAATACGGAATCAAACTAAATTTTACTTCAAATGTTGGTTTTAAATTGGCAAAAGTGTTCTTAATCTAAAATTCCAATGATTTCTTTTTTACGAAATTTTGTATTTCATATTCAGAACAACAATCTTTATAGTGCTTAAACAAAAATATCGATATTTTAAAAAATATATAACAAACCTGGTTTTCAGCTTAAAATTTCATATATGAAGTAAAAGCCTGATATCTATCGGCCGTGAAAAAAAAATATTTTGTAACGAACCTTGGCCGCCGCGAGTTCTATCCAAGCAGCCAGTGAAAATACGTCGTTACAATGGCTATATAGTACATTGGTGTTCTCATTTTGGCCGGAATGCCTTAAACCAATTAATTTTATTAATTCGAAAGTTTAATTAAATATATATTCAAGATATAATTTTCTTACGGTTGGCGTAGTCAAAATTAGAAAAATTTTCCAAAAAGTTATTAAAACCGCATTTGAAGCAAAATCGTGTATTGTGAACAATTTTGCATGGGGTGGAAATACGTCAATGCAAATACTAAAACTATGATAAGGTCCAATATTTCTACAAAAAATAGATTTTATGAACTATCTACGTACATTTTAGACGTTAGTAAAACTATTTTACAAAAGAATTCATCTAAAATGATTTTAAATTGGAAAATACGATCATAATTTGTAATAAAACAATTTTTATATGGTAAAGTTCAAAATTTGTTTTAATTAAAAAATTCCCGGGAATTCCCGGGAATACGATTTTTTTAAAACGATTTCCCGGGAATTGAAAAAGTCCGGGAATTTAGAAACCCTAGTCGGTATACTAAAAGCTTGGTCTACGACCAATACTTCGGGTATTTACAAAAAAAAATATGCTTTTTGTATTTTTTAACTAATTAAGAAAAACTTGAAAAAACTTTATTATTTTCCAAAAAACTTATTTTTTTAGAAAAAATCTTAAAATCGTTTTAGCACCTCAAAAAACTTGCAAAAAAAGGGAAATCTTGATATATGGCAACACTGATTGGAACCCTCAAGGACAACGCCGCCAAGGTAGACCCCGTAACACCTGGGTTCGATGCCTTAAACAAGAATGTTTACTAGCTCGTGTATCCTGGAATCAAACAAAAACAATTGCCAGAGATAGCATCAGATGGAGAGAATTCGTTGACGCCCTATGTTCACTCTGAACTTTCATTTGCAACTCTGTCCTGTGCATGATAAGTTGCATTATCATCGGTCGCTTAATTAATAATTTATTTTTTGTGTTTTAAAGTATTTATTATTGTTAAAAGTGCTTTAGTTTCAATACTAAAAAGTTTTATTAGTGTTTGTTGTGTTTTTTATACAATTTATGTAAAATATATTTTGGACAGTAATTTGGTGTATTAAAATAATAATAAAATACTGTTGCTTTTTTTATGCACTGTGTTTTTTGTTATAATTTGTTACCAAAACAGTATATTTAGAATAAATACAAATTTATTTTTTACAGTACATTCTGGACCAGTAAGGACAATTTAATTTCATTTAAATTATTTTTTATTTTTGTGAGGATAATTTTTTTTTCTTGTGAATAAATTTTATTAATCTATTGGTGATGGAGAGTTTTAAATTCATAAGTATGTTTTGTACTATTACTAAACCTGCACGAATGATTTCTTGTTGGTTGTGTGAAGGGTGTTGAAAGACAGTTTTTGTTTCCCGCTTATTGCCGGATACGACGGTCGGGGAGGTGAAATTTTATATTAAGTCGAAAATTGATGTGGATGGTTTGATATCTCCCTTTAAAATGAAGGAAAATTTTTCGGATAGGTTGTCGTCCTTTAAGATAGTGGTCTCTGATAAAATATTTGAGATCATTGTGAAGAAGGATTTTTGGCCTCAGGGCGCATTTGTTAAGGAGTTTGTTTTTCGCGAATATGTTAGAGACAGGATGGTGGTTAGTCTGTCATCTGTGGCGCTACGGCTTCAAAAAACTGAATAGTGCTTTGAGCATATGCTATCAGAATGTTAGGGGCTTGAATACTAAATTGACTAGGTTGTTTGTGGACAGTTTTAATTTTGACTATCAGGTAATCACGTTTACGGAAACGTGGTTAAATGGTAAGATATTGTATTCTGAGATTTGTGTAATGATTTTAGGATTTATAGGAAAGACCGTAAAAAGCTGTTTACCATCAGAGGAAATTGAATCTGATAAATTCGTGAAAATAGAGTTTGTTGCTGTTAGTATCAAACTTGGGCTAAAATCTATTTTTGTTACTTGTTCTTATATTCCTCCTCTCTCTGATTCATTAGTTTATGACCAGTGCTGCCAGAAGTGACGATTTTTCGTCATTTTGACGATTTTTTCATGAAATTTTGCAAAATGACGACTGACGATTTTCTGATTTGATTCCCATACATTTTGACGAATTTTTGTAACCCCACTTTTATTCACAAAAATCTAAATTTGCAATTTTTGTAATTTTACAATGGTTTGAAAACAAAAATTAAATGAAATTCGATTAAATAAAATACAGAAGAAAGACACAAATTTACAATATTTAATTCTCTTTTAGAAATATAACTGCACTTAAAAAATTATGTCGTTTTAAAGTCATTCATTTTTGCTCTGTATGAAAAAATAAATGATTATTCTTTTAATTTAATTTTAATTGTTGCTATTTTTACATGAAAAATCTTTTTTTTTTTTAATATTTGAATTCCCAGGGAACAAACATACTCTCTAGTGACTCCAGAATTTTTGTATAAAAACGATTCATCCAAAAGAACCCTCTTTTTAGACTCAAAAACTAAAACTCAGAGAATAATTGGAGTCTTTATCGATAAATTTTCAAACAAAATACTTGATACGTTCATTTTAAGCTCTTTTGAGTAATTTTTTTGGGGTGGTTCGAAGGCTCATTTTTAGCTCCAAAAAGGTGAGTTTTTTGACAAAAAATGTTTGATTCTAATTTTTTTTTTAAATGTATATCCTTTTAAAATCTGAAAAAGGTGCCCAAAAAAAAAACATTATTTTTCTGTGGGTCTTAACGGTGTCTTATTTTGAAGCGTTCTGAAGTTTTAAAACAAATAACACTTGCAGTTTGTTTTCTATAGTAAAAATAAATGTAAGAAATTTTATTTGTTTAAGATTTAATGATATTCATTTTATCAGCAGTTAAAATTGAATGTTGCTGTCTGTTGAAACAAATGAAAAATCGAATGACTTTCAAATATTTTGTCACTTGTTTTAAAAGAAAATTCTTTTTTATTTAGCTAAAAAAAAATTGTGTACGTAAATTTAAAAAATTTATTAAACAAAAGTGGACAAACAAAATTTTATTGTGCGTTTTTAAATTTTAATATATCAAAAAATGTCTTTTTTAACATTTTTTAAAGTGACGATTTTTTGACGACTTTTTTTAAAACTTTTGACGATTTTGACGATTTTTTTTCGAAATTTTGACGATTTTTCAAAAAAAAAGCCTGGCAGCACTGTTTATGACACTCATTTGGATGCCATTGGTTTTGATGTTTCTAGGATGAAGAATACTGATTCTATAATTGTTTTAGGTGACTTTAATTTGTCAAACGTCTCATGGCATTCTTTGGCGGACACTCAGTCATTAATTCCATTGTCTTCAGATGATACTTCGCGAAAATGTTTATCTCCGCTAACCGATTTAAATTTGTTTCAATTGAATTATGTGTTGAATTCCAAACGTAGAACGTAGAACTTTGGACTTAGTATTAGTTAATGACCCATCGTTATGTGAGGTGAGTAGAGTTGATCCCGTATCAACTCCTGAGGATTGTTATCACCCAACTCTAGGCATTACTTATTCGTTTTCTTTTGAGACTTTGCCATTATCTGTTTCGTCTCACAGTAAAGTTTTTTGTTTCTAGCGCGCGGATATAACGAAGTTAGATTCACTTCTTTCAAACGTTGATTGGTCATCACGCACCCCTAATATTGAAGGGTCCCTCAGGGCAGTCACCTTGGTCCTATCCCCTTCTTGTTGTTTATAAATGTTCTGCCATCATCTATTATTCATTCAAATACTATATTTTGATGTTTACTGATGATGTTAAGCTTTTTTTGTCTTACAGTTGTTGGACAGTTGGACAGTTATTGATGCACCATGACTTGAATAGATTTGAAAATTGGAGCAATTTTAATCTCATGGAGCTGAACTTGAAAAAGTTCATGTGCTTACATGACTTTAGAGGTCGAAGTTTTTGACTTCTCAGTACCTATTAAATGGTTCAATTTTTCTGTGGGGGGGAGGGTGCTGGGGGATACCTTTTCCCAACGCGATAAATGTTTACTAAATTATTTATTATGCTTTTTGAACGTACCCAGGCAGAAACTGCCAACCGTTCCAAAGAAAAAGGCTCGGCAAAGCACTTAATTTTTTGTGTAGAAGGTAGTATGAATTCGAAAAAGTGCTTTCCAAGCGCTTTGCCAATGTTTTTCTATTTAAATCCGTTCAAAATATAATCTTTTTATTAAAATTTATTAATTTTCATAACAATTGGAATGTTTTTTTATTTCCCTGCAGGATTAGTGGCCGGTCCTTGATAGTTCTCATGATATGTCACTTATACATAATGACCCACATATTACAAACTTGACACCTTTTATATAAAAACACCTGTTTCTTTCGTAAGGAAGTGTCTTAAACTTCGGATATGAAATGTCACTGGACCTATCCTTTTTGAACACAACCCGTTTCGGTTCAATAACCCACTTTTTTTTCGGGACTTTTCCAAAATTTTTCCTAAAAGCATTTTTAATAAATTTTTTATTCCAAAACGCAAAGAAAACGGAAAACAAAATTTTCCAGGAAAATATTTCAAAGTTTGTCGAAATTTTTTTTTATCCTAATAAATTAGTCAATCAATTTTTTATCCTAATTTAATAAATTTCTTTATTCAAATAAACACACAAAAAATTTGTGTCTTATGGACTTATACAATTTAGATACGTCTCATTTTTTTGTTCTAAAAGTGCTATAATAGTACCATATTTTTAGTTTTTAAAGCGCTTTAAAATAGCAACGGCATACCGTTTACCGTGGTTATCATTTTGGACGCTGGGAGAGTACTAAACTGTGATGCTTTCCTAGCACTCAAGCGACCATAAGAAGTACTTTGCCAGCGCTCTCCCGTTCGTATTTTTCTGTCTGGGTAGTTATACCATTTTCTCATAATTTTTAAGTTTTTTTTAATCCACGCACACAAAAGGGGGCGGGACAAAAAAAAACATATTTTATAGCCCCCGTGGTCTAAGTGTATGACTTTTAACTCCTTCTGACATAAAAAGGTTTCCTTTGTTTAATAAAAATGCAAAAAAATCTGTAAAAAACGGCGTTTTTATAGAGGTTTTTTTAGTTCTTTAAGGGGGAACTTTTTTGCCCCTTATCCGATTTTACCCATTTCGGAACTTAACCGGCCTATGACCACGAGACACATTCGTGCCAATTTTCAGGAGTCTAGCTCTTTTATTTTGGACTGAATCGTGCTTTATACAGACGGACGGACGGACGGACATTCATAGAATGACTTATAATCGATCATAGATCAATAATATATATGGGGCATTCCATGTGAAATCGGACACTTTGAAAAACTTTTTTTTTTGATTTTCCCAATTTGTTTACAGTTTTTAGTGCCCTTCGAAAACTCCTTCGTGGTAAATTTTCAGATTTTTTGGATGACCCGTTCAAAAGATATCGAATTTTTAAAAATTGGTAGTTTGTTCCTTTACTCAAACTTCTTTTAATCATAACTTCTTCAATAATGGTCCAAATTTAAAATTTTTTTTTTCAAAATTTTTGTTTTTTTACGTACTTTCTAAAAAAAATCCCAAAAAATTCTTAAAAGCGCTCTAGTATGCGATTTTTAAGTTTTAAAATTTAAATCTTATTTTTGAAAATGTTTGTACTCTTCGATTTTTATGAAATTTTTTTGTGTGAAACTTCTATCAATTCTACAATTTTTTTGCCCAGGAAGATCGTGGGATAACGATTATTACTATTTTTTAAAATTTTTTGAAAAAATGTTATAGTAATTTTTCAATCTTAAAATCATTTCTACTGCTCCAATGGTGCGTCATAGAGGGGTCCTTTATAAGACCGACCCCCATTAATTTTTACGTCTTAACATTTCTTTGGAACAAACTAATACCCTATCTCCAATTTCTACGGGGGCTCCCACACAAAACGACATTTTTTTAAATTTGTTCCAACCGCTCTAGCTGCCCTAATAGTGCCCTTAGAGCAACACAATGTGTGACCGACCCACGATATTTTTTTATTCCAAACATTTTCTCTGAACACACCTACCCTCTATCTTTAACTGTTAAGGCGGTCCCCACACAATTTTTTTTATTTTTTGTAAATTTGTTTTATTTAATCAGCTTCTACCGGTCCAATGGTGCGTCCGAGATGGGTCATTAGTGAGACCGACCCCCATTTATTTTTACCCTACAACATTTTTTCAAAACATACCTACGCCCTTTTTCCACTCCCTAAGTAGGCTCCCATACAAATAACAGTAGGGGCAAATTTTATAAAAATGTAATTTTGTGTGGGAGCCTACTTAGGGAGTGGAGATAGGGCTTAGGTATGTTTTGAAAAAAAGTTGTAGGGTAAAAATAAATGGGGGTCGGTCTCACTAATGACCCCTCTCGGACGCACCATTGGACCGGTAGAAGCTGATTAAATAAAACAAATTTACAAAAAATAAAAAAAATTGTATGGGGACCGCCTTAACAGTTAAAGATAGAGGGTAGGTGTGTTCAGAAAAAATGTTTGGAATAAAAAAATATTGTGGGTCGGTCATACATTTTGTTGCTCTAAGGGCACTATTAGGGCAGTTAGAGCGGTTAGAACAAATTTAAAAAAATGTCGTTTTGTGTGGGAGCCCCCTTAGAAATTGGAGATAGGGTATTAGTTTGTTCCAAAGAAATGTTAAGACGTAAAAAATAATGGCGGTCTTATAAAGGACCCCTCTATGACGCACCATTGGAGCAGTAGAAATGATTTTAAGATTGAAAAATTACAATAAAATTTTTTCAAAAAATTTTAAAAAATAGTAATAATTGTTATCCCACGATCTTCCTGGGCAAAAAATTGTAGAATTGATAGAAGTTTTACACAAAAAAATTTCATAAAAATCGAAGAGTACAAACATTTTCAAAAATGAGATTTAAATTTTAAAACTTAAAAATCCCATACTAGAGCGCTTTTAAGAATTTTTTGGGATTTTTTTTTAGAAAGTACGTAAAAAACAAAAATTTTGAAAAAAAAAATTTGAAATTTGGACCATTATTGAAGAAGTTATGATTAAAAGAAGTTTGAGTAAAGGAACAAACTACCAATTTTTAAAAATTCGATATCTTTTGAACGGGTCATCCAAAAAATCTGAAAATTTACCACGAAGGAGTTTTCGAAGGGTACTAAAAACAACAAACAAATTGGGAAAATCTAAAAAAAAAGTTTTTCAAAGTGTCCGATTTCACATGGAATGCCCCATATACACTCATGATCATAATAATAGGTACACCATCTGAACTATTTTTGAAATGCCAATAACTGTCAAATTAAGATATTTTTTAATGAGCAAATGTGTTTTTTGTTTAGTATTCGATGCGGCAAAGATATTATATATCAAAGCATGGCAAGTCCATCTTTATTTATTGTTTGCCAGTTAACGGTTTATAAAAAGTGCTTCCAGCAGGTGATCATAATAATAGGTACACTCGAAATTTTTCCTATTTTTTTCAATTTAAAGGTCATATTTTGCAATTATTAATATCAATTCAAATAATTTGGTAAAAATACTTGAAAAATACAATTAATTATCCAATAATAAGTGTCCATTTTGTTAGAAAATGACTAGAAAAAAGCACTGTTCTTCTGATGAACGGACCATAGCTAAAAACTTAAAAAAAATCTGGAAAATCTATATCAAAATGCTTGGGCCGGTACGTGAACTTCGTTCAAAATACCTTAAAAATGGAAAAAAATTTAGAAACACTTGTTAGATCATATAAAAGATCCCCGGTTGCTGATTGCCATATCATTTCTATTTCAAAAAAGGACCCATCTAAGTCCTCAAAAGCAGTTTTGGCCGAAATTATAAGCGTAAAAGGCGCACCAACAGTTCATCGACGTCTCCAGTAGGTTAAATTACCCAGCCAAATAGCACGAAGAGTCCTTTTGATGTGTAAGAAGAATATTTGATAGCCCGAGTAAAAATTTTCTGGTCTAATCATATATAATTTGATACAATCTTATATGAGTTAATATGCTTCCGTATAAATTTATATAAAATGTTATCTATCACTTTGATACGGCTAATCCACTTTATATGGTTAGATATTGCTCCATATATGATTAGATTCATATTTTGGTTTTGCTCATCAAATTATATAAAAATTGATATTATAAGATCAATTTGATCTAATTAGATTTGACCAAATTCAGGATCAAATTGTATCAATTTTTATATTTTTTGATCTAAAGTAATACAATTAGATATTATTTGATACAACCATTTTACGGATCAAATTAGATCTATTTAGTAAAATTAGCATAATATTTTTACTAGGGAGGGTTAATTGTAGGCAAGGAATACTTGCTCTAGAGCGGAATTTAAGGCGATGTTTCCCCTACTGAAATTGGAATCAAAAAATATTCTTTGAACACCTTAACCCTTTAAATGCACGTTTTAGAAGACCTATATAAGAGTATTTTAAAAGAGGACTAAAGTGACCCCTGGAATGACCTCTTAAAATGAACAATAAAGTCTTAATATGTTCTAAAAAAAAGAACCGCCCGAACAAGTATTCCTTGCCAATATTTAACCCCATCTCATATTCTTCTGATGCATCAGTACGACTCTTCTCGCTATTTGGCTGAATAAATTAGCCTGCTGTAGACGTCGGTAAACAGTTTGCGCGCTTATTGCGCTTGAAATTTCGGCTGAAATAGCTTTGTGGAACTTGGATAGGTCCTTTTTTTAAAAACGAAACGATATGGCGACCAGTGGTTGTGGTTGTTTTATATGATCTAACACGTGTTTCTAAATTTTTTTCCATTTTTAAGGTATTTTGAACGAAGTTCACGTACCGGCCCAAGCATTTTGATATAGATTTTCCAGATTTTTTTAAGTTTTTAGCTATGGTCCGTTCATCAGAAGAACAGTGATTTTTTCTAGTCATTTTCTAACAAAATGGACACTTATTATTGGATAATTAATTGTTTTTATCAAGTATTTTTACCAAATTATTTGAATCGATATAAATAATTGCAAAATATGACCTTTAAATTGAAAAAAATATGAAAAATTTCGAGTGTACCTATTATTATGATCACCTGCTGGAAGCACTTTTTATAACCCGTTAACTGGCAAACAATAAATAAAGATGGACTTGCCATGCTTTGACATATAATATCTTTGCCGCATCGAATACTAAAAAAAAAAAACACATTTGCTCATTAAAAAATATCTTAATTTTACAGTTATTGGCATTTCAAAAATAGTTCAGGTGGTGTACCTATTATTATGATCATGAGTGTACTTTATGGGTCCCCGACCGATATTTCTATGCGTTACAAACGGAATGACAAAGTGAGTATACCCCCATACTGTGGTTGGAGGGTATAAAAATATTGTAGAATATCGAATTTTAATTAATCTAACAAAACGCAAAATAAACGGTTTTTTGGCTCTCCAGAAAAGTTGTGTTTTTTTAGATAGAGGGTTTTGAATATAGGCTCTCGATATACTTTACCACATATGTACTTCAATTTTCTTGCAGTAGTTTTATTTATTAAGCCTTAACAAAAAATCATATTAATATGCGAATATTTAAAAAATAATTGTTGAACGTAAATCAACGTATATTATGAAAATAACGTATATTAAAAAAAAAGAAATGCAAATAATTCTGAAGGTTATAAAAGGATTAAATTTTCAAAGGGCATTTTTTTACAATTTTTCGTCATGAAAAATAAAACAAAAAATTGTTTTTATTTCTAGAGATTGTCCTCTTTCATTTACTGGATAAATAAATTTCTTAAAATACTTTTTTAAGAAATTTATTTATCCTTTAAAATCCTTTGAAATGGACAAAATACCAAAAAAAAAAAATTGAGATCTGGGTCTCTGATTTGATACCCATATTGGCATAAATTAATGGGTAGAAATATTCAAATAAAATTTAATATCCCTTGTAGTCCTTTGAAAAGGAGAAATTATTAAAAAATGAAAACTAAGATTTGATACCCATATTGATATAAATTAATGAGTAGAAATATTTAAAGAAATTTTTAAGAAATTTTTAAGAAATTTTTATATCACATATTTTCAAAGGATATTTTTTACAATTTTCGGTCCTGAAAAAAAAAAATAAAATGTTTTCATTTTTAGAAATTGTCCTCTTTTTTATTTGATACCCATATTCCCATAAACTGATGGGTAGAAATATTAAAAAAAAAAAATGTAGAAATTTTTTTATCCTTATAACTTTGAAGTCCTCTTAAATGGTGAGAAGATCACGAAATGAAAAATTAAGAACGCAGTTTTACTATATTCGACTTCTACTTTCACGTGTATGTGGTCTTGTTCAGGTCCAAAACAAAAAATGTAAAATTGTCACACGGTGTTATAAGAAATTTTTTGTATTTAAACTCAAAAAAATAATTGAAAAAATTTAAAAAAATACGTTTTTTATTTTTAACTAAATTTGTTTTTGAGCGGTAAATGAGTGTATACAAAAACCAAATATGTTTTCTGTTGTTTGTAAGTGTCAAAATCAATTTTGAGAAAATTGAATTTTTGCCAAAAAAGGTCGTCTGTGAAACCATAGTGCATTGGTTAACATTGTGGAGGGTAATTAAAGATTCGGCACAGCCGAATATAGCTTTCTTACTTGTTTTTTTTATTTTTGTACGGGCCACCCGGAATATATATTAAGCACTGTGAAAAAATAGCATATGTTTTTTTAAAAAAAATTTTATTAATGTTTAGTGGTCGCTACCGGCCCACACTGTGAAGTGTAGAACAAGCCAGCGGGACAAAATTGAATCTCCTATTTTTTTAAAAAATGGGTTCTGTGTAATCGATAATAGTCCTAAAGTCACGAAATTGCCATTTTTCTAAGCGCATAATGTCAGTGAGCTATAGACCAATCCGTTGAAGTAAAAAAATTGGTCTTTGAAAACAATTAATTTTTTTTTTAATTTTTTGAATAGTGCTCCTAGACTATAGTATTTTTACCTGTGAATTTTTGCAATATATTTTGGCAATGGATTTTTAAGAAGAGGGTTGGAGCTGGTGAATTTAACTTTCCCTATTAAACAGAGCTTAAAATTTTTTTTATAAGAATTTTTCAGATATCCCCAAAAAAAATATTTTTTTTGTTGTTACATTGAACTTTAAGAAAATAGGAAAATGTTGTCTCCACGTGTCCCATGGCTATTTTTTTTTAAATGAAAATTTCGAAAGACAAGTCTGAAGCTACTGAAGCTTGGCATATATATTTTCAGTTGCTCGTGTCAAATTGGTATTAAATTATAGCGATATTGGTCCAGGAGTTCAGAAGTTATGATCAAAAACGTAAGTTTTAGATAGGTTTCATCACGAATTAACATATTCAAAAAACCCCTAAACACGCTTTAAGGGACATTCATAGGCCAGTAACTTACAAAGCTATTCAGTAATTTTCCAAATTTTTTAAACTAAAAAAAAAATACACTAAAAAAAAAATTACACTACAAAAAAAATTTAGTATTTACAATATTTTGTGAATTATGGATAGTATTTATGAATTCGGTCAAGTAAATTCTTTTTCAATTATACGTATTTGTATTAGTATTATTATTATAATTATCATTATTATTTTATTTATGTTTTTTAATTTTTTTAAATATATTAATTTGGATATAATTAGTCTGAAATTTTTAATTTTATGGGCAATAAAATTTTATAAAGATTTTGGAATATGCACAAATTTTGCACAATTATAATTACTATTAAATAAACAGTAGCAAATGTACAAAAAAAAAATAATTGTTACATGCACTTCGGTTATACCAAACGTAAGATAAAAATATACAAATTGGAAATATTTATGACCTTAGGAAATGTAAAATGTGAACAAAAATAATTAACAATAATGCACTAACCATAGAGGGGGTATGCCAAACGTAGGGTGCACAAGCGATTTAGAAATATACAAGTTTGATATATTTATGACCCTAGGAAATGAAAAATGTGAAAAAAATAATTAACTGTTACATGCACTATCATATTGAGGGTATACCGAACGTAGAGTGCACAAGTCAGATAAATATACATATTAGGGCGGGTCGATTTGTATGGATCGAAAAAAACTGAAAAATCGTATAGCAAAAACAAAATCTACAAGAAATTCCAAGAAAGTTTTCCAAAGAAACCATTGGTCTAAAATCAAACCCTATACCGCGCCTAACGACATGAAAATCCGTCCGTCCGTCAGTCTTTCTGTCTGTGTGAAACACGCTAACTTTTAAATGTTAGCGGAAGAATGAAAAATATATACGGCAAGCTGCTGAAGCGTAGCGAATATATTTGTTATACTTCCGGTCAGATTAATACTAAATTTCAGCGAAATCTGTCCAGTGGATCATAAGTCATTAGCAAAATGGGAAATTTCAAATGGATTTTAACCCGAACTCCAGTGTTAAAAAAAAAGCTAAACACGCTTTGAAAAACATGGTAAGCCAAAAAAAAAAAATATTTTAGAAACTATTTTTGTCAATCAAAAAACTTAAAAAAAAAAATATTACACTCAAAAAAAAAAAATTACACTCAAAAAAATTTTCACTCGATTTTTTTTTTTTACAAAAATTAAAAAAAAAAATTTACTCAAAATAAATCAAATACTGTAATTATTATACAAAGACTTTGGAGGGAATCGAACCCACAACCCCTGCGCTTCCTTTCAGAGTTTCTAGCTACATGTTAATATACTGCAGCCCAATATAAAATAATGGAGTAAAATTATCATGGATAAACGATAAAAGCAGCAATTTATTGTTAAAATTTCTTATTTTTCATCTGTGGCGTTTTCATTACAAATCAATCTAATTATTTATTTCTCCATTTCAGGGATTATGTCTAATATACTTGCCGGTCATAATCCCAAAAATTTTTCGAATTATACACTCAAAAAAAAAAAAACTGTAATGTTAGCAAAAAAAGCTTGTAAGCCTACAAGAAAATTTGCTGATTTTGAACCCACAATTTTTTTGCTAAAGTTAGCAAAAATGTTTTGCTAATAATTAGTTAACTAAATATTTTTTTTTTTTTTAACTTAGTTTATACACATCTGAGGACCCCATTGGGTTCGGACCCGATAGGTCCAGACCCCGATGGGCCTAGACCTAGTTGGGTTCCTTAAAAATCGTCATAGTTTTTGATCCAAAATTTGTGTCCGTTTCGCTCTACCTTGCTTAGTTTTTGAGATACGTGATTATAGGGGACCACTGGGGTCTTGAGAATTAAAAAACTTGATAACTTCAAAAATATTACTCGGAGAGCTTTTGACTATTTTGCGCTCTTGTTCTACGTGTTGAGAGCTACAAAAACGCTTTTGGACTTTTTGTTGTGTCGGCAATATTTACCGAGATATGAGCATTTTAAAATTTTCGGGAATGCTAACTTTATTGGATCCAAAGTTAGGGCCCATTAGGGTCCACACATGTGAAGAGGACCGGCGATACTATGGAGATTCTAAGAACCAAAAATGGCCTCCATTTTGCTCTATCTGGCTTAGTTTCCGAGATAGCGCCATTTTAAGTTTTCTGAAAATAAAAAAAAATTTACCATTTATTTTGCTAATATTAGCAAAAAATCTTGTAAAAATGTAGTCAACTCAATTTCAAATTTAGCAACAGAAATTAGTTCAAAGTTTGTTTAAAATTGCTAATGTGCTAAATGAAGTTTACAAGAATTTTTTGCTAACATACTAATCTCAACTAAAAATTTGCTAAAAGTTAGCTAACTAGCGTTAGCAAAAAAAAATTAGTAAATCTACTAACGTATTTTTTTGAGTGTATCCAGCGTCAATTAGTAAGACAATGCCGCTGGATATGTTCTAGCAGTATATCGGTATATAGAACTGTGTTTTCTTTACATCTGAGTTGTAGGGTATGTTCAGCAACTTTGTGGAAAATATTATGGCAAATATTTTTGTGGAACATATTAACCCTCTAACTCCCTCTCATAACGGTATTTTTTGGCTCTATTCTAACAAATCGCAAAAAACACCCCGAAAGAGGGGGAGAGTGGAGATGAAATGTTCAACAAAAATGTTGCCAATAAAATTTTACTATGTACCTCAGAGCACACCAAAGCCCAAAAATTAACACAAACGCCAAAAAAGAGTCAAGTTCAAAGTTTTGCTTATGAAAAAAAGGGCGGACGGACAAATCTTCATGTCGTTAGGCGCGGTATAGGCTTTGATTTTAGAAACATGGTTTCTTTGGGAAATGTTCTTAGAATTTCTTGTAGATTATGTTTTTGCTATACGATTTTTGACAAAAAAAAATCGACCCGCCCTAATACATATACAAATTGGAAACACTTATGACCTTAGGAACTTAAATATGTCAAAAAATATTTTTGTCCCGCTATCTTGTTCTAGTCGTCACAGTGTGCGGCCCCTTTGGGTCTTAAAAAAAAATCACACAATCAAAAAAAAAAATATTCGATTTTTTATTTTTTTATTATTTTTATTATTATTACGCTTGATTAGCTTATTAACGACAAAAAACTTGTGTCCAGGACTTAGAAATTGTTAAAAAAAATTTCGGTATTTGAATTTTTATTTCTTAAAACTTTGTAAATAAGTTTTTACTTCAGAACGCAAAAAATGTATCAAAAATATTTTGTATCCGGGACTTAGAAAATTCTCCAAAACTAAAATTTTTCAAAATTTGGCTAATTTTTATAATCCATGGGAAATTTAACTGACGGATCACCGATTTTGTTTATTTTTGGTTATTTGATAGACCTTCGTAAATGATTAAAAACTATATATTTTTCATTTTTTTGGACCAATACTTTGGGCGTTTAAAAAAGCGCTTTTTTGACAATATTGACTGTTAGACACTTTTTTAAAAATTTTTTGCTCGGAAACCGTAAGTCGTACGAAAAAATTTATAAAAACAATATTGTCTATAAAATTATGAAGATTTAAAATTTAGAAACAAACAATTTTTTTTAAAAAAAAAATTCAGCAAAAAATTTTTAAAACCATATTTGAATGTCCTTTTTTCCTGGGAAGGACACCATGAATTTCCAATAGCAAAATGTTGTATTTAAGGTTATAATGCTCTATTAAAATTTATTAAAATTTCAGAGAAGTGTTTTTTCGTATTGTTGAGCAATAAATTTTCAAAGATTGTTAGATAGCCAAATATTTGATTTTTTTAAATTTTTGGCAAAAAATCAAAAATTTAGCTTTATCACTCACCAACGTTGTAAATTTATTGCTCGACAACAGGAAGAAACAACTTTCTGAAATTTTAACTGCGGTAAAATGACGTTATAAAATTTAATAAAAAAATTGGTTTTGGAAATCCATAGTGTCCTTGACAGGAGAAAAGGATATTCCAATATTGTTTTAAAAAATTTTTGTTGAATTTTTTTTGATTTTTTTTTTTTGGTTTTTGAATTTTAAATCTCCATAATTTTATCAACAATACTGTCACACAAAGTTTTTTCGTACAACTTACGGTTTCCGAGTAAAAAAACACAAACCCTGCAAAAACTTGGTAATGACACATCATTACCGTTCGCTTTACTTAGTATTGATAGAAAATTACCTTTAGCATTATTTTGAAATGTTAAATAAGGACTTACCAATAATGACTTACCTAAGTCATTATAATTTTTATTTTTTTTTTCTCATTCATTTATTTTATTGAATCTTCACTAAAATTATGTGAACTAACAATAAGTATTCAAATCTTAAAACTAATATAACTTAATATTAAGTCCAGCCAGTGCCAGACAAAATTTCATTTGCTCATAAATTATCCAATGTTTTCAAAAGCATCATCCTTCACTTTAGTGTGCCAAGTCAGCAGTGGCCCTCCTTCTAAGTCGTTGGTGACCACGATTATTCAGTAGATTGCGTGCTAAATTGTTTGGATGTGATTCCAGTTTTCGTAAGTAGTTTTGGGTATGTTTCACAATTTCATCTTTAACAAGGGAAACATTTAGATCTCTGTGTATGTTCAAGTTTCTAACATACCAGGGGGCATCAGTAATCAATCGCAAAATGTTGTTCTGTTTTCTTTGTATTTTTTCCACATTAGACGCATAGGCAGTGCCCCATAACTGAATACCATAGCACCATATAGGTTTTTTAATCGAGCTGTAGATCAATAGTTTACAGTCTAACTTAAGTTTCGAGTTTCTCCCAATTAGCCAATTAACTGCAATAGTTTTCAATTTCATTTGGGTTAATTTTGCATCTATATGGTCTTTCCACGTAAGACGACGATCCAGATGAATTCCGAGGTACTTAACCGTTGTATGTTGAGGTACAATGTGATTATTAATCCGAATTTGCGGACAAGTTTCTCGTCTTAACGTGAACGTTATGTGGATGCATTTCTGCTCATTCACTTTTATCTTCCACTTATTTAACCAGTATTCTAATTCAAGAATGTGACTTTACAAAATTCGAGTTGCTTCAAGTGGATTGTTATGGGAGCTTAAAATAGCTGTATCATCTGCAAATGTGGAGGTATGCGTATTTCGATTAGTTGGCATATCAGAGGTGTACAAAATATACAAAAGCGGTCCCAAAATACTACCTTGTGGAACTCCAGCTTGTATGATTTGCGGGGTACTGACAAAATCGTTTTTCTTCACTGTAAACTTACGATCTGTTATGTAATTTTCGAGTAACTTATGTGTATTTGGTGGTAACATATTTTTTAACTTATAGGGCAAACCCTCATGCCAAACCTTATCGAACGCCTGTGAGACATCAATAAAAAGTGCGGAACAATATTTTTTTCTTCATAGGCTCTTCTAATTTCACCTACCAGTCTATGAACTTGCTCAATTGTGCCATGTTTCTTTCTGAATCCAAACTGGTGATCGGGGATAGAGGTGTTCTGAGCGACATGAGTTGTTAATCTGTTCAGTAACAGTTTTTCCAAAAGTTTTGATAAATTGGATAACAGACTGATAGGCCTATATGATTCCACTTTTGTGTGATCTTTACCTGGCTTGGTTATCATTTTAACGAGAGAAATTTTCCATTCTGGGGGATAATGTTGCAGGCGTAATATAGCATTAAAAATAAAAAGAATTATTCTTAATGCTATTCGGGGTAACTCCAAAAGCATTTTATTACTGATCTTATCAATACCAAATGCCTTTTTGGGGTTTAATTTACAAACTGCCTTTTCGACCTCTCGCATCTCAAACCTAACGGGTACTGCTATGCGCTGGGGTAAAATTAGTGGCAACTCTACTATAACACTTGATTCATTTAATGTCAAAGTCATTATAATAAAATAAAATAAATGTTTTTTTCATTATAATAAAATAAAAAAATTTCACTTTTTGACTAACTGTACATTATTTTGGCTAAAAATAAAATAAAATTAAATATTTTTTTATTTTCTTAATTTTTTTTTTTAAACAATTTTTTCATTACCTATAAGTATATATATGGCATTCCAGGCCAAATCACTCACTTTTAGGCCCGACCCCTTTCGATTTATTTTATTTTTGGATATGTTTTAGTACTTATTAAATGCAACTTGGAAACTAATTTTCAGCCTTTAATTCCAAGATGGTGTTGAGTAATCAATTTTTCAAAATGGCGATTTTCTCAAAAAAAAAAATAAAAAATTGAAATTTTTAATTAATTTTGACCATTATAAAATATAGATATCTTAAAAAAAGTTGGACAACGTTTTGTTGGTATTTAAATGTAGTTTTAGAAAAAAAATATGAAAAAATTATTCGAAGTAATTATCACTTATTTTTTGACGTTTAAAAATTAAAATCGATTTATTGATATAGTCCGTGAAGGGTCGTTTGTACCCTTCTTAAATAAAAACAATTTTTATTTTTTAGAAAATATTTATGTTGTTTATTTGAAAGTCAAAATATTAATGAATTTATTTTTTAACAAAAAGTAAATTTGAATTTTAAACAAAATAACATTTAACTCAAAGGTAGAATATGTTGGGAACGAGTACCTACATTACTCCCCTTTCTTAAAAAAAATAGTACATCTATCGAAAAAAAACAAAACCAGATTCCTAGGAGGGGGTTTCTAATGTAGTGGTGCTTTCATTATTGATTCAAGTTCATAAAAATATTTGATATGTCAAATACCTGAATGTTTAATTCCCGATTAAATCATAGGTTATTTGGACAGTCGGTATATAATCTTGCTTCATTCAAGGATAATTCATGTCGTTTTGTTGTGATTGAGAGAATGTAAAAATCAATAAATGAGTTTCGTTGATTCTTCAAATTGCATGTCTTGCTGTGTTGATAATTGAGTTTAGGCATCTTAATTGAATCCACCATATACATAGGCGACACATACTGATGAAAAACAATTTATCTGGCGATCTGTTTCTTTTTGCAAATTTGAAAATTTTCTTGAAGTTAATTGTCCTTTGCTCAAATAAACAAAAATAATTTCGTTGAATGTAGAATCCTTGAACTGTATTTTTACCATGTGTTCTGCTCCTGGCAGGATCGCCAATTGAAGGGTCCTTTTGGACCCTTCTTAAATAAAAACAATTTTTATTTTTTAGAAAATATTTATGTTGTTTATTTGAAAGTCAAAATATTAATGAATTTATTTTTTAACAAAAAGTAAATTTGAATTTTAAAACAAAATAACATTTAACACAAAGGTAGAATATGTAGGGAACAAGTCCCTACAGTCCGACCAACTGCTGATAACAAGTCATACAATATCACATTTATGTGAAGCTGTACGAATTGTTATTGCACGTGGGAAGCACAGCTGAATGCTAACGGACGCGTCACAGGTTGCGGATAGTGATACGCCTTTCAGATATGTGAGGTAGCTGCTATATGCAGTCGCGGACAATCAGCGGTTTCGAGAGTAGAGTCTCAGAAGGTTTCCGGGTTGCGCCGGTTTCCATTTAAGTTCTGAGTGTCAATGATACTCGAAATGACATGGCGAGTGATTGGCGCCATTAAAAAACCAATGGCTTCTGCGGTTTTTTCATCAGTTTGGTGTCTCCGCGAGCGGGCGTCTGTCCTTGCATCAAGCGGCTCGCTATATAAATGTGATCATCTCTCGCCTGTCTGGTAGGCTTAGCTAGCAGCCCTAGCACCAGTCTCGGATGCTTTAGCCTAATAAGCTACTCATCCTAAACAAACACTTATTAATGAAACCGAAACAAGAAGAATAAATCCGGATATGTTGACGAACTTTGGCATGAAGAAAAGGACACGAATAGGAATATGGAACGTAAGGACACTAATGAAACCATCTCGATTAGAACAACTTTGCAAAGAATTTAAAAACTACAATCTAGCCTTATTAGGTATAAGTGAGATGCGATGGCCGGACTCTGGCGAACATCTGACTAGTGATGGTCTAACACTTTTATACTCTGGCAGAAAAACAGATGAAGTTAGCGCCAGTGGTGTAGGTTTTCTTTTGTCAAAAGAAACAAGGCGAGCACTTGTAAATTGGAAGCCTCATTCTGACCGTATCATTTCGGCTACGTTTGAAACTCGATCTAAAAAATTGACCTGCATCCAATGCTATGCGCCAACCGAAACCACCGAAAGAGCAACAAAGGAGGTGTTTTATAGTCAATTAGACAGAGTGTTAGCATCGGTAAATCGTGGTGATATTTTAATGGTCATGGGTGACTTCAATGCCCAAGTTGGTAATGATAATACTAGCATGGAAAGCACAATGGGTAAACATGGATTGGGCAGAAGGACGGAGAACGGTGAATTTTTTGTTGAGATATGTGCAACAAATTCTCTTGTTATTGGTGGTACCATTTTTCCACATAAAAAAGTGCATAAGGTAACATGGCTTTCACCAGACCATGTGACCGAAAACCAAATAGATCACATTACGATCAGTAAGAAATGGCGTGGATCTCTATTAGATGTACGCAACAAAAGAGGAGCAGACATCGCTAGTGACCATCATCTAGTGGTTGCTACCCTCCGCATGAAAATCGCTGCAATCAGAAAAACAAAGACATCATCCAGAATAAAACTCGATGTAAACAAATTAAAAAATCCCAATATTGCCAGGAACTACACCCAGGAATTGGAAGGTGCTCTGTCAAACCATGTCAACTCTCCTAACTACAGCTGGACATCCTTAGAAAAATTGCTTGTCGATTCTGCCGTCCGACATATTGGCCATAAAGAAAAAAATCGAAGAGATTGGATGTCAGATGAAACCTGGAAGCTTATAGCAGAAAGAAAAGCAACAAAGAACGCCATTAACACAGCCAAAACTCGCACTGCTAAGAGTTCCAGTCAGATAGAATTCTCAAGATTAGACCGTGAAGTCAAGAAAAGTGCACGAAGAGACAAAAGAAGATGGGCAGATAATATTGCCAAAGAAGCACAAACGGCGGCGGAAACCAATCGTAGCCGAGACATGTATGGTGCTATAAAACGGCTAACAAAAGTTCCAGTACTTAGTGGAAGACCCATGAAAGATGATAACGGTGAACTCACAACATCCAAGGATAAACAGATGCAGCTATGGACTAACTTCTACAAGGAAATGTTGTCTGAAACATCCAACACCCAAACACAACCACTTTGTAGATGCGAATCACATGAGGTAAACCAGGCTATTAGAACGGAATGTCCCTCTATTCTTGAAATTAATGAGGCAATCAAAGCACTTAAACACAATAAGTCTGCAGGATTAGATAACATTCCTCCCGAGCTACTACTGATCGATCCAATGATCAGCTCAAAACTTTTACATCCACTTATTGAAAAATTTTGGTCTTCCAACCAACTCCCAAACGAATTACTTGAAGGTGTCATAGTTAAAATCCTGAAAAAGGGGGATCTATCCGAGCGTAGTAATTGGAGGGGTATTACGCTGTTGAATATGCTACTCAAAGTAATAGCCCACATCATTAAGAAAAGGCTTTCTGATGTCATTTCCCCATATCTACGAAGAGAACAGGCTGGTTTTCGCCAAGGAAAATCTTGTGTTGATCATGTCAATAGTCTAAGAATAATAGTTGAACAATCCGTAGAATGGAGATCCCCACTTTACCTCGTGTTCATCGATTTTGAGAAGGCATTTGATACGCTGAATCACACCGCTATCTGGAGAGCATTAGAGTGCAAGGGAGTTCCCCCAAAGATGGTCGCTCTTATAAAGGCCATGTACGCTAACGCAACATGCAGAATTCTTCATAAGAATGATTTATCCGTTAAGATAAACATAAAAAAAGGAGTTCGCCAAGGCTGCGTGCTATCGCCATTTCTTTTTAACGCAGTGTTGGACGTCATTATGAATCAGGCCACAACACAAAGAAATGGGATATCATGGGGACTTCAAGAAAGACTAAAAGACCTTGATTATGCGGACGATATATGTCTTCTTGCACACACTCATGTGGATATGGCAAACAATCTCCGCGCTATAGTTGAGCATGCTTTAAATGCTGGTCTAAAAATCAACATCCCAAAAACAAAAGTATTACGTATTCATACCTCGAACAATACACCTATTTACATCAATGGAGTCCAACTCGAAGAAGTAGAATCATTCTGCTACCTTGGAAGTATTATTGATAAGCAGGGTGGATCTAGTACTGATATTTTAGATCGTGTAAAGAAAGGACGACAGGCGTTCGGAAGACTTAACAAAGTTTGGAAGTCATCAATCCTTTCAATAAGGACAAAACTGAATATCTTTAATTCAAACGTTAAGTCGGTTCTCCTCTACGGCTGTGAAACGTGGAATGCGGCCAATTCTGATATCAATGTGATTCAAGTATTCATCAACAACTGCCTTCGAAGGCTACTAAAAATATTCTGGCCCAATACAATTTCTAACGCTCGTCTGTGGGAAATAACAAAGCAGATTCCAATTCAAAGCGAGATATGCATGCGTAAATGGAAGTGGATTGGGCATACTCTCCGTAAAAACGATAACGATGTTGCCAAGCAGGCACTTGAATGGAATCCGCAGGGAAGTAGGCGTAGAGGTCGTCCTGCTCACACATGGAAACGCCAAATCCAAGAAGAATTAAGAAAAGTCCGACTAAGCTGGAGAGAAGCAAAAGCTATAGCTCTTAATAGATCCGAATGGAAAAATCTTGTTACGGCCCTATGTTCCTCATAGGAACAACAGGAACTAATAATAATAATAATAATAAGTCCCTACAGTCCGAAACCTTCGATTTTTTTTTTACAAAAAACTATAAAAATTCTCCTCTAAATTACTCAATTTTTAAGCTATAATTCGAGATGTGATCACAATTCTTTATATTTTTTTTTCAAATTTTTTGGCTCTGACTTTTTTTATATGGTGCTCCAAAAAAAATAAATTGGTAGATAATGACCCTAACTTACCCTATGTATATTCATTTGGAGGTAAAAATACGTCTCACAAAAATTAAGGACGATGGGACATGGGTAAAGCGTTCAGCATGGTCCTTAAAGTTTAAAAAACGGATTACAAGGAATAATATGATTTTTTTTCTGTTTTCGCAATTTTTTGGTATTTTAAGTTAAGTTTAAATTCAAGTGGTTACATAATTATGATGTGGAGTAAAATGTCTTTCTAATAAGGTACCAAAAAACTAAAATCGTTTGAAAATCAGCCAAGTTATTGCAACTTCGCCAGGCAACTTTATATTTTTTTTTTCAAATAAATTTAAAAACAGGGACTTGTATTCTTTAATCAAGTGGTATGACACACGCTAGATGCCTGGGGAAGTTGTAATAAGTTGGCTGATTTTCAACCGATTTTAGTTTTTTGTACCTCATTAGAGAGGCATTTTACTTCGCATTATAATTTTTTAACCACTTGAATTTAAACTTAACTTAAAGTACCAAAAAAATTTAGAAAACAGAAAAAAATCATATTATTCCTTGCAATCCGTTTTCTAAACTTCAAGGCCCATGCGGAACGCCTTACCAATGGCTGATCGTTCTTAATTTTTGTCAGACGTATTTTTACCTCGAAATGAATATATTTAGGGTAAGTATATTGAAACTAATGCCATTGAAATTTGTAGCATTGGCATTGTTTCAATCAATGCCAATGCCCGTTAAGGAATTAGTAGCATTAGTAATGCCAATTATGAAAAATTTCATTGGCATTAATAAATGCCTTAATGAAAACAAAGCATTAGCAATATTAAAAGTCGTATTTCCGTCAACCAGTTGTGAAAATTTTTTTGGTTAAAACTTAAAATGGCTATATCTCGAAAACTATGCCAGATAGAGCAAAATGGAGGGCATTTTTGGTTCTTAGAATCTCCATAGTTTCGCCGGTCCTCTTGACATGTGTGGACCCTAATAGGTCAAAATTTTGAATCTAAAAAATGGGCACTCCCGAAAGTTTAAAAATTCACATACCTTTAGCATTATCTTGCTTATTTTTCCAGGTACCAATAGGGTCTTGAGAATTTTAGAAACTGAATAACTAAAAAAATATTGCTCTGAGGGTTTTCTAGTATTAGCAGACGAGTTCTAGAAACCAAGAGCTACAAAAATGCTTTTGGACTTTTTGATGTGTCACCAATATTTTCCGAGATATACGCATTTTTAAATTTTCCGGAATCCCAAATTTTTTGGATTCAAAGTTAGGACCCATTGGGGTCCACGTATGTGTATATTTATTGAAAAAAAATGTTTTTTTGATCAATTGTAAATAGTTTTTTTAGGCATTTGTGCCATTTCATTGGCATTAGTACAAATAATACCAACAAAATTTCATTGGCAATAAATGCTAATGCTTTTTTTGGCATTGGCATTAGTTCCAACTAATGCCAATGAAAATTCAATGCCAATTAACAATTCCCATGTATGGTATCTACCAATTTAATATTTTTGGAGCACCATATAAAATAAATCAGAGTCAAAAAATAAAAGGGTCAATTTTCAAAATTTAAAAAATAAATAGAACGAATTGTGATCACATCTCGAATTATGGCTTAAAAGTTGCGTAATTTAGAGTAGAACTTTTGGACTTTTTTAAAAAAAAATCGAAGGTTTCGGAATTTTTCAAAAAGTAGATTTTAATTTTTAAACGTTAAAAAATAAGTGATAATTAATTCAAATAATTTTTTAGTATTTTTTTTTCTAAAACTGCATTTAAATACCAACAAAACGTTGTCCAAATTTTTTTAGATATCTATATTTTTAACTGGTCAAAATTAATTGAAAATTTCAAGTTTTTATTTTTTAAAATCGCCAATTTGAAAAATGGATTACTCAACACCATCTTGGATTAAACTGCTGAAAATTGGTGCCAAGTTGCATTTAATAAGTACTAAAACATACACTCTAATTAAAATGATTTCAGTTTCCTACTATAAATTAGGTAAATTTACACAACATGTGTAGTTGTTCCAAAAAATGTTTGGAAATTTACACATTTATAGTAGTATATTATTTGAATTTGTTGAAATTTACCCAATTTATAGTAGGAAACTGGACTCATTTGTTTAGAGTGTATCCAAAAATAAAATAAATCAAATGGGGTTAGGTCTAAAAGTGAGTGATTTGGCCTGGAATGCCCCATATGTAATTAGTTATTAATACTGTTTTGATAACACTGTAAGTAAAATTTAAACTTTTGAAATGACACACAAAAACGCCGAGTCACCCCAACTTATTTTTGGGTTATAGAATCCAGTGGTATACTAGGTTTTAAAAAGTTCCCAGCAAAACTTTGGTAATGGGTAGTGATCAATGTTGGCAATCGATACCTTTTCAATACCGTTATCCGTTTAAAAACCCTTTAAATCGAATACCGGTACCAATACCAATACCGAAACTCAGTTTTGGTATCGGATACCGGTATCCAAAAACCTTTTCCTTCAGTACCGGTACGTACCGTAATTGAAACGGTTTTTCCTCAAAAAACATGTTGTTTTAACAAAAAATAAATTAATAGAAAATTTTTAATTTTTTTGGTTTTTGTAAATGAAAAATCGTACTCCAAATGCCTCCCCGAAGTCTTAAAAAAAATCAAAAAAATCTTTGGGCACCCACATCGTGGATTAAGTAAAAATTTAAAAAAAAAGTCATACTTCAACCGCTATGCGGGAGCTGAAGAAAATAATTGATTTTCACGAAAATTTTTTGGAGTCATTTAGACTCTCAATTGAAACTTTCTGAACCCCTTAGTATAGTTTAGTTTTTTGGAGGTTTTTTTTAATCCGCGATGTGGGTGCCCAAGGATTTTTTTTGATATTTATAGGACTTCGTGGTTCAAAAATTATTAGCAAAACCGTGAATTTCAAATTGGTTTCACCTTTAGTTCACGTGTTAAAAACCCCGTTAAACCAGGAGGGTAATTATGTAACTTGATAGTCGTCAATCGTATCGTTTCCATCGTTATTCCATTACCATATATAGCAATATGCCAAAAAAATCAACTTTTTCATTTTCAAGCTATGAATCCCGAATGATTTGATATGTTTCGGGGGTAGAGTCAGGTACCCTACTTGCTTATTAGAATGCCCCTCACTTGTCCTAAAACGGATATTTAGGGTGGCCCTTAGAACTTGGATTTTTTGACTTTTTATGAATTTAACGCATTATTTATGGTAATAGTTACAAAATCAATGTTTTTATGTGTTGAATATTTAGTTTGGGTAGTAATCTTCCATTTTTGGTTTTTGTTGGAATAATACACTGAAAAAAAACAAAGTGGCAACAACAAAACTTGGAAGTAAGAAAATACTACTTCTAACATTTAGCGCGGCACAAATTGGGCTGAATATTATGGCTTGCCATGCAACACAGTTGTTAATGACATTAAAATCTAAAATTCTGCCGTGGTGCTTGGCGATCGCATTTTTCGTTTACAAGAAAATTAGGAAAATGTAAAAAAAAAGGTGAAAAAAATTAAAAAAAATGGGTTTTTTGACCTTCATTCACTTATAACTTTTGAAGTAGGAATGTTATCTTCAAGCACCACCGCAGAATTTTAGATATTTTAGTCATCAACAACTATGTTTTCTCCCAAGGCATAATATTCAGCCGAATTTGTGCCGTATTACAAACAGTACAGCTATTTTCGACAAATTTTATTAATTGATTAAAAAAACAGGGTGAATTTAAAAAAAAACGTAAATTTATGCTACTGAAATTAGTTATACATTAGTTATTAAAAACATAGACACTGTTTTCACTTTGGGAAACAAAATTCCTTTCCATGTGATAAGTAAATATACTTATATTTCATTTACTATTGTGATAAAGCGGCAGTAGATATTTTAGCCGTCACCTTTGCGTGCTTATGAATTACACAGCCTCACAAAAATATAAAAAGGTTCTGACCCAGAAACCAGACCCACCAATTCTTATGTATTATGACCTCCTGAATGCGATGCCGCCATAAGAATTGAATTCTATCGTTGGGTTTTCATGTAATTTACAAGGAAAGTCCGCAAAGTGAACTTACCTAATTTGTAAATTTTACCATATTAAAAAGTGTTTGTTTAAATGCATGTTACTTTTAAAATTTTTGACAGATTTTATTAAAACACCTCTTATTTTCTTCGTAATAAACCAAACTTGATCTTATATAAAGAAATAAAATTTTAAAAAATTTTTACTACCAATAAGTCAAATTTACAAAGAAACCGAGTAGGTTCACTTTGTGGACTGTCCTTGTAAATTACAGAAAAACCCAACAATTGAATTCATTTCTAATGACGGATTCGAATTCAGAATGTCAAAATACATAAGGATTAGTTTCTGGATATGGTACCTCATAAAGAAATATACACCAGATGTCAGCAAGTAAAGGCCCGGCAAAACAAATGCATTCACTTCCTTTTCGATGTTTTGCAGTTCTATCCAACGAAGCAAGATAGGGAAAATGGTGTGAAAATAATGAAAAAGGTTTTTCAGGAAAATAAAAAATGGAATGCTGAGGAACGAATTGGAGATTGGAGGAGATGGAGAGCAAACAACAAGTAAAAAAACGACGTACGGAGAGTAAAGTCCTATTTCTAAATTTGCTTGATGTGAATGAGCCTATGCAATTATTTAATTTATTAAATGGACTATCTTATGTCGTTGTACAGAGTAATGTTCAGAGGTTTAAATTATAAATATCACGGTGAAAAGTTTGGCAAACAGCAAATTTGGATTTAGAGTCCCAACTCAAAGAAAAGCTAAAGATTTTGCACTCTTATGTAGATCTCTAAAAATTTAAATAAAAAAATAACTTGATGTTTTTTAAAGCATAAAAAATAACGATTTCTGTTAAATACAATTCTAGTAAAATAACTAAAATTTTTTCGCAGAACTAAAAATGTAAACTTTAATGATCAATTTAATAAAAGTTACATACATATTTTAATATAAATTTGGTACTATTTCATTATCTTATAGATCTTTTCCTTCTCATTCGCTTAGTTTTCATCCGATTTTCAAGTTTTTTTTTTTGTTGGAAAGGTATTTAAATTACCTTTCTAATTGTTGAATTTTGTTAGTACAAATTATTGCCGCTAGATGGCGTAAAATTTATATTTTTTTTTAAATGCATCAAAACACCCTGTATTTGCAAATATTTTGAGTTCATATGTTCTGCAAAAGTACTCCCCATATGATTTGGTACAAAGTTGCCAAACAACATTTGGTCGAATTCTGGAAATTTAACGGTCAAAATTTTGATTTTCTTCAAGAACCTAAAAATAACGGTAATTTTGTAAATAACGGAATTATAAAAAAGTCGCGGAACAAAAGTTGCTTCTGATACCCCAAAGAACCATTTTCAACAATAAAAAAGTTCTTTTTCGCAAAAAGTCGATTTTGGCATATTGCTAACCATATAGTGTCATTTTATGGTAATAGAATAATGAGCTAACGATGACGATTGACGATTATCAAGTTACATAATTAGCCTCCAGTTTGAAAAACATTGAAGAGTCAGAAAAGTACTTTTCAAAGTATTTTTGCCACTCACAAATATTTTTACAATTAAACAAAAAAAACTTACACTCGAAAAAAATTTTACACTAAAAAAAAAATGTTGTATTTTTTTTTTTTCAAAAATGACTAAAAAAAAGTTTTTTACTCAAAATGAAATATTTCTAATTAAAATTGTTAATATTTTTCACGTTAGAAAACTATCACTTTAAAAGGGCATTGTGGGGAGTATTCATGGATTTAGCTAACAATAAGTCGAATTTAACTTTTCTACATTTTTTTACATATTATTTTTTATTTTTCTAAAACAAATGAAACAAATGAAAAATGCTAAAAATAAAAACGTAAATACGTATTTAATTTTAAAATTGAAAAAAAAATGTTTTTTTTTAAGTTTTTATGTGTTTTTTTTTTTATATTTTTAGCATTTTTTCGATAATACCGGTACGTACCGGTATCGATGTTTCGGTATCGGTAATACCGTAACCGATTCAACTCAAATACCGTAACCGATACCGTTACCGAAATAAATAAAAAAACGATACCAATACCGATATCGATACCGTTATTCGTTTCGATTGCCAACCTTGGTAGTGATTATATAACACATTACCAGGTAATGTATATAACTTATTTGTAGCATTATTTTATGATGTCTTACCAAACATTTGTTCCACAACGTATTATTTTCAAGTGAAAAATAATGCATTACTAATAATTTGCTACGTAATGCATGATTATTGGAAAAAATGTATTTCAGATTGGTTATTTCTAAACATTAAATCATGGATGACTTATATTCGGTTACATAATGTATTATTTGAAAGTTTGAAATAATGCATTATTTATAATTGGATTCATAATGCATTACAATAACATAAAAAAATAATTATTTTATAAAAAAATGCATAAGTTTAAACTAGAGATGGGTTCACGACAGGAAATTTCTAACGACACACACTCACGAGCATATTTGATCTACTTACACTCACTTACAATCACGTGAGTAAATTTAATACAAAATTACTTTTTCACTACTCGTAACACCTTATATATTATCTTCTGGTATGCGATATTATTTCATTTCTCGTAACCTATAAAATATCATATATTTTACACCTTACTCGTATTCTTCGTTATAAATTTATGACTTATTTTATACCTTACTGGTATTCTTTGTGATAATGTGGATGCATTACTTTGAGTCTCATCGCCTGTTAAAATCATCAATGCTGCAATGTATAAAATAAGAGATCCTATACCTTATTTTATACCTTATTTGGTAATCTAAGTTTTGCTGGGTTAGCTCAAAATAACGAGATATTTCGATTTAAAATTTGCAAATGTAGAGTAAAAATTGAATAAATCCAAAAAAAAATTATAAAATTCATCAAAATAAGAGCAAATATTGTTCCATGTCCGCTTTAAAATGGACGTTAATTATTTCTAGATATAAATTTTGACAAATAACAGGTTTTTAACAAGTTTTTTAAGTTTTTTCATTCAAATAAAATGAAAAATCGCCTTAAATCTACTACAAATTAAAAATCGAAATATCTCGGGATTTTAAGTTAACTTTTCAAAACGGGGTACACCACTGGATTCTACGACCCAAAATTAGATTGACGTGTCTCGGCGTTTTGGTGTGTCATTTTCACCAACTTACAGTGTAATCATTACATTTGGCACATTTGCTTGTAAATGTAATGGGAAAGGTAATTCGAATCAGATGCAGTTATAACTTTTGAATTTCACATTACAGATTTCATTACTTGGTAATGGAAGTTTTTGCTGGGAAAAAACTGTCTAAAGCCAATTTTTGTCAAAATTTTGAAAAAAATTATATATTTGGCTTTCTAACAAACTTTGAAAATTGATTGCTCAACAATACGAAGAAACACCTCCCTGAAATTTTAATAGCGTTAAAAGGACATTCTAAACTTTCATACAAAATTTTGTTTTTGGAAATCCATGGTGTCCTTCCTAGGAAAAAAGGACATTCAAATATGGTTTTCAAAATTTTTTGTTGAAATTTAAAAAAAAAAAAATTGTTTCTAAATTTTAAATCTTTGTAATTTCATAAACAATGTTGTTTTTATAATTTTTTTGTACGCCTTATGACGTTATTTCTGTTTATATTAATAGGAGTAAAAAAATATATATGTATGTGTTCGTATACGTGGTTTCCACTGTTGCCAAGTTGGAGGTTTTCCCGCTAAATCTAGCGCTTTTTGTTTGGATTTAGCGGTGGAAAATTGGTTTTAGCGGGAACTGTGTTTTAGCGGGAAAATCTAGCGCTTTTTGTTTGGATTTAGTGGGAAAAATTTAGAGGTTTTTTTCCAATTTTTCTTTTTTTTTCAATCGAAAACGCCAAGTTTGTTGAGTTTTAGCGCTTTTTTTGTAACTTAGCGGGAGAATTTTATATTTTCCCGCTAAATTTTTTCCGGCGGTTTCTTGCGCGTTTTTAGTGAAAAGTAAATTTTCGTAGAAAAAATAATTTGGAGGTTTTTTTTAAATTTTTCTTTTTTGTCAATCAAAAATGCCAAGCTTTTCCGTTTTTAGCGCTTTTTTCGTAATTTAGCGGGAGAATTTAAAATTTTCTCCGCTAAATTTATTTTAGGCGGTTTCTAGCGCTTTTTTAGTGAAATTTAGAGGTTTTTGGTTAAAAAAAGTTGGCAACAGTGGTGGTTTCTTTTATTTGGTTGACCTTTTAAAATTACGCATTAATATTTGTTGGCAAAGCAAATATGCAAATGAATACATTCAGCCTTGCAAAAAGAAAACAAAATATATTTAAAATCAGCTTTTAATTCTATTTCCACACTTATTGTTTTTGCTTTTAAAATATATGGAAAATTTAAAATTGTTAAAAAAGACTGTGGTACGGGCCAGAGTTATATAGTAATACATCGACCGTTTTGTAGATCTGGAATCACCAAAGATAATTGGAAAATTCTGGCAATGCCAAACTAAAGTTCAAACCTAAAGCAAAGAGAGACAAAAAACAATCTGCATTCTCACTGTAAAACTGGTATCTTCCATCTCCATTTCGATTTATGATAAAATTTCGTAAACAATACCATGTGGTTATTCTTTACTACTTTTTCATTCGCCATTTGTTATCCTACTCTATAACTCTGGTACGGGCCATTATTTGTATACCCTCCACTCTAGTGATAAAGGGTATATATAAGTTTGTCATTCCGTGTGTAACACCTTGAAATATGGGTCTAGGACCCCATAAAGTATATATATTTATGATCCTCGATCGATTCTAAGCAGTGTTGGCTACCGTTACTCTTTCAATACCGTTACCGATTAAAAAAGGTTTTTGAGAAATTTTAGATACAAAAAACCGCGTCTTCGGAATTATTTGACAACTCATAGCGGATGAACTCGATGTGCTGACGACTTAATAATAAGTCAACGGTAAATCATAAACTTATTAAGATGTTTAACTCATTTGATCAATCGCTTTAACCGTTGGAGCACTAATTGTAAGGTATTTTCACCGAAATTTTTTTAATACTGGGTAATAAGACGTCATTGAAAGACAATTGGTGCCCAAAGGGTTAAGGCGACTGACCAAATGAGTTCTGAATCTTAAACAGCTTCACCCTCGATTTTTTTATGAAGCCGTCATCACATCGGGTTCATCCGCTATGCCTTTCCAAAAATGCCCCAAACGGCAATTTTTTTGAACTTTGGCCTCAAATTTCTCAAAAACCTGAAGTGATGGAAAAGTTTGGAGAATGGATTTTTGACCAGCAAAACTATTGTTATTAAGTGCATAAGGTCGCGTCCCAGTCGCATTTTCGATGTTTAGTAGTGTAATTAATAGCTAGTATAGTTAAAAATGCACTTAATTTAACAGTTTTTTTTTTAATTGTATTAAATACATTTTTGATTTTTTACGTGTTTTTAACAAATTTGTGACTTTAACACTTTGGGTAAAATTTTTTATAATACCGGTACGTACCGGTATCGATGCTTCGGTAACGATAAACCGTTACCGTTAATAATTGAAAATACCGTTACCGTTACCGATATAAAAAAATATGTAATACCAATACCGATACCGTTATTCGTTTCGGTTGCCAACCCTGATTCTAAGTCGATCTAACGATGTACGTCCGTCTGTCTGTCTGTCCGTCTGTGGAAAACACGCTAACTTTTAAAAGACTTTACAGATACCTCTGAAGTTTGGCATATATGTTGAGCATTTACCTGGTCAGGTTGGTGTTGCAATCCAGCGAAATCGGTGGAGTGGTTCAAAAGTTATGAGCAAAAGACTGAATTTCGGCAACGGTTTTTCGTGAATTTACGAGATTAAAAACACGCTAACTTTCGAAAGGCAAATCTGAGAAAACTGGGGCTTGGCATATATTTTTGGCGTTCCCCTGGCCTAGTTCGTATTGAATTTCAGCCATATCGGTTCAGTGGTTCAAAAGTTATAAGCAAAACCGTGAATTTCAGATTAGTTTCACCTTACATTCACGTGAAGAAAAGCCGTTAAACATGTTTTAAAAACATTAGTAAGTCACAAAAATATTTTAAAACGTATTTTTGCCACTCAAAAATATTTTTACACTAAAAAAAATACACTCGAAAAAAATTTTACACTCAAAAAAAATTAGTAAATTATTTTTTTTTTTTTCAAAAATTACTAAAAAAAAGTTTTTTTACACAGAATAAAATATTTCTAATTAAAAATGTTAATTTACTATCACTTCAAAAGGGAATTGTGGAGGGTATTCATAGATTCGGCCAAGTCGAATTTAACTTTTCTACTTGTTTATCTCTCTCTACCTTTGTTAATATTGTGGAGGGTATTCATAGATTCGGCTAACAAGGTGTAACCCACCGATCTTCATGAAATTCGAATATGTTGTTAAGAACGAAAATTAATTCGACACCTATTTTTTTTTAGCGGCCTAAACACAAAAATGTCATAAAATTTTGTTATATTCTCAATATGACGAAAAGTTGTGCATTTTTGGACACGTTCTTAGCACACGTAGATAGGTTTTCCAAAGACCTAAATGTCAAAAAAGCATATCGTGAACCTACATATATTCAAAATATGCCAACTCAAATTTGACCGAAATGAGTTTCCGATGGCAAATAGCTCCCCTATGAAATACCCATCTGTGATAAAAATTTTAGAGCAAAAAAAAATAATTTGTTGTCGTTTTACATCAATTTTTATTATTCTGCTATCTCAAAGTACATATTTTTTTTGGTGAAAATAAATGCCAACTCCCGTTGTAAATTTCCAAAAATTTTTCAAAATTTAAAAAAAAAAAAATTAGACCACATATATTATTGCAATTGCCACGCTAAACACGAATCAGGTAAATATTTTGATATCTAATGACCAGTTTTCGAGATATTGCCATTTTGAAAATATCGGTAAATAGTGTTTGCAAAAAAAAATTGCTTATAGGGGGGTGGTCCAAATGATCAATACTCAATTTTTTTTGAATGTTATGGCTTTATTTGAAAGAGCAAACATTCCCATTTTTTATGGCAAACGACTCCATTGATGCGTCCTCGGCTTGCTCCGCTGTATCGCGTTGTAGCGCAGTACTGCGCTGCCAAACTGTATGTTTTTCGAAAAAAAGTTTTAAACCGAAATATAGCACTCAAATGAGGTTATGTTAACAAACAAATTGCTACATCTTGGGATCGGAAAACCCGCACGGTATTCTAAAGAATCCAATTCATCTATAGGAAGCAACAGATTTGAGTATCAGCATCATTACACAATATTTTCAAAAATACAGCTGAAAATCCCATTTTCGTCAAAGATGAGCGCTACAGAGCCATGATTACTGACTTTTTGTTGGCCGTAATAGAATATATCAACTTGGATGACATTTGCTTTCAGAAGGATGTCGCAAATATGTCCCACAGTTCATCAAACACTCGATATTTTGCGGAAATCGTGTTTTTAGCCATATTCGCGGTGACAATTGATCACTTCAGAGCCGCGGTTTAAACCCTTTAAACATTTTTTTGAGGGGTCTTGTTAAACATCCATGCAACATGGGAAATTTAGAAATGTTCTACGCCCTTTCAACGAATATCGTGCAAGCCATTCGTGAGATAGAACCAGAAACATTAGAAAAATGGGTGCCGAGGATGAGCTACCCATGCAGACGCATGAATGAAGTCGTTTGCCATAAATAATGGTAATATTTGCTCTTTCAAATAAAGCCATTAGTTTCCAAAAATATTGAGTATTGTTCTATTCGTTGCATTTTTAAAAAGACACTTGTTATTGGACCACCCTGTATATATGTAACTTTCAAACTATTTAACAGATTGAAACATTTTGGGTGGGGCGAATAAAGCCAGTGATATAAGCTTTCAAAATAGCTAGTTTAGAGTAACACTATTACAATACAGTGTAAGTCACAGAGTGCCAAAGTTGACCACCCTGAGATTAAAAGGCTTTTGGAGCTAGTAACTTTTAAAAATATGCAAATATTTTTAATTTTTTTTAGTGTTTGCAATTACCGTACTAAGGAAAACAAAATCCAAAAAAATTAAAAAAATTTTTTCAAAAAAAATATATTTTTATTTTCCGACAAAATATGCCACTCTAAAAAAAATATTTGTTTTTCAACATAGTAATAAATGCCATCTCTAAAAACATGGGAGGGTACGAGGGGGGAAGGCGAAATTCCCCCCCCCCCCCCTATAGACCAAATTTCGAACAGAAAAAAAAGGAAAACAAAGAAAAAAAGAAAAGAATTGGAAAAAGAAGGAACAAATAAAGAAAGAAATTTTCTAAAAAAATCTTGAAGTCCAAACATTTTTCATAGAAAAAAAAAATAAAAATTTTAATAGTCAAAAATTTTTAAATTTTTTTAAGGAAAAAGTGAATTAATTGAAAATTTTCTGTGAAAAATATCTGTCAATCTTATTATGAATTTTGGCATAAACTAATTAATTAGAATATGATTTTTTTATAGAAAAATGTTACAGGAGTTTAATTTGGTTTATATAAAAAATTTTTGTCTTCTACATAGCAATAGGAAAAATATCTTAAAATCTTAAAAATGTTGATAGTCGAACTTACATATGTAAAATTATTTCAAAAAATTTTTTTCTAAAGAATAAACTTTTTCTAAAGAAAAAATTCTCAGAATCTGAGACCTTTTTATGTGAAAAAGGTTTAAAACTTATTTATAGGAAAAAGGTCGCAGAAGAATTTTTCTTTGGGAAAAAAGTCTCGGAATTTCTGAATTTGAGACTTATTTTAAGGAAAAAGGTCTCAGAATCTGAGTCTTTTTTAAAAAAAGCAAGATCTCAAAGTCTGAGACTTTTTATAGTTTTAGAAGTTGACTTACTGAATTAGTAGATGGTCGCAGAATTTGAGATTTTTTTAACGGGAAAAAGGTCTTAGAATCTAAGACTTTTTTATAGGAATAAGGTCTCAGAAAAATGTCTCAGAATCTCAGACTTTTTCTATAGGAAACAGGTCTCAGAATCTATGACCTTTCTATAGGAAAAAGGTCTTAAAGTCTGAGACGTTTTTTATAGGAAAAACATTTCCGAATCTGGGACTTTTTTTTAGGAAAGGGTCAGAGAATCTCCGACTTTTTCTATAGAAAAAGTGTCTTAGAATCGCTTCTTCTTTAGAGAAAAGTGCCAGAATTTTAAACGTTTTCTGTATCAGAAAAGCTCTTAGAATCTGAGACTTTTTCTTTAGGAATAAGATCTTAGAATTTGAACTTTTTCTTTAGGAAAAGGTCTTAGAATTTGAGACTTTTTTTATTGAAAAAAGTTCAAGAAACTAAGACTTTTTCTATAGAAAAAAGGTTCCAGAATCTAAAATTTTTTCAGTACGAAACAAATCTAATAATCAGAGACCTAGCTATAGGAAAAATGTCTCAATAATGCTTTAAAATATGAGACTTTTTCTATAGTAAAATGTCTCAGAATCTGAGACTTTTTCTGTGGAAAAAAATCTTAGAATCTGAAAATCTTTCTATACGAAAAAAGTCTCAGATTCTGAGACATTTTTTGTAAAGAAGAAGTCTTATATTCGAGACATTATCCCTATAAAAAAAAAAATTCACGAAAAATGTCTCAAAATCTGAAATGTTCTATGTAGAAAGTTTTTTTTCTATTGAAAAATTCTCAGATTTAGACTCTTCTTATGTATACGAAAAATATACAATTTTCTTTTAAATTTCTTTTAAAAATCTGAAAATTTTCTCAGATTCTGAGATTCTTTTCGTAAAGAAAAGTCTTATATTCTGAGACATTTTCCCTATAAAAAATATTATTTTCACGAAAAAAGTCTCAACATCTTATGTTTTCTTCTATTAAAAAATTCTCTTCTGTATACGAATTTATATATACAATTTTCTTTTAAAACAAATTAAAAAAAATTGAGCTAAACGAAATATGGTCATGAAAAACAAACCTCCTTCGGCAAAAACTAATAAATTTGATGATTTTATAACTTTCCCATCACTTTTTTTTTTGTAAAAAAAACGTATCCATTTTTTGCTCGTCAACAAAGGTGAATTTATGATTTTTTTTTTTTTGAAGTAAAAAAAATTTCCCCCCCCCCAACACCCAAAAGCTGTACCCGCCACTGCTTAAAAAAATACGCAAACAAGTGAAAAATATGAAATTTTGGCATAGGTTAAAATTATTTAGAATATTTTAACCATCTTATGGAAGGTACATTGTTTATTTTTACAATAATATGCGAAATAACTAGTTTTTTAGCTCTCCTGAAAAGTAAGCTTTTTAGAGTTGGCATTTATTGAATATAGTTCGACGATATGTAAACGGTATAGATTTTAATTGGATTTGAAATCCAATTTTATACGGATTTCGGGGTATATGTAAATAGCATATAATGGATATTTGCATAAAAGAAAAGTTTTTTTTTTTTTTTTAAATTAAACAAAAAAAATGTAATCGTTTAAAAACCTGCTATTTGTACACAGAAAAAAATATTGAGAAAAACAATTTGAGTAATCACTTGTTTAAATTTTTAAATAAGATTTGAGTAATTTTTTAATTGACGCAATTAAAAATTTACTCAAAAACTGAAAAAAAATTTGAGTAAATAATTTAATACAAAATTTAATAATTTTTTTTTTTTTTATTCCCTTCGTGTTTTGAATTCTCGTTTAGTTTATAGTTTTTTGTGTATGTAAATGAAAGTTTGAAATCATCTTTTTGAAATTTTCCAATGTCTTCAAGTCATAAATATATTTGGTAAAGTTTGAAAAAACATTTTTTTCGAAAAAAATGTGAAACTTTTTTAAATTTTTTAAAAAAATAAATTGATAAATTTTGAGTAAATTTTTACTTGACACAATTAAAAAGTTACTTAAAAAATTGAAAAATTTTTAAATAAATTTTTAATAGTATACATTAAAAACTTTTTAGTAAGCATTTAATAATTTTTTATTAAAAATTTACTTAATACTATTAAATCGTTTGCTGGTGCAAAATTGAGTAATTTTTTACTCAATAGTATTAAAAATTTACTCAATTTTTTTTTTATTTTTTTCTGTGTAATGTAATTAAACATGAACAACTTCCGTAATAAATGTATTAGCGAAAATCCTTCACATAGACATCAAATTTCCAAATTTCCAAATTTAATTTATATATACAAATATTTCAATTAATTTTTTTTTTAATCAAATTTTTACAAGTCGTGTGCATGAATACCCTACCCTGCATAATTGTTCTTATACACAGAAAAAGTTTAAAACGAATTTCAATCAACAAAAACGCGGAGTCAATCAATTTTTTGATTGAAATTCCTCCAATTAAAAAAATTGTTATACCAATCATCAAATTGTGGGTGATTGATTGAAAATTTTTTCAATCAAACATTTTTTCGATTTTGATCAAAAATTTGATCAATTTTTTGTTTAAAGTCAATCAAAATAATGATTGATTATTATATGATATACTAACTAACTAATGATTGATTTAACAAATGAATTGTAAGCTTATGACAAAACTATAAAAAAAAATCATCTTTTTTGCTTTCCAATATGTTGTTAACAATAAAAAAAGTAAAGCCCGATTATTTTGTATATTTTTGAATTAATCTATACAAATAAATTAAAGCGAAAAAAAAAATCTGGTATGTTGAAACAAAAAATAGCAAAAATTTTAATCAAAACATTGATTGACTCATTTAATTTTTGTTGATCAATACATTTAATTGAAAATTTTTAGCCAATAATTTTTTGTGTGTATCAGTGTTGCCAGCAACAAAATCGTAAATTACGCATGAATCATGACAAAATTACACATGATATCACGAGGACATACGCTTTGTAAATATGTATCAAAATTAATCACAAAATTATTAAAATATGTATTTTAGTTGCGTTCACACAAAAAATTATTGGCTAAAAATTTTCAATTAAATCTATTGATCAACAAAATTAAAATAAGTCAATCAATGTTTTGATTGAAATTTTTTTCAACATACAAAATTTTTTTTCGGTTTAATTTATTTGAATAGAATAATTCAAAAATATACAAAATAATAGGGTTTTACTTTTTTTTTATTGTTTGGAACATATAGGAAAGCAAAAAAGATGAAATTTTTGATAATTTTGTCATAACCTTACAATTCATTTGTTAAATCAATCATTATTTTGATTGACTTTAGACAAAAAATTGATCAAATTTTTGATCAAAATCGAAAAAATGTTTGATTGAAATAATTTTCAATCAATCACCTACAATTTGATGATTGGTATAACAAATTTTTTAATTGGAGGAGTTTTTCAATCAATCACCTACAATTTGATGATTGGTATAACAAATTTTTTAATTGGAGGAGTTTCAATCAAAAAATTGATTGAATCCGCGTTTTTGTTGATTGAAATTCGTTTCAAATTTTTTCTGTGTTCATTGACGTTTTCGCAATTCACATGTTTTTAATTTTTGGCTATAAAATCTTTAATTTTTATTATGTGACCCTAATTTTTTTGTAAGGACGTGTAGGGTAATAAAACACACCAGAATCTATAAAAATACTGATTTTGAATTTTTTGTTAGTTAGGGCGTTTTGCATTTTAGGTGACGACAATGCTTTTTTTAAATAAAAAATAAACCAATTAAGTCTGGATTACTCACTGCATTATAAAATAAATTTCCGTTAAATTGAACTTTTTTATACAAATTTTGACATAAGACTCTGTTAAATTGAGAGCACTATGCAGACTTTTTGAAAAACACAAGAACTTGACTATATATTGAACTTTTTATACAAATTTTGACATAAGACTCTGTTAAATTGAGACCACTATGCAGACTTTTTGAAAAACACAAGAACTTGACTATATATTGAACTTTTTATACAAATTTTGACATAAGACTCTGTTAATTGAGAGCACTAGCAACAAATAAAACCTTTTAGAAAATCACATGAACTTGACTGTACACACAGAGAAATGTTTAGTTAGAATTCCATTATGAAAACGGAATTTTGATAAATCTTATAAATTTTTAGTTTTTATTTTAAATTTTTTATCACCATACCAAATAAATAACAGCAGTAATAATTAATTATCAATAGTGACCGAATGGATGTATCAATCTATATCTATATCTATAATACTTCTATATCTATACTCTATACTTTACTTATTACTTATTACTTATTTACTTATTTATTTACTTTAATATTATAAAGAGGTAATGTTTGTTTGTTTGTTTGTTTGTTTGTTTGTTTGTTTGTTTGTTTGTTTGTTTGTTTGTTTGTTTGTTTGTTTGTTTGTTTGTTTGTTTGTTTGTTTGTTTGTTTGTTTGTTTGTTTGTTTGTTTGTTTGTTTGTTTGTTTGTTTGTTTGTTTGTTTGTTTGTTTGTTTGTTTGTTTGTTTGTTTGTTTGTTTGTTTGTTTGTTTGTTTGTTTGTTTGTTTGTTTGTTTGTTTGTTTGTTTGTTTGTTTGTTTGTTTGTTTGTTTGTTTGTTTGTTTGTTTGTTTGTTTGTTTGTTTGTTTGTTTGTTTGTTTGTTTGTTTGTTTGTTTGTTTGTTTGTTTGTTTGTTTGTTTGTTTGTTTGTTTGTTTGTTTGTTTGTTTGTTTGTTTGTTTGTTTGTTTGTTTGTTTGTTTGTTTGTTTGTTTGTTTGTTTGTTTGTTTGTTTGTTTGTTTGTTTGTTTGTTTGTTTGTTTGTTTGTTTGTTTGTTTGTTTGTTTGTTTGTTTGTTTGTTTGTTTGTTTGTTTGTTTGTTTGTTTGTTTGTTTGTTTGTTTGTTTGTTTGTTTGTTTGTTTGTTTGTTTGTTTGTTTGTTTGTTTGTTTGTTTGTTTGTTTGTTTGTTTGTTTGTTTGTTTGTTTGTTTGTTTGTTTGTTTGTTTGTTTGTTTGTTTGTTTGTTTGTTTGTTTGTTTGTTTGTTTGTTTGTTTGTTTGTTTGTTTGTTTGTTTGTTTGTTTGTTTGTTTGTTTGTTTGTTTGTTTGTTTGTTTGTTTGTTTGTTTGTTTGTTTGTTTGTTTGTTTGTTTGTTTGTTTGTTTGTTTGTTTGTTTGTTTGTTTGTTTGTTTGTTTGTTTGTTTGTTTGTTTGTTTGTTTGTTTGTTTGTTTGTTTGTTTGTTTGTTTGTTTGTTTGTTTGTTTGTTTGTTTGTTTGTTTGTTTGTTTGTTTGTTTGTTTGTTTGTTTGTTTGTTTGTTTGTTTGTTTGTTTGTTTGTTTGTTTGTTTGTTTGTTTGTTTGTTTGTTTGTTTGTTTGTTTGTTTGTTTGTTTGTTTGTTTGTTTGTTTGTTTGTTTGTTTGTTTGTTTGTTTGTTTGTTTGTTTGTTTGTTTGTTTGTTTGTTTGTTTGTTTGTTTGTTTGTTTGTTTGTTTGTTTGTTTGTTTGTTTGTTTGTTTGTTTGTTTGTTTGTTTGTTTGTTTGTTTGTTTGTTTGTTTGTTTGTTTGTTTGTTTGTTTGTTTGTTTGTTTGTTTGTTTGTTTGTTTGTTTGTTTGTTTGTTTGTTTGTTTGTTTGTTTGTTTGTTTGTTTGTTTGTTTGTTTGTTTGTTTGTTTGTTTGTTTGTTTGTTTGTTTGTTTGTTTGTTTGTTTGTTTGTTTGTTTGTTTGTTTGTTTGTTTGTTTGTTTGTTTGTTTGTTTGTTTGTTTGTTTGTTTGTTTGTTTGTTTGTTTGTTTGTTTGTTTGTTTGTTTGTTTGTTTGTTTGTTTGTTTGTTTGTTTGTTTGTTTGTTTGTTTGTTTGTTTGTTTGTTTGTTTGTTTGTTTGTTTGTTTGTTTGTTTGTTTGTTTGTTTGTTTGTTTGTTTGTTTGTTTGTTTGTTTGTTTGTTTGTTTGTTTGTTTGTTTGTTTGTTTGTTTGTTTGTTTGTTTGTTTGTTTGTTTGTTTGTTTGTTTGTTTGTTTGTTTGTTTGTTTGTTTGTTTGTTTGTTTGTTTGTTTGTTTGTTTGTTTGTTTGTTTGTTTGTTTGTTTGTTTGTTTGTTTGTTTGTTTGTTTGTTTGTTTGTTTGTTTGTTTGTTTGTTTGTTTGTTTGTTTGTTTGTTTGTTTGTTTGTTTGTTTGTTTGTTTGTTTGTTTGTTTGTTTGTTTGTTTGTTTGTTTGTTTGTTTGTTTGTTTGTTTGTTTGTTTGTTTGTTTGTTTGTTTGTTTGTTTGTTTGTTTGTTTGTTTGTTTGTTTGTTTGTTTGTTTGTTTGTTTGTTTGTTTGTTTGTTTGTTTGTTTGTTTGTTTGTTTGTTTGTTTGTTTGTTTGTTTGTTTGTTTGTTTGTTTGTTTGTTTGTTTGTTTGTTTGTTTGTTTGTTTGTTTGTTTGTTTGTTTGTTTGTTTGTTTGTTTGTTTGTTTGTTTGTTTGTTTGTTTGTTTGTTTGTTTGTTTGTTTGTTTGTTTGTTTGTTTGTTTGTTTGTTTGTTTGTTTGTTTGTTTGTTTGTTTGTTTGTTTGTTTGTTTGTTTGTTTGTTTGTTTGTTTGTTTGTTTGTTTGTTTGTTTGTTTGTTTGTTTGTTTGTTTGTTTGTTTGTTTGTTTGTTTGTTTGTTTGTTTGTTTGTTTGTTTGTTTGTTTGTTTGTTTGTTTGTTTGTTTGTTTGTTTGTTTGTTTGTTTGTTTGTTTGTTTGTTTGTTTGTTTGTTTGTTTGTTTGTTTGTTTGTTTGTTTGTTTGTTTGTTTGTTTGTTTGTTTGTTTGTTTGTTTGTTTGTTTGTTTGTTTGTTTGTTTGTTTGTTTGTTTGTTTGTTTGTTTGTTTGTTTGTTTGTTTGTTTGTTTGTTTGTTTGTTTGTTTGTTTGTTTGTTTGTTTGTTTGTTTGTTTGTTTGTTTGTTTGTTTGTTTGTTTGTTTGTTTGTTTGTTTGTTTGTTTGTTTGTTTGTTTGTTTGTTTGTTTGTTTGTTTGTTTGTTTGTTTGTTTGTTTGTTTGTTTGTTTGTTTGTTTGTTTGTTTGTTTGTTTGTTTGTTTGTTTGTTTGTTTGTTTGTTTGTTTGTTTGTTTGTTTGTTTGTTTGTTTGTTTGTTTGTTTGTTTGTTTGTTTGTTTGTTTGTTTGTTTGTTTGTTTGTTTGTTTGTTTGTTTGTTTGTTTGTTTGTTTGTTTGTTTGTTTGTTTGTTTGTTTGTTTGTTTGTTTGTTTGTTTGTTTGTTTGTTTGTTTGTTTGTTTGTTTGTTTGTTTGTTTGTTTGTTTGTTTGTTTGTTTGTTTGTTTGTTTGTTTGTTTGTTTGTTTGTTTGTTTGTTTGTTTGTTTGTTTGTTTGTTTGTTTGTTTGTTTGTTTGTTTGTTTGTTTGTTTGTTTGTTTGTTTGTTTGTTTGTTTGTTTGTTTGTTTGTTTGTTTGTTTGTTTGTTTGTTTGTTTGTTTGTTTGTTTGTTTGTTTGTTTGTTTGTTTGTTTGTTTGTTTGTTTGTTTGTTTGTTTGTTTGTTTGTTTGTTTGTTTGTTTGTTTGTTTGTTTGTTTGTTTGTTTGTTTGTTTGTTTGTTTGTTTGTTTGTTTGTTTGTTTGTTTGTTTGTTTGTTTGTTTGTTTGTTTGTTTGTTTGTTTGTTTGTTTGTTTGTTTGTTTGTTTGTTTGTTTGTTTGTTTGTTTGTTTGTTTGTTTGTTTGTTTGTTTGTTTGTTTGTTTGTTTGTTTGTTTGTTTGTTTGTTTGTTTGTTTGTTTGTTTGTTTGTTTGTTTGTTTGTTTGTTTGTTTGTTTGTTTGTTTGTTTGTTTGTTTGTTTGTTTGTTTGTTTGTTTGTTTGTTTGTTTGTTTGTTTGTTTGTTTGTTTGTTTGTTTGTTTGTTTGTTTGTTTGTTTGTTTGTTTGTTTGTTTGTTTGTTTGTTTGTTTGTTTGTTTGTTTGTTTGTTTGTTTGTTTGTTTGTTTGTTTGTTTGTTTGTTTGTTTGTTTGTTTGTTTGTTTGTTTGTTTGTTTGTTTGTTTGTTTGTTTGTTTGTTTGTTTGTTTGTTTGTTTGTTTGTTTGTTTGTTTGTTTGTTTGTTTGTTTGTTTGTTTGTTTGTTTGTTTGTTTGTTTGTTTGTTTGTTTGTTTGTTTGTTTGTTTGTTTGTTTGTTTGTTTGTTTGTTTGTTTGTTTGTTTGTTTGTTTGTTTGTTTGTTTGTTTGTTTGTTTGTTTGTTTGTTTGTTTGTTTGTTTGTTTGTTTGTTTGTTTGTTTGTTTGTTTGTTTGTTTGTTTGTTTGTTTGTTTGTTTGTTTGTTTGTTTGTTTGTTTGTTTGTTTGTTTGTTTGTTTGTTTGTTTGTTTGTTTGTTTGTTTGTTTGTTTGTTTGTTTGTTTGTTTGTTTGTTTGTTTGTTTGTTTGTTTGTAGAGGGTAATCTCCGGAACTACTTATCCGATTTCAAAAATGTTTTTAGCAATATTTAAAGTGTTCCTCCAGGATGGACATAGTCCAGGTTTCATCGACCACGCCCACTTCTACGCCCAATTTTGGCCAAAAAACGTAAAATTGAAAAATCTCCAAAACTACTAAACCGATTTCAAAATTTTTTTCACCAATGCATACTTGGAATGGTTTTCATGGTGGACATATGCTGGGTTTCATCGACCACGCCCACATCTACGCCCACTTTTGGTAAAAAACTTAAAATTTAAATATCTATGAAACTACTCATCCGATTTCAAAAAAGTTTTCAGCATTGTTTAGAGTGATCCTTCAGGGTCGACCACGGTTTCATCGACCACGCCCACTTCTACGCCTATTTTTGCAAAAAAACGTAAAATTTAAAAATTTCCACAACTACTTAACCGATTTCAAAATTGTTTTCACCAATACATGCTTGGAATGGTCCTTCATAGTGGACATATAGTGGGTTTCATCGACCTCGCCCATTTTTACGCCCACTTTTGTCCCAAAAACTTAAAATTTAAATATCTATTAAACAACTCATCCGATTTCAAAAATGTTTTCACCAATATTTAGAGTATTCCTACAGTGTGGACATGGGCTAGGACTCATAGAACACGCCCACTTATACGCCCACTTTTTGGCAAAAAAAAACTATAATTTAAAAATATCCAAAATTTTTTATGCGATTTCTAAAATTTTTTCACCAATTCTCTGTCCTTCAGAGTGGAAATATTCTAGGTTTTATTGACTACGCCATATCTACGCCCACCTTTTGCAAGAAAAACGTAAAATTTAAATATGATCAAACTACTTATCCGATTTAAAAAATGTTATCAGCAATATATATTAAGATTAATGATTCAGGGTGGACATGGGTTAGCTCTCTTCGATCAGACCCACTTCAACGCCCATTTTTGGCCAAAAAACGTAAAATTTTAAAATATCCGAAACTACTGATTTAAAAAATGTTTTCTCCAATATTAAGAATGGGCCATCAGGTTAGACTTAAACCATGTTTCCATTCATATCAAAAACACTTGATTTAAGCAAAACACTTCGAGCTGTTTCCACTCAAGTTGTAGTGATTTGCAACGTCAAACTAATTACGAATTTTCGTAATTAATTTGACGTTTTCTCCACAAAATAGGTAAAACAACAAAATTAAGAAAATAATTACCAAAAACAATTGATTTTGTAGTTTATTATAATTAAATAAAAGTGTTTAAACAACTAATTGTAAATTATTTTAATAATAAAAAAAATAAAATGTCTTCTTCTTCTAACGAACACTCACTACGAATGAGTACACAGAAAAAAATGAAAAAAATATTTGAGAAAATTTTTAATACTATTGAGTAAAAAATTAATCAATTTCGCACCAGTAAACGATTTAATAGTATTGAGTAAATTTTTAATAAAAATTTATTAAATGTTCGAAAAAAAATTTGAGTAAATTTTTAATTGTGTCAATTTTCAAAATTTATCTAATTATTTTTTTAGGGTCGAACCAGAATCAAATTGCGTCGCGCAAGACGTAAAAAAAAACAAAAACAAACACGTCAAATTTGAAATTTTTACGTCCGTTTCATTTAGGTTGGACGCTTAAAGTTTAAAAAAAGTTTTAAATTTTTTTACAAAAAAAACAAAAAACTTGTTTTTTCAAACTTTACCAAACATATTTATGTCTCAAAAACATAGGAAAATTTTATAATGACGATTACAAACTTTCATATACATACACAAAAAACAATAAACTAAACGAGAATTCAAAAAACTATGAGAGTTAAAAAAAAATAAAATAAACTATTTAATTTTTATTAAATTATTTACTCAAATTGTTTTTAAAATTTTTGAGTAAATTTTTAATTGCGTCAATTAAAAAATTACTCAATTTTTGTTTTTAAATTTGAACAAGTGATTACTCAAATTTGTTTCCCCCATATTTTTTTCTGTGTAGCTTTTATTTTCGAATATAAAATACAGTGTTGCACTGACCAAAACAAGTGGTGAGTTTAAAAATTTGACATGTTTTGTACCAAAACACCCAATTTGAGATGTTTTGTGCATATGAAAAATTTATGGGAAAACATGTAGAAAATGACATGATTTCCTCAAAACACTCTGATTTGCCCAAATCATGCCACTGGAAACATACTATTAGGCTACGGTTTATCTACGTAAAATTTGTAAATATACGAAACTTATTATGAGATTTCAAAAATGTTTTCACCAATATTTAGAATTTTCCTTCAGGGTGAGTTAGGGTAGGTTTCATTGACCACACCCATTTTAAAGATCACTTTGGGTCAAAAGGCGTAAAATTTTAAAATCTACGAAACTTCTCATCCAATTTCAAAACATTCTGAAAAATGTATTTTTTGGAAATTCCTATTTTACTGGGGCAAATACGTGCAAAGTTGTGAACTTTAACTTGAATTGTGGGATCCTCCAGCCCAAAAAATCATTCTGAAAAAGTACCTTCTGGAAATTTAGATTTAAATGGGGATAAGGGCAAATTATTTTACTGTGGTACTTTTATTTTTTTTTAAAGAATGAACGAAATGAATTGGAATTCAGAACGAACGAAATGAATTGGAATTCAGAACAAAATGGAATAAAATGGGGTACAAATGAATAGAAAAGGAAACGAAATGGAATAGAACGGGGAACGAAATGGAGTGAAACGGGGAATGAAATGGTTTCAATAATTACGATATTAGGGCTCGAAAATTTTCAAGAACATTATTTACCGAAACGAATATGATTCCAAGCTTAACGGGGCTGTTTTAATTTTATTGTTTATTCTAAATAGTTTTTATGAAAGACTTCAACGATCAAAATTAAATAAAACAAAAATTCTGTAGGGGAAAATTTTAGAAATGGAGACTCTTATCCTGATCCTTCTTTAAACCGGAATTTAATATTACCGGTGACGAAGTTCCGGGCGGGCCTGCTAGTAACTAATAAATTGGTAAATGTACCCAAACTAAAATCTAATAAAGTTTTTGAAAAATATTTAGTAAGTACAACCGTTTCTTTTAGTCTTTATTTTCCCTCTCGACCAATAATCATTTGTTTAAATTAATAAATTCCAAAAACATGAGGTAATAGTATTCACAACTGAAAATGTTGGTTAACTTAACCAAATTTTCAATAATTTTTTATTTTTGAAAAATTTTACTAAATTATAAATTTGTATTGGTATTCTTAACTAATAATTCGTCGTTAGGATTTCATTTCGATTGCAAAACTAAAATGTCAAAAAAAATTAAAAAAGTAATTAGTTAAAAGAAAAATTTTATTGTGTTCACACGTTTTTTTAAATTTTAAAATAAAAAATGTAACAAATTTTGACGGTAAGTTGATACCACTGACGAAATACAAACAATTTAAATAAATAAATCTTATTTTATACTAGTCGAATAGCCTGTCCCTGCCAGGCGGAACACCAAATCACTTTTCTCAATAGTTCTAATATTTTATCAAACTTTATAAAAAATTACACTCAAAAAATTATGTTAGTAAAATCAACTGAAAATGTCAGTTAAAATAACTTCTTTGTAAGTTGTTTTGGGGTCAACTACTTTTTCAGTTAAATCAACTAACAATGTTAGTTATTTTAACTGACAAAAAACAACTGACTAATGTAGTAAAAACTACTAACATTTGTAGTCAAAACAACTTAAATGTAGTAAAAATAAAATAATCAATATACATTTTTTTTTTCAAAAAATTTTTCAAAATAAAAAATTTAAGACCAAATTTTTTTTTTTTTTTTAAGTTGTGAAAAATAAAAAAAACAAAATTTATATTTATTTTTTGGAAAAAAACTTTGAAAATTTTTCAGATATAAAAAAAATAAAATTAACTACTTTAAATAACTGTTACTACATCACAGTACTTTTTTGTAAGTTGTTCAAAAAAACGACTTAAAATAACTAACAGAAATAGTTGTTTGATATTTTTCATACAAAAACAACTGACTTTGTAGTTGAAAACAACTAACTACTGTAAAATATACAAATAACTAACATGTAGTAACTTACATAATTTTCTGAGTGTATGTTTGTGCTTCAAAAATTTAATATTTCTAGATTGAGTTATTATTATAACTCAATGAGTATAAAAGGTTTTGTTGATAAAATTTTAGAACTAAATTTAGCACGCCCATTTCGTCTCTCCGTCCATAAACAGGATATCAAAAATCCATCGTGTGGATCTGTCCCATGGTCACTCCTATAAACGTGGCAATTTTTATCTTTCTTTTTATCGTGAAGGGATTTTAAATTAGTTAAAATGTTAAAAAACACAAACATTTTTCCACTTAAATTTTTCCTTATAATTCTCCGTACACAGTTTAAATATTAAATCTGACTTCATAAGGATATGATCCATTGTCAATACTTTATGCTTTACAATTTTCAGCTTCCTTAGTCATTAGGGATTTCCCTGATATTTAAATATTTAAAAACTAAATTTCGCCGTCTTCCGCCACTCCCCCTGACTTAAAGGAAGAAAATCCGGCTACGTTACAGATTATATATACAAACTGAACAAAATTCACAACGGAGTTTTTGTATTTCCGCCCTTTCACTGGATATCCAGCTCAGAGTTGATCTTTGCCATAGTCCGTACCATATATATTCTAATTTTCATCTTTCAAGGTCATAAGGTGTCTTCAAAATTAGGTGAGATGAAAAAATATAATTTTTCCACGCCCATTTCTTCTCTTAATTCTCCGTCCCTACACAGAGAGAACAGTTTAGTTGTGCCAGCCGAATTTAGAGCCAACTGCATAGTTTAATAACAACAACCGAAATTTTCGGTTGTCATAACCAAAATTTGTTTTGAAAATTTAACTTCTGTTGGTCCAAATAAATTTCGGTAATCGCAACCGAAAATTTCAGTTGTTGTAATTAAACCATGCAATTGGCTCTTAATTCGGCTGGCACAATTAAACTGTTTTTTCTGTGTATTCCAAAATTTTTTAATCTGACTACTTTATGATAAGCTCCATCGTTAGTACTATACTCGTATCCACGCCCCTTTCCCCTCTCAATACTTCGTCCACAGTCCAAAAATTTTAAGTCTGACTACTTAAGGATATGCTCCAGTGTCAGGACAATATGCTTGCAATTTTCGGCTGCGTAGGTCATTAGGGCTTTAAAGTTAGTCAAATAAAAAAAATAAAACACAATATTGCCTTGCCCTCTTTTTCCTCTCAACTCTTCATCTACATTCCAAAAATGTTAAATCGGACTACTTTAGAATATATGTACTTCATAGTTAGGACTACATGTTATGGATTTTCAGCTACGGTATTCATTGGGGCGAAGCTTAAAAATACTCTAAAATGTTAAAAAAAATTATTTTGCCAAGTCCCCTTTTTCGCGTAATTCGCCGCCCACAGGCAAAAAATCCAACTTCGTAAGAATCTGTCCCTGGTGTTTTATTATATACATGCCAATTTTAAGCTTTTAAGTCCATCAATGAGATTCAAAAGGCGCTGGATACACAAAAAATAAGAGAAACACAAAAAAATAAAATATATATTCAGAAAATAGATGGAAATAAATTTACCACGCCCTTTGCCTTTCTTATTCTCCACCGATACACTGGATATCAAAAATCCAGACTCGTGTTGATATTCCACACGAAACCTTCTATATACATGCCAATTCTGTGCATTTTCCGCTTCCTTTGGGGGTTTCAAAAGAAGTTAAAATGTTAAAAATCTCAACTTTGTCACTCCCCATTTTCCTTTCAATTCTCCGCCCAGAGTCCAAAAATTAAAAATTGGACTACTTCAGGATATGCTTCATCGATAGGACTATACGCTAGAAGCTTCCTAAGTTATTAGAGGACTTTAAAATAAGCAAAAATGCCAATTTTCATCTTCATAGATCATTGGGGGTCTTCAAATTATATATTAAAAAACACAATTTTGCCACGCCCCATTTTTCTCTTAATTCTCCTTCCACAGTTTAAAAAATTTAAATCCGATTACTTCAGGATATGCTTCATTGTTAGAACTAAATGCTATGCAATTTTCCGCTTCCTAAGTCATTTGGGGGCTTCAAAAGAAGTAACAATTTTAAAAAATCCCAATTTTGCCACGCCACTTTTCCCTCAATTCTCCGCCCACATTGCGAAAATTTTGAATCCGACTACTTGGGGATATGCGCCATCGTTAGGACTATATTCTAGGAAATTTTCCGCTTCCTAAGTCATTTGGGGGCTTTAAAAGAAGTAAAAATGTTAAAAAAATCTAAATTTTGCCACTCCACTTTTCCCCTCAATTCTCCGCCCACATTGCGAAAATTTTAAATCCGACTACTTGGGGATATGCGGCATCGTTTGGACTATATTCCAGGAAATTTTCAGATTCCTAAATCATTTGGGGGCTTTAAATTAAGCAAAAACGTCAAAAAATTGCATTTTGCCACGCCCACTTTCCCGCTTATTTCTCCGCCCACAGGCAAAAAATCGAAAATCCGGCTACGTTAGGATCTGCCCCAGGTGTTTTACTATAAGCATGCCAATTTTCAGCTTTGTAGCTCATCAGTGGGCTTCAAAAAGCTCTGGATAGACAAAAAAAGAGGAACACACAAATAGGGAAATTATATATATAGATATTTGCACCCGCAACTTTAATGCAGTTGCTAAAGATGATATTTTACCCAGAAATCGATAATAAAATCAATTTTTAGCCAACTATAAAAACCTATGGAGCAGTTTCCAAGAAATCCTTTGAGTCCAAAATGTCCAGAGATTGGTAACCAATATAAGGATTATAAATGCCAGAATATTGAAATAAGCAAAGGTTCACCCAAAACTATTCTCAGAATCGGAGACATTTGCTATAGGAAAAAATAATTTAAAAGCTGAGACTTGTTCTGTAGGAAAAATGCCTCAAAATCTGAGACCTTTTCTGTGGGAAAAATTTCTCAGAACCCAAGACTTTTTCTCTGAATTTGAGACTTTTTGCATAGGAAAAATTTTAGAATTTAAACCTTTCCTTATTATCTAGATTTTTTCAATAGGAAAAATTCTCAGAAAGTACTTCATTTTTTCTTTAGAAGATATTCTATTATTTTTTCTGTAGAAAAATTCTCGGCTTCTGAGATATGTTTCTATAAAAAAAAATCTAGAAGTCTGATATATTTTTTCGGTTTTTTCATTGACATTTTTTCTTAAGAGATATATTTTGACTGCGAGTTATTTTTGCTCTAGAAAGTCTAAGACAATTTTTTTAGAAAAATTCGTAGATTTTAAATTTTTTCTATCAGAATTATCAGTTTTAATTTATTTTTTCTATTGTATGTATTTATTTCTATTTTTTAATTATAAAATTTTTATCAAATAAATTAGTAAAATTGCTTGAAAATAATATTAAAAATTTTATTAAAAAAAAAAAACAGTTTAAAAAAATATTGATTGGAACAACTACATATATAATGCTTTTTAAAATTCGATCACTCTAACCAATCTTAATTTTAATATAAAAATATTCGGGTGTTATAATAGATATTTACCGGTAGAGACAACTGAATTGGCAGTAGAGGCAACTGAATATTGTGATAGTTGGTGCAACCGCCAAAATTCAGTTGGCAAACAATTCAGTTGCAACAATTGAATCTATTTTCTGTGTGTATAGGTTCGATTTTATTACCAAAAGGTACCCAGTTCTCAAAATAAAATCAATATGACATATTGCTTACTCTCCATTTATAAAATTGGTGACATCTTCATAGAATTTTTTCCAAATGTCCCCGATGACATGTCAGCAGTGCCCACCAGTATCGTTGGCCACTAAATATTCGTTTAGGCAAGCGCTGACCAACTGCTGACATGTCATTGGGGACATTTTGAAAAATTATATTAAGGTGTCAGCGGTTTTCAGCAGTATATCAGGGTGATTTTTTTTTTTTGCCGACTGGGTAGAAAAACCCTGCACTCAGATTGAACAGTTTGGTGACCAATTCCTTTTTATGGGTCTCCAAAGATTCAGAAAAGCAGTGGGACCTTTAAAATATGGTGTCGTCAGTTTTGTCCAACAGTTTAATCAGAGTTGGTGCTATCGCTTAAGTAAAGTTGGAAAAAATGTGGCTAATAGTCCGCTGAACAAATTCCGTTAACATTTTATGCTAAAACAAGTAGAAAAGTTAGATTCCACTTGGTAAAATCTATTGGCGTTTTTTTTTTTCTTTCAAGAAAAAAATGTAACATTTTGTAACATTTTTTTTATTCTTTGAATTTTTTGTGTTCTTTTCTAAAAAAAATGCAAACTTTTGAAAAAATATAGTGTTCTTTTCTCAAAATATTGCCTAACCGTGATGTAAAAAATGCATATTTTCTACCCCGAAATGAAATGACGCGGTGAAAAACTGCCCTGATATTCTCTCATGTAGCAAAACTCAAATTAAGCGAACAAGTTAACTGGTGCTGTTGTGGTGCAGAGGATGTGTCGTGGCATGTGACACTGGAGGTCCGGGGTTCAAATCCCGGTGTGGCCAACATAATAATTTATTTGTTTTTATCTTATTGAATAATGTTTTTTTTTTTAAATAATTTAATAATAAAAAAAAAAAAAAAATTTCATATAAAATCGACTAAATTTGTTTATTTTTTGGTCTTTTTTTTAAGTTTAAATAATTAAAAAAAATAATTTAGAAGCAAAAAATAAAAAAAATATGTAATGGCCATCGCCGGGATTCGAACCTGAGCTGCCAGCAATATAAGCGAGAAACACATCAATCGAACCAGCAAATTAGGGCAATTTGCGTACAAAACAGCATTTTTTGTGTTCTTTTCTGAGTGTAAAAAATGCTACATCGTTTCAGGGCCATGTCAACATTTTAAAAGTACACATTTTAACAATGCACATTTTTTGTTCAGAAAAGAAAACACCATATGAATACCCTCCACAATGCCCTTTTTAAGTGATAGTAAATTTTCTAACGCGAAAAAATAGCAATTTTGATTAGATATATTTTATTTTGTATAACAAAGTTTTCTTAGTCATTTTTGAAAAAATAAATAAAGTTATATGTTCAAATTCTGATTTATTTTTATTAAAAAATAAAAATTGTTTTATTCGACCTTTAAAATATTATATTTTGAGCACGAAATAATGAACACGAGCTAGAATAAACCTACTCAAAATATAATATTTTAAAGGTCGAATAAAAAAATTTTTATATTTTAATAAACATTAATCAGAATTTGAACAAAATGGTCAGCACGCCATGGTTAATACCTCTAATATGGTATTATAACCTTAATAGAAATACTTATTTGCAACAATCGTGATCTTACTACGATGGTACAATTTTCGCTTTCGAATTCCCAATGGGTGTAGAGTCGAATATGTATTAATATTTTAGTTTGATCATTAACGATTGTCAATAAGGACCATTTGCTACTTGACAATGGGATCTGACAAATCCCGAACCAACATAAATAAATTTAAATCAGAAAAATTTATTTCTTGAAAATTATTCTATGAGAATATCATAGTTTTAATTAGTAAAGGAAATAATGACCTCGAGCTAGAATTAACCTACTTAAAATATATTATTAATTTTTTTTTGAGTGTAAATTTTTTTTCGAGATTAATTTGTTTTCTTTTAGTGTAAAAATGTTTTTGAGTGACAAAACTACGTTGTAAAATATTTTTGTGACTTATTTTCTGACTTAAATGTCCAACATACAGTGGTTGTTAACTATTTAGAAACGCTTATATAGTGTAACTAGCTTACCATCCCGGTACTTTGTTACCGGTTGTGTTGAATACTGGATAATAAAAGGATTCCTGATACTCTATCGATTTCCAAAAAATTCCCCTACGTAGTCTTTGTGTTATTTACTTGTGGACGTTTAAGTCTTTCATACAAAAATATTTCAATGAATAATTAAAACAATGAAATTTGAATAACTTCGCTGGTAAATTATCATGTTCGTTCCGGGGAATAAATATATTGACAATTTTCGAGCCCTTATGTCGGGATTTTGGATTTTGAGTGAATAAATATTTCAATGAAAAAAGAAATTGGAATAAAAGAAATAAGTTTGAGTGAAAAAATATACAGAGGGAAAAAATATGGAGAAAAAAGCTAAACACGAAAAATTTGAGTAAAAAATATCATTCCATATTGTTCCCTGCTCTATTCCATTTTGTTCCCCGTTCTACTCCATTTCATTTCCATTTCCATCTCCTTCTTCTTAGGCCATTATTATAGGAACAAAAAAGTACCAAAAGTACACTTTATTACCCCCATTAGAAACGGAATTTCCAAAAAGTACCTCTTCCAGAACGTTTTTTTTTCACCGAAGTATCCAATACTCCATATTTCAATTATGTAGCATCATTGTTTCAGCAAATATTAAAAGTACTTTTTATCCCCGTTAAGAAACGGAATTTCCGAAAAGTACTTTTCCACATCTTTTTTTTCACCGAAGGATTTTACATTCCAAATTTTAAGTTTCTGTGACCATTATATTTTTTGGAACCTTTTCCAATTTCAAGTTTCTATGATTATTATTTAAGGAAATAAAAAAGTGCCAAAAAGTGTTCTTTCGATACTTTTAACAAAACGTACTTTTTATAGAAGGTACTTTTTTATAAAAGGTACTTTTTTATAAAAGGTACTTTTTTATAAAAGGTACTTTTTTATAAAAGGTACTTTTTTATAAAAGGTACTTTTTATAAAAGGTCCTTTTTATATAAGGTTTTTTATATAAAAGGTTTTTTTATAAAAGGTACTTTTTATAAGAGGTACTTTTCAAAAAGGTACTTTTTATAAAAGGTACTTTGTATAAAAGGTACTTTTTATAAAAGGTACTTTTTATAAAAGGTACTTTTTATAAAAGGTACTTTGTATAAAATGTACTTTTTATAAAAGGTATTTTTTATAAAAGGTACTTTTTATATAAGGTACTTTTTATAAAAGGTACTTTTTATAAAAGGTACTTTTTATAACAGGTACTTTTTATAAAAGGTACTTTTTATAAAAGGTACTTTTTATAAAAGGTACTTTTTATAAAAGGTACTTTTTATAAAAGGTACTTTTTATAAAAGGAACTTTTTATAAAAGGTACTTTTTATAAAAGGTACTTTTTATAAAAGGTACTTTTTGTAAAAGGAACTTTTTACAAAAGGTACTTTTTATAAAAGGTACTTTTTATAAAAGGTACTTTTTATAAAAAGTACTTTTTATAAAAGGTACTTTTTATAAAATGTACTTTTTATAAAAGGTACTTTTTATAAAAGGTACTTTTTATAAATGGTACTTTTTATAAAAGATACTTTTTATAAAAGGTACTTTTTATAAAAGGTACTTTTTATAAAAGGTACTTTTTATAAAAGGTACTTTTTATAAAAGGTACTTTTTATAAAAGGTACTTTTTATAAAAGGTACTTTTTATAAAAGGTACTTTTTATAAAAGGTACTTTTTATAAAAGGTACTTTTTATAAAAGGTACTTTTTATAAAAGGTACTTTTTATAAAAGGTACTTTTAATAAATGGTACTTTTTATAAAAGGTACTTTTTTATAAAAGTTACTTTTTATAAAAGGTACTTTTTATAAAAGGTACTTTTTATAAAAGGTACTTTGTATAAAAGGTACTTTTTATAAAAGGTACTTTTTATAAAAGGTGCTTTTTATAAAATGTACTTTTTATAAAAGGTACTTTTTATAAAAGGTACTTTTTATAAAAGGTACTTTTTATAAAAGGTACTTTTTATAAAAGGTACTTTTTATAAAAGGTACTTTTTATAAAAGGTACTTTTTATAAAAGGTACTTTTTATAAAAGGTACTTTTCATAAAAGGTACTTTTCATAAAAGGTACTTTTTATAAAAGGTACATTTTATAAAAGGTACTTTTTATAAAAGGTACTTTTTATAAAAGGTACTTTTTATAAAAGGTACTTTTTATAAAAGGTACTTTTTATAAAAGGTACTTTTTATAAAAGGTACTTTTTATAAAAGGTACTTTTTATAAAAGGTACTTTTTATAAAAGGTACTTTTTATAAAAGGTACTTTTTATAAAAGGTACTTTTTATAAAAGGTACTTTTTATAAAAGGTACTTTTTATAAAAGGTACTTTTTATAAAAGGTACTTTTTATAAAAGGTACCATTATTTCAGTAAATTAAAAAATGTACCAAAAGTACACTTTTTTCAATTTTACCACCTTAGAGTCAACATTGGCAAAACCCAGCCTAGGTGAATATTTTTTCCGGGAGGTGAACCTACATTGCAAATTTTAAGTTTCTATGACCATTATTTAAGAAAATATAAAAGGTACCAAAAGTACAGTTTTTTACTCTTTTACCCCCTTAGAATCAACATTGGCAAAAATCCGGCCTTACTGAATCTATATTCCAGGAGTTGAACATACAGTCCAAATTTCAAGTCTCTGTGACCATTATTTCAGGAGATATAAAAAGTACCAAAAGTACAGTTTTTTACCCTTTTTGTCCCCTTAGAATCAACATTGGCAAAAAATCCGGCCTTACTGGATCTATATTCCGGGAGGTGGACATACAGTCCAAATTTCAAGTCTCTGTGACCATTATTTCAGGAGATATAAAAAGTACCAAAATACAGTTTTTTACCCTTTTTGTCCCCTTAGAATCAACATTGGCAAAAATCCGGCCTTACTGGATCTATATTCCGGGAGGTGAACAGACAGTCCAAATTTCAAGTCTCTATGACCATTATTTCAGGAGATATAAAAAGTACCAAAAGTACAGTTTTTTACCCTTTTTACCCCCTTAGAATCAACGTTGGCAAAAATCCAGCCTTAGTGGATCTATATTCCGGGAGGTGGACATACAGTCCAAATTTCAAGTCTCTAGCTTCAGCGGTTTGGGCTGGGCGATGATGAATGAGTATGTCAGTCAGTCAGTCAGTCAGTCAGTCAGTCACATTACTCTTTTATATATATAGATACTCAACGTTATTATATATTATCAAACGAGTATATTTAAAAAAATGTATGTAGATAATTTATAAGGCTTGAATTTAAGTTTGATAGCGTCCTGATTGAGTAAATAATAAATGTGCTACGAGGGTCGTTCAGAAACATGAAATTATTTATATCCGCCCAAGTAAAAAAAATTATTATTACGCAATATTAAATTATATATGAGCAGTAGGGTGGCAGCTATTTTGCAAAACTTCGAATTTGAAGGAGTGCACCCCTAATTTTTATTACATTTGGTCTAAAAATGCTATGCTTAAAATTTCAGCCAAATCGGACAACGTTAACACGAGGCTCATCGAGGTCAAAGGTCAAATGTAAAAAAATACCCATATTTTGATGAAAATCATTAAATAAATGGTGTTGTTTTTTGAATATATAGTTAAAAAGTGGTACACGAGTTGTTTTTAGTATAAGAAGATAAATTAAAAATTTTTGGGTTTTCAAAAATTAACCCTTGTAAGTCTTTCGGGGTCAAAATGACCCAATTTTCACAAAATGACCCCTAAAACACGAAAATCAGCCCCAATTTTCTAAATTTATTGAAATAAACCAATGTAAACCCATATTTATATTCTATTCTATCATAAATACTCAGATATGAAATACTGTCTTTCTAGGATGTCATTCACCCGTTTCACGGTAAGGCCAAAAATATGCATTTTATTTGGCGTGGTTCTCAAAACCGATATTTTGGTTTTTTCAAAATTTTCTTAAACAAAGTTATAAAAAATGCTGAAAAACCACAGAATCTTATAAAATATATGTTGAAATATAAAAAAAAAATTTTTGGGGGATATCCCTCGGATAGTTTGGCTGGGGCATCGATTTAAACTCAGCGGATTTCGAGGAAAATACCTTTTTTGCCCACAATTTATTCAATATGGAAAAAATTTGGTAAATATTTTAAAATTTGACAAAGTCAGAGCCATAAATTATTAAAAACTATGTTAGACATTAACCCTAAACGTTTTAGGAAAATTGAATAATATTAACCCGGTTTTTATTCAGGTCAAAGTCAAATTTAGGGATATTTGGATTTTTTTGAAAAAAGGCATCTAAATATGAAATGTTTATTGCGATTTTTATAAAACTTGGTATAATTATTGTAAGAGCTCAGAAAAATAATTATTTAATTTTTTTTAAATTAGCCCATAAATGAACATGGGGTCAAAATGGCCCAGCACATTAAAATTTCTTTATATAGATTTTTATATTTATATTCGATTTTTATAAAACTTGTTTTATAAAACTTGTTATGCGAGGTCAGAAAACTAATTATTTGATTTTTTTTAATTAACCCATAAATGAACATGGGGTCAAAATGGCCCATCACGTTAAAAATTCTTAATATGTTTTTTTTTTCTATAATTCAAATAATTATTTTTTCAAACGTCGCATACAAATAATACCAAGCTTTGTAGAAATAGAAAAAAAAATAAAAAAACTATATTAAGAATTTTTAACGTGCTGGGCCATTTTGACCCCATGTTCATTTATGGGTTAATTAAAAAAAAATCAAATAATTAGTTTTCTGACCTCGCACATAATCATAACAAGTTTTATTAAATCGAAAGAAAATATAAAAATCTATATAAAGAAATTTTAATGTGCTGGGCCATTTTGACCCCATGTTCATTTATGGGTTAATTTAAAAAAAATTAAATAATTATTTTTCTGAGCTCTTACAATAATTATACCAAGTTTTATTAAAAAATAGCAATAAACATTTCATATTTAGATGCCTTTTTCCAAAAAAATCCAAATATCCCTAAATTTGAACTTTGACCCGAATAAAAACCGGGTTAATATTATTCAATTTTCCTAAAACGTTTAGGGTTAATGTCTAACATAGTTTTTAATAATTTATAGCCCTGACTCTGTCAAATTTTAAAATATTTACCAAATTTTTTCCATATTGAATAAATTGTGGGCAAAAAAGGCATTTTTCTCGAAATCCGCTGAGTTTAAATCGATGCCCCAGCCAAACTATCCGAGGGATATCCCCCAAAATTTTTTTTTTATATTTCAACATATATTTTATAAGATTCTGTGGTTTTTTCAGCATTTTTTATAACTTTGTTTAAGAAAATTTTGAAAAAACCAAAATATCAGTTTTGAGAACCACGCCAAATAAAATGCATATTTTTGGCCTTACCGTGAAACGGGTGAATGACATCCTAGAAAGACAGTATTTCATATCTGAGTATTTATGATAGAATAGAATATAAATATGGGTTTACATTGGTTTATTTCAATAAATTTAGAAAATTGGGGCTGATTTTCGTGTTTTAGGGGTCATTTTGTGAAAATTGGGTCATTTTGACCCCGAAAGACTTACAAGGGTTAATTTTTGAAAACCCAAAAATTTTTAATTTATCTTCTTATACTAAAAACAACTCGTGTACCACTTTTTAACTATATATTCAAAAAACAACACCATTTATTTAATGATTTTCATCAAAATATGGGTATTTTTTTACATTTGACCTTTGACCTCGATGAGCCTCGTGTTAACGTTGTCCGATTTGGCTGAAATTTTAAGCATAGCATTTTTAGACCAAATGTAATAAAAATTAGGGGTGCACTCCTTCAAATTCGAAGTTTTGCAAAATAGCTGCCACCCTAATGAGCAGATATGCTTTTATGTAAATCCATATTAATTTTGATCCGAAAATTGGCGGATCGAATATTATACGATTATATCAAATTCTATTATTTTTGATAAAATACACACATATGAGGCATTCCACACCAACAGTTCCACTACAGAAAAACCATAATGGTTTCAATGGTATATCATTTGCAAAGTATTCGCTCTTAGGGTACTATTAAATAACAAAAACAAAATTTAAGTTTTTTCAAAAAGTGGGCATTGTATGCGTGGTCAAATATTGAAAATATCAAACTTTTTTGCCTGAGTATCTTTACTTCAATATTTATGCAAATTAAATGAAACACAGTAAAGTCTTTAAGGGTTATCGATTAAAAAAATAAAAATTGGAAAATTTTCAGAAGAACTTCTGAATTTTTCACATTTAAACTTAAACTTTATTTATCAAAAAACCGCAATTTTATTTATTTTTAATTTAAAAAAAAAAAGTTAAAGTGCTTTTCTATCTGTTCTGAAATTTTCAGAGATATGTTTTGCCTTGTTTTCGAGAAATCAAATGTCAAAGATTGCAATACGCTTATTTTATACAATAATGGTGTATAAATCGTGTGCGTATGAGTAATATCAATACTTAAAAAATATTTTAAGAGGCCATGGGAGCGTGAGTGAGTTTTGACTTACGATCACGCACGCTAATGAAAGAAAAAATATTATTCAAGCACGATATTTTATATTACTCACGCTCACGTGAACATCGTGACCGTGACTTATTTTTTTCTACTCACGTGTGCGTGAATGAGCGTGAGCAAAATAAAATATCGTGCGTGACTAAATTTTTTCTTTCATGAGCGTGCGTAATCGTTATTAAAAACTCACTCACGCTACCATCGCTTCTTAAAATATTTTTTAAGTATTGATATTACTCATACGCACACGTTTTATACGCCATTATTGTATAAAATAAGCGTATTGCAATCTTTGACATTTGATTTCTCGAAAACAAGGCAAAACATCTCTGAAAATTTCAGAACAGATAGAAAAGTTCTTTAACTTTTTTTTTTTTAAAATTAAAAGAAAATAAAATTGCGGCATGTTTTTTGATAAATAAAGTTTAAGTTTAAATTTAAATTTAAAAAATTCAGAACTTCTTCTGAAAATTTTCCAATTTTAATTTTTTTAATCGATAGCCCATACAAAAATCTATTAAAAACTTATGTCTTTAAGACTTTACTGTGTTTCATTTAATTTGCATAAATATTGAAGTAAAGATGCTCAGGCAAAAAAGTTAGATATTTTCAATTTTTGACCACGCCTACAAGGCCCACTTTTTGAAAAAACTTAAATTTTATTTTTGTTATTTAATAGTACCCTAAGAGCGAATACTTTGCAAATGATTTCATATTGACACGACTTTTTTTTTGCTGAACATTTGGTGTGGAATGCCTCATATTTGTTTCTGATCAAACATTTTTTTTTTACAATTTTATTTGTTTTTGTTTGATATATTTTAATTTTTTTTTTTATTTTGTTTTGAAAATTTTTAAACTTCAAATTTTGTTTTATTTAATTTTCACAATTTTTCAAGCGGATATTTTCTGGTTATACATACAGTGGGTAAAAAGGTAGTCGGACACTCATAACCTCAATTTCTTTCATTAAATTTGGTGGTTAAAATTCATGAAATTCAAAAATGCGTTGGTAGCATTTTGAAGATGGTTTTTCACACTTTAAGAATCAGCTGTTCTAGAATCAAAATGATAGCTTAGTTTTTTGCAAATCAGCGAAAACTAAAATAACAAACAAAATCACCTCAAAAAAGAACTCGGACACTCATTAAATGCTTCCAGATTCCTCTCAATTCTAAATAAAATTAAAATGGTAAATGACTTAATTATGTTCTGGTGTTACTAATGGTGTTTTCTTTTCTGGCAAAAAAATGTACTTTTTTTTGCATTTTGCCCCAAAAATTATGTTTTTGTGTTCTTTTCTAAAAAAATGTCAACCCTTATAAAGAATATCGTGTTCTTTTCTAGAAATGTCTGCCCTATAAAGTGCAAAAAATTTGCACTTTTTACCCCGTAAAAAATCACGGGGTTGAAATTGCCTTATACAACAGCTGACTTTTTCTGTGTTGTTTTCTCAAAACAGCTGTTAAAAAAATACAGGGCAGAGTATTGAGTAGAGTTGTCAAAACCGGTTTCCGAATTATTCGAAAAACCGGTTTTTTCGCTTTTTCCCGGTTTTTCCAAGCCGGTTTTTTAAAACCGGTTGTTTTCTAGATATTCGAAAAACCGGTTTTTTTGTGTCGAATTATTCGACATTTTCGAATATATAATACTTCATTTTTTGTCATCATTTGTTACAAATTTTGTAAAATACAACTCTGTATTTGAAATTTTGTTTCTTAATTCAGTAATAAATAAGAAGGTTTAAAGCAGAGTTATAGAGTAGGGTAACAAATGGCGTTTGGAACAGTAGTAAACAAAAACCATATGTATTGTTTAAGAAATTTTATCACAAATCGGAATCTGAGCGAAATGGAAGATACCAGTTATACAGTAAGAATGCAGATTGCTTTTTGTCTCTCTTTGCTTTACGTTTAAACTTTAGTGTGGTATTACCAGATTTTTCCAGTTATTTTTGGTGATGCCAGATCTACAAAACTGGCAATTATTTACTCACACAAAAAAATAAAAAATGAGTTTTGATTAAAAATTGCTCATATCGATTAAAATGTTAATTAGATTTGTTCTAATTAAAAAAATGATAATAGTAATTAAAAAATTTAATAAAAATTTAAAACTGAAAATAATTAAAAAAGTAATTAATAGTATTAAACAAATTAATAAAAATTATTGCTCAAAATCAGTACAAAATTACGCCCACTTAAAAAAAAAACAAATATGAATGAAAAACAAAAATGTGTTTATTATTAACAAAATAAAAACTTATTAAATATAATAAATATTTAAATCATCAAAAATGTGTTTGATTAGATTTTTGTGTCATTTTCCTCCGTTGTTGTTTGCCGTTTACCAAGATCTTCTTGTGGAGCTTCTTTGTTTTATTTTTATACTAATATTCACTTTTTTCATTTATTTATTCAATTTCAACTGTTCTCGTTCTTTATAAATAACAAAATTAATACCGATTCAGATATAAATTTGATAAAAACGCATTTTCATTAATTTAATCTTATAAAAATATATTTTCACTTTTTCTGTTTTGTATTGCATGTGTAAGAAGAAGCATGCAAAAAAATCAGAGATGTTTACATACAAAACAATTAAACATTTTAATTATATCAAATTTTGAATTCTATTAAAACTTTTAATTAAAAAATGTTCCTTGTTATTTTTTTCTGTGCACACAAAAAAATAAAAAATGAGTTTTGATTAAAAAGTGCTCATATCGATTAAAATGTTAATTAGATTTGCTCCAATTAAAAAATTTAATAAAAATTTAAAACTGAAAATAATTAAAAAAGTAATTAATAGTATTAAACAAATTAATAAAAATTATTGCTCAAAATCAGTACAAAATTACGACCACTTAAAAAAAAAAAAAAACAAATATGAATTAAAAACAAAAATGTATTTATTATTAACAAAATAAAAACTTATTAAATATAAAAAATAAATATTTAAAGCATCAAAAATGTGTTTGATTAGATTTTTGTGTCATTTTCCTCCGTTGTTGTTTTCCGTTTACCAAGATCTTCTTGTGGAGCACCTTTGTTTTATTTTTATACTAATATTCACTTTTTTCATTTGTTTATTCAATTTCAATTGTTCTCGTTCTTTTTAAATAACAAAATTAATACCGATTCAGATATAAATTTGATAAAAACGCATTTTCATTAATTTAATCTTATAAAAATATATTTTCACTTTTTCTGTTTTGTATTGCATGTGTAAGAAGAAGCATGCAAAAAAATCAGAGATGTTTACATACAAAACAATTAAACATTTTAATTATATCAAATTTTGAATTCTATTAAAACTTTTAATTAAAAAATGTTCCTTGTTATTTTTTTCTGTGTGTGGTTAAAAGACGCGGTTGTAAACTAACAAGAAAAATGTTGTGTTTTAAATGTATTTTTTAAATGTACATAGTTCCATTTTATAGTGACTGACCCTATAATTTCTATTACTATAAATTAAAAACATTTTATTAACTTACATAAAAAATATGTATATTTTGTTGTTTTAAGCTTTAAATTTGATTTATTTAATAAGAATGAATTGTGAACAATTATTTTTTCTCTTTTTTTTTTGTTAAAAACAAATTAAAACCTATTTATTTAATGTTTTTAACAATTTTTATTAAAAAAACCGAAAAAACCGGTTATTCGAACCGGTTTTCAAATAAAAAAAACGAAAACCGGTTTTTAAAAAACGGCGGTTTTTTTAACTATTCGAAACCCGGTTTTTGAAATATGCCGAATAGTTGACAACTCTAGTATTGAGGTATGTTGTGTTCTATTCCAGTCAAATAAAATGCAATTTTTTTAAGGTGTGATTTAAACATTTTAAAAATGTATACCCTAAAATGGCAAACATTTTTTTTAGAAAAGAAAACACCATAAATGTTAACATCCACGGCAGTTAAGCCATCATGTTTATATAATTTAAGCGAATTCAGCTGAAATCTCTTTAAATAAGCGTTTTTCTAGTAAGATGGCCGATATTTTTTGACAAGATTTTTAAAAAAACTTTAAGTGCAATTCGAGCTTTGATGTACTAAATACTACACCAAGCTAAGCCATTTGGGTCACCATATACCAATTTAGATACGCGAAATCAGTCAAAAACGAAGCAAAAATAATACAAAATATAGTATGCAGAAAGAAAAACGCACAAAAAATGCGCAATAAACCGTGAAATATTCGACGTAGAGTAGTCCAATGAATTGATAAGATGTCATATATTATGCCTAGATACATTTGGAATTGAAGAGTTGCCATCTGAGAGGTATAAATGTTACAGTGAAGGGATTCTAATATATAAATAATTCCCTTGCTAACACTGCATACAGAATTTAGGATTTATGCACATGATAATCCTTTCTTCGCATGCCAGATCGTTCATTAGGCCGAAAACCTGCTAACTTACCTGTATAAGTAACAAAACAGATAGTCCAGTATGAAATATCAGTGGTTCTGAATGCTTTGGATTTTTATTTATTTGTTGTTACACGAACTTACCACCCGCAGAGGTCTGGTAACGCAGGGGCGGATCCAGCTCTTTAGTTTGGGGGGGGGGGGGAGTTTTAACTCAAGCTCAATTTCTAAAAACTACCCAAAACCTTAAAAACGATTATGGTTCTGTAATGCATTACTAAGTAATGCATAGCCGAGAAAATGCAAAAATGTGCATTACTTTTTCCCTACCGCTTACCATATGCAAATTTTTTGCCTATGCACTACATGGTAATGCATTACATCACCATTACCATTTTGATGGTTTTGCTTTCACTTCTGTAGATTAGATTACAGACATGTTTAATAACTAAAATTTAAGACACAACCGTTTTAAACTCGTTCCAGAACTTTTACACTTGTTTACAGAGATTAAAATCCACGACACTTTACATTAATTTTTCATGTAAAATCTACCGCTGAATCCGAAAATGCAGTACAAAGTTTCAAAAGTAGAACAGTTTTCGAGTTATTGCTAACTTTTAAAATGTTCAGCTTTTTTAAAAAGTGATTTTACTTAAACAAAAATATCTCCGGACCAAATCGGTGGATTTATTATTTTTTTGTTTTAAATTAAAGGTAATTAAATGCTTTATCAATTAAGACACAAATTTTTTTGTTGCTTATTTGAATAAAGAAATTCATTAAATTAGGATAAAAAATTACTAATTTATTAGGATGAAAAATGTTCCCGAAAAAATTTTACAAGTCCCAGGCACATTTTTTTTTTTTGCTTTATTTGTATACCCTATAGTTTGTAACTATCCGAAATAATGGTCATGGACCAACCTTTAAGTATACTGATGAACTCAGAATCTCTTTTTAAATCGATTTAATGACGTCCGTCTGTAGTTGTAAAAGCTGTAAACACGATACAGGTCGTATTTACCAATTTTTTTGGCTAAATTTGAAACTTAAGCTTCTTTTCGCCAAAGACGAAGCCTATTGAAATTGGAAAATATCAGTGTATGTTTATACCTAGCCCACATAGAAACGTTCCATTTTAATTTAGATTAATTGCCTGTATTATAATTAGTATTCTTTAAAAAAAAATTTGTATTCACAAATCATCGTTCGGTTTTTAAGGACTCGCACCAGTTTCACCTTCCACTGTTCACATTTATAAAAATTCTAAAAATAGGAAATATTGGAGTAACATTTTGCATATTTGATTATATTTCGACCATTTTTGTACATACAAGGAAAGTCTTACTAGCATGACCCTCCGACCTTTATGAAATTGGTATTATTTTGTAGAGCAGACAAAATAAAGGAACACGTATTTTTTTAGAGACCCAAACTCATGTTTAACAGGTGCAAATATGGGGGAAGAAACCATTATTTTTTTTAATTTTTTATACACACTACACTCAAAAAATACGTTAGTAGATTTACTTATTTTGTTTTGCTAATGCTTGTTAGCTAACTTTTAGCAAATTTTTAGTTGAGATTAGCATGTAAGCGAAAATATCTTGTAAACTTCATTTAGCGCATTAGCAATTTTAAACAAAGTTTGAACTATTTTTTTTTTTGCTAAATTTGAAATTGAGTTGACAACATTTTTACAAGCTTTTTTGCTAATATTAGCAAAAATAAATTGTAATTTTTTACTAAACTAAACCAACCTCTAAAAAAACGCAATTTTTGCACTTTTTTCTTGCATTTTTGTTGAAACCTTTTTTGCCTGCACTTAGACCCAGGGAACTAGAAAAGGCTTTGTTTTTTTCATGTTTTGAATATGAAAAATATTCGAATTGTTATGAAAACTAATAATTTTAATTACAAATTTATATTTTGAACGGATTTAAATAAAAAACATTGACAAAGCACTTTTTCGAATTCATACTACTTACTTTATACACAAAAAATAAAGTGCTTTGCCGAGACTTTTTCTTTGGAACGTTTGGCAGTTTCTGCCTGGGCAGCAATAGCAAAAAGTATGAGCTTTATGTTACCTCTCAATTTAAAGTAGTTATCAATGTCATTTATTGAATTTTGCCACACATTTTTTGGTTTTTGCTGGGTAGTCGCAAAAAAACGTTTTTCTGTCCAATCTAATACACATATTCAATATGGATGTTTGTTGTTTCTCTTGTATAAAAAAAGACCCGTATAACTTTGATGTTTTCTTCAAGTTTATTGAACGGAATGTGAAGGAGATGGTCGGCCCAACTTAGCACAGGTCATTTCTAATGCTACGAAAAAGAATTGTTGTTGATAACTGTACAGAAATATATAACTGCAAGTAAAGGCGTACGTACACGTACAAGCAAACCAATATATGAAATGAACCAACCCATCTTTTCACACTCCAAACCAATCCTTAGATTTTTTTTTCATTTGTGCCTTAAACTCATGCTACACCGAATTTCATCTTTTCTTGCATATTAAACGGACATTCACCATCATTCGTTAGTTCCTTTGGTTTCGTTTTTGTCCGTATGTCAGTTACTTTGCACACATTTAATGTACATGTGCATTTCGTTAGTTAAACTGCAAATGGACGTAATAATAACTTAGCCACACAAAAAAAAAGGTTCTGATCCAGAAACTAGACCCACTTATCTTTATGTATTTGACCTCCTGATTCGATTCCGTGATCATAATAGAATTCTATTGTTAGGTTTTTTTTTTGTAATCTTCTTTGAAATTTTTCGAAAAAAAAATTAAGATCTACCGGTCTGAGCATATTGGCCTTAATTCAGTTTTTAAGGGTTAAACGTGAAAACATGAATGTTTCGTATTTCTTTGAATATTTGCATTCATTTTAGATTTTTTTGAAGGGTGGTGCAAATTTAGCTTTTTAGCGTACCTTTTAGGTGTTATGCATAAAAAAGTACATTGAATACAAAAAGTACGCGTACTGCTGAAAAAGTACGTCTGGCAAGCCTACCCCCATGCAAACCGCCTTCCCGATATTCACATAAATCTCTCAAATTTCATGAAAATATTTGTTATTTTTTACATAAAAATTATTAAGTCAAAATTTTTTGGTGTGTTTTACGCGTACTTTAATAAACTAAGTAATCAGATCTTATTATATAATCGGACCATTTTGGAACTTAAGCTGCACCCAAAAATGTCAGCGATATTCAGTTAAATCGGTTTATTGTAGGGCTTCCAATCGGGATTGGTTTTTCTGAATCCCGGGATTCGGGATTGAATAAAAATTTTCGGGATCCCGAAATCGGGATCCCGGGATTCACGATATTTTTTGGAAATTTTCGGGATTTTTCGGGATTTTCAATAATTTTTAGTATTTTTTGTAACTTTAACAAATTCACGAGTTAGTAAAAATGAGCAAAATTTTGTTGATGTTATGAACTTAAAAAAAAGGTCGGGATTCCTCCTGTGAAGAATATCCGTATTCGGTTATCTTTCTATCTTTCGTCGTGGCTCATTTAGTGAGCGTGAGTTGAAAAAAAAATAAATGAATTTTTAAATTTTTGCACAAGTGATTCATTTTTGCAAATTTTTTTATTTTTTTTTTTTAATTATTTGATTTTTTTTTTAATTTATTTGTTTTTTTTTCTGGCAAAAAAAAAAATATTTTTTAGCAATGTTTTTTTTGGTAAAAATGTGTTAGCGAGAGTTAAAATGTGTCAAAAGCCATTTACGGCAATATTCTTCTTGTAAGAGTAAAAGGAATAAATATTAAACCACTAGTTTTTAGAATTTCTTTACATTTCGCAAACGTTTCACCTTTTTCTATGACAAAAACATGGTACCTGACGGAACTTTTGTCGATTTTTTTTATTTTGTTCCACAAAATTCATATTTTATTCAAATTATTTAAAAAAAAATCTAAAAATAATAAAAAATATAAAAAAAAATAAAAAAAAATAAAAAAATCGGGATCCCGAAAATCCTGGGATTGAAAATCAGAAATCCCGATATTCGGGATTTGCCTAATCCCGAAAATCCCGGGATTTCCGGGATCGGGATATCCCGATTGGAAGCCCTAGTTTATTGGCAACAAATAGAAGCCTGTTTCACTCAAATTTGGTTTGTGAGTGTTTTTTACACTTATACAAGATTTGACAAAAGATGAATCCATGTGTGAACTTGAGACCCATTTTCCGGGAAACACTGGGGTAGGGTATTATATGGTCGGCCTTGACCGACTATAACTTTCTTACTTGTTTTTTTTTTTGCCTTTAATGCAACTTGAATTATTTTGAAAACAAAAAAAAATACCAATCAAAAACCTAAAAATTCGCTTTCGAATGAAACCGACTCGGTATATGTGGCATTAATATAAAGTACCTAAACGTCAAAATAACTAATAATGGGACATTTTGTCCCCCGCTTATTTCTTAAAAACTTAATTATGACCAAAAAGCTCAAACAAGTCGATCTTAGATTTTTTCTCTTTTCGGAATTTCCTTTTTAATGACAGTAAAACTCAACAATGGAATTGAATTCTGATGACGGAATTCAACGCAGGAGGTCAAAATTAGAGATGGGCGCGTGAGTGATTTTTGACTCACAATCACTTACGCTCACGACAGAAATTTTTGAATCACGCACACTCATTCACGATCATATTTTTTCTACTCACACTCACTCACAATCACGTGAGTAAATTTAATACAACTCACACTCACGTGCACTCACTCAAGTTTCACTCACACTCACGTTGACTCACGCTCACAAAATTCTTATTTATACAAAAAAAATTTCAAAAACTAAAATTTCAAAAATCTTTCAAAATTTTCAACAAAATTTAAAGTTTAGCGAAATTTTACACCTTTTTTTTGCATTTTTCGGGACGAAATCTTAAGTTACGCCAAATTTTACAATTTTTTTTTCCTTTTTTGGTACGAAAGGAAATATGAAGAGAAAATAAATCACGCAAACTCACGCACACTCACTCACTCAAAAATCTTACTCACGCACACTCACTCACGCAGTTTTTTTCTCCACTCACACTCACTCACAGTCACGTGAGTAAAATTGAGTTCAGTCACACTCACGCGTGATCACGGGCGAATCACGTGAATCACGCTCAAATTGCTCATGTGCCAATCTCTAGTCAAAATACATGTTGAAGGTCAAAATAAAGCTGATTTGTAAGCCTTTAAAAAAAAAACTAAAAACACATAGCGGTTTTGCTTAGCACACCGATGATATGTATATCAGTGCTGGAAAGCCTATGAGCAGTAGGGTGTATTGAACTAAACTTTTTGGCGAATTTCGTTCCAGCTCACCAACAGATGTGTTCGAATAGATGTAAAAACAATGTAGCAAAAATTTAATGCATATCCCAGCAAAACTTTGGTAATGGGTAGTGATTATATAACACATTACCATAATGTATATACCTTATTTGTAGCATTATTTTAGGATGTCTTACCAAACATTTGTTCCACAACGTATTATTTTAAAGTAAAAAATAATGCATTACTAATAATTTGCTACGTAATGCATGATTATTGGAAAAATGTATTTCATATTTATTATTTCTAAACATTATATCATGGATGATTTATATTTGGTTACATTATGTATTATTTGAAAGTTTGAAATAATGCATTATTTATAATTAAATGCATAATGCATTACAATAACATAAAAAATAATTATTTTATAAAAAATGCATAAGTTTAAACTAGAGATGGGCTCACGACAAGAAATTTCTAACGACACACACTCACTAGCATATTATATCTACTTACACTCACTTACAATCACGTGAGTAAATTTAATACAAAATTACTTTTTCACTACTCGTAACACCTTATATGTATATTACGTTCTGGTATGCTATATTATATACCTTACTCGTAACCTATAAAATATCATATATTTTACACCTTACTGGTATTCTTTGTTATAAATTTATGACTTATTTTATACCTTACTGGTATTCTATGTGATAATGTGGATGTATTACTTTGAGTCTCATCGCCTGTTAAAATCATCAATGCTGCAATGTATAAAATAAGAGATCATATACCTTATTTTATACCTTATTTGGTAATCTAAGTTTTGCTGGGATAGGTGGACATCTTCCGCTGCCCCGAGTCGTTGCAAATCCACCAAACGATGGATTTGCATTTATTTTTTAAAAAATACCAAAATTACAAAAATCACGCAATCTTCTTGATTATTTCACTTAATCTATTTAATTCGATCATATTTAATTAGCCAAAAATTTCAGCTTAAGAAGACATTATTAACCCATCTAGAACTGTGGCCGAAAAAGGCCCATACATCGAGAATAACTGTTGGTTTGTGAACAATTTCATTATTTTTTGCAAAAAAAAAACTTTTAGTATAATAACTTAGGTTAGGTTAGATTGTAAGTGGTTGCTGACGTTTTACGTCAACACACGTAGACTCTGAGGTCCATTGTGATACCACGGGACCGTAATAGGTTTCCCTACTAGTCCCTGTCGTTAAACCAGTTTGAGCTTCTTATGAAACTCCTTTGTTGTTGAATTTTGACATCCGACAAATCAGAAAGATCGTACAGCTCCCTAGATCCCAGTGAAGCAAGTCTCTGACAAGAAAGTGCCGGGCAATGGCAAATAAAGTGTTCGATAGTTTCCAACTCTTCTTCATCCATGCAACTTCGGCAAAAGTCATTCGACGGCACATTTAACCGCTCTGCGTGCTTCCCTATAAGAGAGTGTCCGGTAATTATAGAAACCACAGTCGAAATATCTCCTCTTGGAAGCGATATCAGCTCACGTGTGCGCCCCTGATTAAGAGAAGGCCAAATCAGTCGTGTTGTCTCACACGTCCATCCATTTGCCCATCTTTGATTAGTCTCCGTCGCAGAACAAAGCCGTACGTTTTGCTTGCAAGTTTCTAGAGGCATACCAACACATTCCTAGTCTTGCAAGCTCATCGGCTTTGCAATTCCCTGGAATGTCTCTGTGCCCTGGGACCCATATGAGTCGTATGTTAAACTGCTTGGCCATCTCATTTAAAGACGTGCGGCAGTTAAGGGCAGATCTTGTTTTCAGAAACATTGAATCCAGGTACTTGACCGCGGCTTGACTGTCAGCATAGATGTTGACTGCGGTTGTAGACAAGACATTGCAGCTCAACCAGTCAGCCACTTCCTTTATTGCCAGCATCTCTGCCTGGTAAAAACTGCAATGATCTGGCAATCTACGAGCCAGGCTCAACCCAAGCTCTTCCGAATAGACTCCAAAGCCCACTTGTTCGTGCAGCCTCGATCCATCTGTGTGAAAATTTATGGTAGCTTCACTACCCGGAGTATCCCCCGTCCAAGACTCCCTGGATGGTATCATAGTGGTAAAGTGGCGCTCAAAGAGGCTCAAAGAGGGAGCACAGTCCACATTTTGGTGTATTGTTATCTTTTTCAAGATCGCGCTATGGCCACAATCGCTGCTCCTCCATTGCAGCGTGCTATTAAGTCGAATTGCCGACGCAGCCGCATACTGCCTACCCAATATGTCCAAGGGTATCAGGTGAAGGAGGATTTCTAATGCAGCCGTAGGTGTAGTACGAAGAGCACCAGTGATGCACATTGACGCCATTCTCTGTACCTTCGTGATAAAGACACAGTTCGCTTTTGTTTCTAAAGCAGGCCACCAGACAATGATTCCATACAGCAAAATTCGACGCACCACTGCTGTATAGATCCAATGAACGACTTGAGGGCTAAAACCCCATCGTTTTCCAATGGCACTTTTACAGGAATACAAAGCAATCGTTGCTTTTCTCACCCGTTCCTCAATATTACGCCTGAAATTCAGCTTCCTATCTAGAAATACTCCAAGATACTTGGCTCCATCTGAGAAGGTGATTTCAGTACTGTCCAGAGAAATAGGATCAAAAGCAGGAATCTTATTTTTCCTTGTAAATAAAACAAGCTCTGTTTTACTAGGATTAACTCCTAGACCACAGTCTCTTGCCCATTTAGACAGATCTTTCAGAGAACCCTGAAGAATGTCCCGCAATGTTGGCAGATGCTTCCCCTTTACCGCTATCGCGACATCGTCAGCATATGCGACAACATGACAACCACGTGCTTCTAGAGATAGTAGCATTGAATTCAGTGCCAGGTTCCAAAGAAGCGGCGAAAGAACACCTCCTTGTGGTGTGCCCCTATTGACAAATCGAGATATGACGGACGCTCCCAATTCAGACGTTATACGTCTACTGGCAAGTAGGCTTTCCACCATTAAAACGATTTCACGCTTTACTCCCAGACCAGACAATGCCAATATTATCGATTCTGGGATGACATTATTAAAAGCCCCCTCAATATCAAGAAAGGCCACCATAGTGTACTCCTTTACCGAAAGCGATCTCTCGATGGTACCAACGAGCTCATGAAGAGCTGTTTCCGTTGATCGTCCCTTGCTGTATGCATGTTGCTTTGTCGAAAGCAACCTCGGGTCAATCACTCTACGCAAATATGAGTCTATCATTCGTTCCATTGTCTTTAACAAAAAAGAAGACAGACTAATTGGTCTGAAATCCTTCGGAGCTGTGTGGGAACTTTTCCCAGCCTTCGGGATAAATACGACTCTGGTATCCCTCCATTTTAAAGGAATGTACGACCAGTTGATGCATGCTGTGTATAGATTATACAGCAACGGGGCTATATAGTCCGACACTTGCTGCAACTCAGCCGGGATTATACCATCAGGTCCCGGGGATTTATAGGGCCTGAAGCTTTTTATCGCCCAGATTATTGTTGGCATATTTATTATTTCCGAAGCAATTTCAGATGCTTGGGCGTCAGAACGTTCCAAAGCTTGAAACGGCGTCATGGAATTGCCCGGAAAATGTGTGTTTAAAAGGAGATCCAGCGACTCTCCACTGGAGGAAGACCACACCCCATTAGGATCTTTCAGGTATCCCAGGGTGCAAGAAGAAGAAGCCAGAACCTTGCGCAGCCTGGATGCCTCAGAAACGTCTTCTATGTTTCCACAGAAGTTTTTCCAAGAATCACATTTTGCATTTCTGATCATCTTTTTATAACTCTTAAGTTGCAGCCTGTGTGCAGACCAGTCCTCGTCCGCTCTTGAAAATTTAGCCTTATTAAAGAGCTTTCTGGAGGAATCTCTGCTCGTCTGCAACTCATTTGACTACCAAGGTGGTTTTTTTTCACTCTAGGCTTTGCAGAAGGGCAAGACGCATCCAGGCACCTATTACAAACATTTGTTATATGGTCAACCAGACAATCAATTTCCGCCAAACTATGCGGTTCAGATAAGGGTACTTCATCCAAAAGCAAAGAAAAAGTCTCCCTATATTTCACCCAGCTTGTTCTCCTCAGATTTCTAGAGACTGTCTCAACCGGGGCACGCTCCCTGAGTAAAAACTCAATGTAGCGATGATCTGAGAAAGAATGCTCTTCCAAAACTCTCCAGTCATCAATTCTATCAGACAATGTATCTGATACAAGTGTTACGTCAAGAACCTCTGGCCGCGTACTTGTAACGAAAGTCGGTTCACCACCCTTGTTACAAATATAGAGGTTAGTGCTTAACAAAAACTCCAAAAGTGATTCGCCTCTATCATTTGTGTCTGTACTTCCCCATATCGAATGATGTGCATTAGCATCACAACACACTACTAACTGGTGTCCCCTAGACTCAGACTCCCGAATTAGACCGACAACCTTCTCCGGGGGTATTGACCCCGGATTAGGAAAATATGCAGAGGCGAGCCAAATAGACTTCCCATGAAGCTCTAAGCTAGCCGCTGTAACATCCATATCACTAAAAGTTGATAAAAAGAATATATTAAAGCCATTTTTTGCCAAGATGCAGGCTCTTGGTGAGCCCTCACCTTTGGCAACCACCAACTTAAACCCAGGGGTCTTTAATCCGCAAACCCTGCCACCCCGCACCCAGGGCTCTTGGATAAAAACCAAGTCAACTGCTCCTGTCGTCAGGCGCAGCAAGAGTGCAGCTGAGGCTGCCTTACAGTGATGGAGGTTTATTTGTAGGAACCGCAACATCTTGCTTTTTTTCCACCATCCTTTCCACCACCGTGTTATTGGCTTCATCCTCCGTGTTATCATAGAGGTCGCATTCGTCCCCAGATTCGGTTTCGAATAAGCAGATATATATCCCATCTGTTCTGAATCGGAGGCAACAGAACTCTCCGAATTCCTCACTGCATGGGCCTCGTCCTGAATGTCACCCATCGTGGCATCGGCTTTATCCTCCATGCCATCACAGAGGTCGCATTCGTTACCAGATTCGGTTTCGAAAATGCCAGATGCATCTCCCATCCGCCTAGAATCGGTCAGCTGAATATCAACCTTTTCCAGATTCTCCTCCCCAGCCGACTCTGCCACTGGCTTGTCTGCGTCCAAAATAGGCTTCTGGTCGCCCTTGTAGACATTGACTCTTATATGAAAAAAGCCAAATCTAATAATGCCGTCAGTCCTGGCTAAAAGCGGAAGCGATTCCTCATTAACCAAGACCACTGCTTGACGACGAGCGCCCTCCATCTCACCCAATCTGGCAATTTGCCAATTCTGAGTTGGAAGGTCAGGATTGCAGACTTTTATCATCTTTAGAATCACCGCAGTGTCACTTGTAGCCATTGGGATCCATGCATGAGCTCTGGGTTGTGAGGGGATATCATGTTTTTCCACAACGTCCAGTCTGGCTCCAGGCCATAACTCTCCCACTTGGCTAATGGCAACCTTAAACACGGCTGCGTATCTTTCGTTCCCAAAAGCAACGAGTTTTACTCGCCCCTGATACCAACCTGCGTTGACAGTAGTGGGGAGAAAATCAGGCATACTCTCAAGGAGCCTAAAGTAGATTTCATTTAATTTCGTTTCAACTAAACTCCACTTGTCCCTTGGAATACTACAATCCCCATTTTGCCAGTTTATCGCAGCCCTAACGAAGTTACTTTTCACCACTTCACTAAAAGACTGAGTCCAGACGTTGCCGGTCACCTTAGATCTCTTAGGTAAAGGTTTCTCGTCGGGCGAGCGCAACCTTTTACCAGACTTCGATGAGGAGGCCGAAACAGCGCTCTGTTTGTCAGATGCGCGCATTGCCGAAAGTTTGTCCTGTTCTTCAATGACTCCTTTCGCCCATGATAGCGACGCCCTCTCACGTTCGGAGAGCTTCGTTCCATCGAGTTGGCTTAGTCTGTTAATTATTTTCAAACAAAGCCTTCTCTGGTTGTGCCTGACCTTTGATGGCTTAAGTTTCTTTTTCTTTTTACCACCAATATTAGGCTGAGCACCCCTACCAGAATTAAGGCCGGACTTCAAGGTCGCAACCCTAAGACAAGTGCTAGGACCAGCACCAGTCGGTGAGGCAGAGCCTCGAATTAAATCGGTATCATTTGTGTCCATATTTTCATTTTCCTTGATGTGGTAATGAAAATATCACAAAAATACCTATTCCGAACAAACCTATTACGAACAATTTTAGTAATTCAATTTATAGCACGGAGTTAAAATAAAACACGTCCACACTCCTCAACTGTTGAACGAAGATCTAATAACTTAATTTATATAAAACATTTCTATCCATGTTTTAAAATATGTTCAAATTATGCATCATAACTTCTATCAAACCAAAACGATTGTATTAATTATCACGGTGTGGTTGAACAAGTTTAATTAAAAGTTCGTTGCATATCAAATTTTATTGCAGATTATGTTAATTGGCACCCGTAAAAACAGTTTAAGCCCAATTTGTAAAAAACCGTTAGTGGGGTTTTTGAGATAATAAGATTTTCAAATTATTGGATGATACAGAAAAACGGTACAACTTGTATTAAAGTGTAACATATGATAAATAAAGGTTGATGTCCTGAATCTAAATCCTTTACCAAAAGTTTCTATGACGTCTCAATTTTGAGGAAATCGCGTTTAAAAAAATCGAGATTTTGTAATTATTAACACCCTGTAGAAAAGGACATCGACTAGCTAGGGACTTCGTTAAATGCTTAAATTAAAGCTTGTAGTTTTGTCTTCAAACTAGATTTGTTTTAAATTTTAAACCCGTTTTTCTTAATGGTAATTTTTTTTTTAAATACCCTTTTTTCTTTATATTCAATGAAAATTGCAATTGCTTAGTACTCCATTAAGCATTAATTTTCATTAAAATATAAAGAAAAAAGTGTGTTTTTAAAAGAAAAAAATTATCTATTGAGAAAAACGGGTTTACAATTTAAAACAAATCTAGTTTGAAGACAAAACTACAAGCTTTTATTTAAGCCGTTATCGAAGTCCCTATGTAGTCGGTGTCCTTTTTTACAGGGTGTTAAAAATGACAAAATATAGATTTTTTTAAAAAAACGCGATTTCCTTAAAATTGAGACATCATTCAAATTTTTGGTAAAGGATTTAGATTCAGGACATCAACCTTTATTTATCATATGTAACACATTAACACAAGTTGTACCGTTTTTCTGTAGCATCCAATAAGAGGAAAATCTTATTATTTCAAACGATTTTTTTTTAAATTGAGCTTAAACTGTTTGTACGGGTGCCAACTAACAAATTCTGCAATAAAATTTCATATGCAACGAACTTTTAATTTAACTTTTTCAACCACACCGTGTTATATTACATATGCATCCATGAACGGATCCTAGCACTACCCCAGAATATATGCCCTTAAACTTTACTGAGCATGCTCAGTAAAGTTATTCTTTATATGGATGAAAGCTGCATCAGTAAATCCCAAAATCGCTTCCTTCAGATTCACTAACAATAAGTTGTTGGTATGTCGATTGACAAATGAGATTACACTATTATAGATCTGATATTTGCACACAACATTTAGCGGACAGGAAAATCAGAATGATTAAAGAATTTAGTAATTTCTCTTATGAGTGTATAGAAAATAATCTCCACCAGTTGGAAAATTTATTTAACTGATTGCGAGTTGCATATCTCTTTTTTTAGCAAAAATAATGTGGAACATATTTCCTGTAGCGTTCTTCCCTGTTAATTACAATTTAGAAAAGTTCAAATCAAATATCCACAAACCCTACTCCCTTTATCCTCCTTCCCATAACCTATTTTCCTAAATATCAACACAATGCATTGCATTTATGGGGGACATCCCCTGAGTGTTGGTTAAAAAAAAAAACAATAGTAAATGATAAATTTTGAATAAAAACCAGCGAACCCCCTTTACACTTCGCAATGCAAGTACTCAGGTATCCCTTTTTACCTTCTCTTGTATGTTAATCTCAGTCAGGCGCGGATCCAGGGGGGGGGGATAATGGGATTTCTCCCCCCCAAAATGATTTCAAAAAAAAAAAAAAAAGAAAGGAAAGGAAAAAAAGAAAGGAAAAAAAAGAAAAAAAGGAAAAGAAAAGAGAGGAAAAGAAAAAGAAAAAGGACAAAGGGAGAGGAACAAAGATTGAAGGAAAATGACCAGGATGTAAACAAATAGAGGCTATTTGTACTGAAGTAGTTTTTTTTTAATCCTTAAAATGTTTCAGAATAAAATAAATTGCATATGAAAAACTTTAAAGACAATAGAGTTAAATGGCAATAGAGTTAAATGGCAATTGAGTTATCATTCTCTAAGAAAAAATTATAATCTGAATGTTTTTATAGCAAAATGTTTCGAAATTCCAGACTTTATTTTTAGAAACTGTTTTGATACTTATTTGACTCTAAATGTAAATTTTTTTTAATTGTAAATCTATCTTAAATTTTAGGAAAAATGTCTTAAAACTTTTCTATAGAAAACATCCCACAGCAACTGAGAATTTTTCCTTTGAAAGAATGTTTCAAAATATACCAAGATTTTTTCAGCAAGAAATTTCTCAGAATCGAATAACATTTCTAAAGGAAAAACGTCTTAGAGTGTGAATATGTAAATTTTTCTTTTGAAATGTGTCTAATAATAAAATTTTTTCTATATGAAAATGTTTCAGAATCTAGATGACATTAAAACCGCAACATTTTTCGTATTTTAAGAAAATTGATTCAAAATTTTCTCATAAAATGTTTTAAAAACTGATAATTTTTTATTATCTGATAATTTTCTTTTAAAACTTATGGTATACGAAAAAGTTTTTAGAATCTGAGAATAACTTTGAAATATGAGAATTATTTCAGAGGTTTTTTATAAGAAAAATATATCAGAATTTAGATTTTATTTTTTATAGAAAGAATGTCTCAAAATCTCAGATTATTTCTACAGAAAATTTTAAAAATCTGAGACATTTTCTATAAGAAAGGGTTTCAAAATCTTAACAATTTTCAAAAAGTGTTATTTTTTTTATATGAAAAATATTTAAGAATCTAAAAGTTTTTCTGTAGTAAAATTGTTTCAACATCTGAGGTAATTGGCGAAGGGTACATGCATTAAAATCTAATACTTAATTAATTTTTATCGGAATATTAATGCTTAAAGTTATTAATGTTTTCGAAAATTAAAAATTTTTATATAAAATATTACGTGTCTATTCACAGTTGTGACTAGCTTTTACTGTCATAAGCCAATTTTTATGACTGAAAAGTCATAATATCAATCTAAAAATTTGCAAATGAAATTTAAATTTTTTAAATTTTTTTGTATAGAAAAATATTTGATGTTATGACTGTTCAATCATAAACATTAGCTTATGACAGTCATAGTCAGTCATAACTGTGAATAAGCACGTTTGTAAGACTATCAAAATGGTCCTATTTTGGAAGTAAATACGACTGACAGGGTTCCCTTGTGAAAAAAATTTTTTGAGTAAAAAAAGTTACCCTAAATCCAAATGCTTTTTCTTGGTTATTAATTTGTTACGCAATATTAAATACCCAGCAAAATGTTCGATTCCAAAGAATCGGTTGTGGAATCAACTATACTACCCTGCAATCGATTCTACTATGCATTGCATCATCGATGATTTTTGTTTGAGATTGTCACGAAAGCAATACATCCTTTTCCTCTAAACTAGAACACTTATCTGTTCTACGGAATCTATTCTAGAATATGTTGCATGTAGTGGTACATGAATGGATTCCGCGATTTTTTAACGGTTACATATCTGTTCCATGTAATGCATTATGGATTGGTTCTGAATAATTAAATGATATTTTTTTTTACATTTTTTTTATTTATTTTTCTTCCTTAAAAACATTTTAAAACTAAATACACAAGTATATAGTATAAATTAACAATTATTTTATCACAATAATCTTATCAAGAGAAAATCTATGGTCTTATGTATTAAGGAATAAAACAACCAATAAAAAAGAAGGCACATTTTTTCTAGAGAGAAATTGTAAGATTCTGAGAAATTTTTCCAATAGAAAATGTCTCAAATTCTGAGAAATTTTGTAGTAAAAAGTAAAATGTGTCAGCTTCTAAAACATTTTTGCTATGGAAAAAGTCTGAGATTCTGAGCGTTTTTTCGTACTGAAAAAATTTTGGATTCTAAGAATTTTTTTCTATTTTTATTAAAAAAAAAAAAATATCTCAGATTCTGAGAAATTTTTCTGCAACATTCTTCGTGTAGAAAAAGTCTCAGATTCTGAGACAATTTTTCCTATAGAAAAGTCTCAGATTCGGAGGCATTTTTCCTATAGAAAAAGTCTCAGATTCTGAGACATTTTTCCTATAGAAAAAGTCTCAGATTCTGAGACATTTTTCCTATAGAAAAAGTCTCAGATTCTGAGACATTTTTCCTATAGAAAAAGTCTCAGATTCTGAGACATTTTTCCTATAGAAAAAGTCTCAGATTCTGAGACATTTTTCCTATAGAAAAAGTCTCAGACTCTGAGACATTTTTCCTATAGAAAAAGTCTCAGATTCTGAGACATTTTTCCTATAGAAAAAGTCTCAGATTCTGAGACATTTTTCCTATAGAAAATGTCTCAGATTCTGAAACATTTTTCCTATAGAAAAAGTCTCAGATTCTGAGACATTTTTCCTATAGAAAAAGTCTCAGATTCTGAGACATTTTTGCTATAGAAAAAGTCTCAGATTCTGAGACATTTTTCCTATAGAAAAAGTCTCAGATTCTGAGACATTTTTCCTATAGAAAAAGTCTCAGATTCTGAGACATTTTTCCTATAGAAAAAGTCTCAGATTCTGAGACATTTTTCCTATAGAAAAAGTCTCAGATTCTGAGACATTTTTCCTATAGAAAAAGTCTCAGATTCTGAGACATTTTTCCTATAGAAAAAGTCTCAGATTCTGAGACATTTTTCCTATAGAAAAAGTCTCAGATTCTGAGACATTTTTCCTATAGAAAAAGTCTCAGATTCTGAGACATTTTTCCTACAGAAAAAGTCTCAGATTCTGAGACATTTTTCCTATAGAAAAAGTCTCAGATTCTGAGATATTTTTCCTTTAGAAAAAGTCTCAGATTTGGTAGGACATTTTTCCTATAGAAAGTCTCAGATTTTGAGACATTTTTCCTATAGAAAAAGTCTCACATTTTGAGACATTTTTCCTATAAAAAAGTCTCAGATTCTGGGACATTTTTCCTATAGAAAAAGTCTCAGATTCTGAGACATTTTTTCTATAGATAAAGTCTCAGATTTTGAGACATTTTTCCTATAGAAAAAGTCTCAGATTCTGAGACATAGGAAAAAAATGTCTCAAAATCTGTGACTTTTTCTATAGGAAAAATGTCTTAGAATCTGAGACTTTTTCTAAAGACAAAATGTCTCAGAATCTGAGACTTTTACTATAAGCAAAATGTCTCAGAATCTGATACTTTTTCTATAGGAAAAATGTCCTATTTATTCTCAGATTCTGATCATTTTGCCTATAGAAAAATGTCTCAGATTCTGGGATATTTTGCCTATAGAAAAAGGTGATTCTGAGACATTTTGCCTATAGAAAAAGGTCCAGATTCTGAGACATTTTTCCTATGGAAAAAGTCTCAGATTCTGAGACATTTTTCCTATAGAAAAAGTCTCAGATTTTGAGACATTTTTTTCCTATGTCTCAGAATCTGAGACTTTCTCTATAGAAAAAATGTCTTAGAATCTGAGACTTTTTCTATAGGCAAAATCCCTCAGAATCCGGGACTTTTTTTATAGGAAGAATATAAATTTTTCTATAGAAAAGGCTTAGATTTTTGACACATTTTTGCTATAAAATTCGACACATTTTCCCTTAAGAAAAAATATCGGACTTTAAAACTTTTTGTACCTATAAAAAATTATCTGAAACTGTGGATACATACATGGTACAACCCTGATCATTCCTTAACAATGAATATAATATCCCACGCTTTTAGTTTTGAGAAAATGGATAGAATATGCTTCTTAATATTTCCATCAGTACAGCCGACAGCATAAATGTACATAAATTTTTACAATCTGAAAGAAACCATGAAACAAATTGTAAGTACCACGTAGATATACCAAATTAAGATGAGTACTTACGGTTTTTCTGCCATATGTATCGAGAATGTATTTAAAAGCACAATTATTGCTGCGAAAATCCATAATATTGTCACCAAAAAAATAACAAATAAATTGTTTTTTTTTTTATAAATTTTATTTTCAGTTTGACATTTTTTCCAAAAATTATAAGTTTTTTTATCGATTCCGTGGAAACAGTAGAGGAATGGAGTAACATTACTGGGGAATCTATTCTAGAATACATTGCCAAAGAAACGATTCCAAAAAATTTTGCTGGGTATTAACAAAAATTAACACAATAACCCCCCCCCCCCTTCAAACCAAACTTTATTGCTTTCCGATTTTTTGGTTAAAAAAAAATCTCCCCCCCCAAATGAAATTCCTGGATCCGCGCCTGATCTCAGTAGAACAGACTATCGAAGACTTACTGGCCTTATTACGGGACACATTGCCTTTGCTCGTCATATGACGAGATAATGCGTCTTATCAGACCCATTATGTGCAGTTTGTCTTGAGGATGCGGCTACAACAGAACACTACGTCTGTTATTGTCCAGTATTCTTAAGGGCTGTACTGTGGATAATGGGTTCTGATATTCTGTCCACGGACTTTCCTTGTCTGATTTTCTTAAGTTTGACAAAGCAACTGACAAATTCTAAACAAGCACTTATTCATTCTTTTTATACCCTCCGCTCTAGTGACAGAGGTATATCTAAATTTGTCATTCCCAGCGCTGTATCCAGGAATTTGAAAAGGGGGGGGCACAACTCCCAAAATTGTTTGCGATCGCCTATTTATATCTAGTTTTAACTAGAAGTACTTGAAAATTAATTGAAAAGGGGGGGGGGCATGTGCCCCCTGTGCCCACCCCCTGTATACGTCCATGGTCATTCCGTTTCTAACACCTCGAAATATTGGTCTGGGACCCCATGAAGTATATAAAGTCATGGTCCTCCATCGATTTTAGATTTTAAGTCGATCTAGCGATGCCCGTCCGTCTGTATGTCTGTCTGTTGAAAACACGCTAACTAAGTTCTAAGCAAAAGAGTGAATTTCGCCAAGTGTTTTTCGCGAATTTTGGAATTAAAAAATACGCTAACTTCCAAAGGACAATCCTGAGGCTACTTAAGCTATGGCATATACATTTTTGGTTTTCCTGCTATAGTTTGTATTGAATTTCAGCAAAATCGGTTCAGTGGTTTAAAAGTTATGAGCAAAATTGTGAATTTCAGATTAGTTTCACCCTAAATTCACGTGTTAAACAAGCTTGTAAAATATTAGTAATATGGAGTTCACACTAGAGAATTTGTACTCGTTTAAGGCACTTGTTTAAAAAAGTAAACAAAATCGTTCACACTACATTTTGCTCGTTTAACGCTGAGTGTTTAACGTTTGTAAACAAACGCACATAACCTAATTCTGAAAAAAATTTCAAAAATATTTCTAAAAACCTTTTAAACTTTGGCGGAAGAAAAGACATACAATTTTTTGATAACATTAACATAACACCACTACACGGAACACCTTTTTATTGACTCATCCCAAGTAAATAGGAAGATTTTTCTGTTTTTTGTACCGGACCTGTCCGAAGCTGTTTGCATATTTATACTTCGGTGGAAGGCAAAATTCACTTTTAGTGCAGCTTTTCCAATATAATTATAAATAAAACACACACTTTTTTCTGATTTTTCAGTGTTTTTATTATACTCAAAATATTTTGTATGCAAAAACAAATGAAAAACACACTTAAAACCAGTGAATAAACAATTGAAAACCATCCCAGTAATTATTCATTTGTTTTAACAAACATCAACATTTATTTTTTACTGTTGACAAAATTTTCGAAAATAAATAACATTAAACATTAAAAAATTACGTTTTTTCACTCTTTTTTACCAACAAATTCGAAAAAAATAACCAACGAAAACATTAAAAATTAATGATAGTTCTGTTATTTTTACCAACAAATTTCAAAAAAATAACCTAAGAAAACAATAAAAATTAATGATTTCGTAGGTAATTTTTTACAATTTTTTATTGAAATATTTTTTTAAAAATTTTTAATAAAATTTTTGGGGAATCGATCCCGCAATCATCTACATTCTGGCCAGACACTCTACCCATCGTGCCAAAGTCACTTGATACAAACATGTTTTTATATTTCTATAAATAATTTTTTGATTTTTTTTTCTACAAAAAAATAACTGACTTTTGTAGGTAAAAACTAGTGTTTCCAATTATTCGACCCTGCCGGTTAACCGGTTAGGGCATTATTCGAAAATTGACGAAAATTGGTTAATCGGTTATTCGCGTCGATTAATCAGAAAAAGTGGCGATTAATCGATTAATCGTCAAAAACAATGAAAAATTAATTTTAAACGATTTTTTAAAAGTAATGTAACAAAAAATAAAAGTTTTTTAAGTAAAGTTTCATTTTCAGTCTTTATACACACACACAAAAAATTAGAATGAGTTTCAATTACTATTTAAATTGATTTTGCGAAAGTAATAGTATTAATTACTAAAATTTGTAAAAGTTTAATATCGCAAATTGAATTAATTCTCAATTCACGGAAATTTTCGAAATCTATTAAAAAGTTTTATCATATCAATTAAAAGAATTATTAAAAACAAAATCGAACTTTTTAAAATTTTTAATTAAAATTTTTTTCTTTAAAATTTTTTGTGTGCAGTTTTTTAAGGGAAACCCAAAACACAACTACTTGAAACTTAGATATAATAAAAGTTCCTAAATTTTATTTGGAATTTTCTAAATTTCAATCGGGATTTCTGAGTTTTAACTGGCCATTTCCGTTTTTCAATTGGAATTTCAAAATTTCAATTTACTTATAATTGTAATTTTAAAATTTAAATTTTGATTTTCTAAACTATGAATATCAATTCAGATTTGTGAATTTCAGTTTCAAATGGTATTTCTTAATTTCAATTGGGATTTTTGAATTTTAATTGTTCAGAATTTTAATTGGTGTCTTCTAAATATTAATTTTGATTTATATAATTTGATTTCACTTTTCTAAATTTCAATTGGGATTTCAATTGATTTCTGAATTTTATTAGCTCTTTAGAAACTGAATTATCTTTTCTGAATTTCATTTAGAATTTTAAAATTTCAATTTTGCTTTTCTAATTAATTATTAATTTCAGTAGACTTCTGAGTTTGTGAAATTGGGAGTTTCTGAATATCAATTAGGAGTTCTAAATTTCAATAAGCTTTTCTGAATTTATTTATTTAATTGAATTTCAATTGGGATTTCTGAATTGGAATTAGCTTTTCTGATTTTCGATTGGGATTTTCTAAATTTTAATTGGGATTTTAAATATGGCGTTTGAAATCTTTAATTAGGATTTGTGTGTTTTAAATGATTAAATTTTTAATTTTGCTTTTCTTAACTGTTAATTGCTGGTTTCTGAATATTTTATTTCTGTAGTTTTGACTTTTTTCGGAAGTATTGTAAAGAGGAAGTGTTTCAAACAAATTATAGTAGAATATAGAGATAATAATATTAACCGGTTAATCGAACCATTTTAACCGATTAATCGGGTCGAATAATTATTTGCGTTTTAAATTATTTGTTTCGACATTAACCGAAATAGAGGCGATTAATCGAGGAATCGGTTAATCGATTAACCGAATTGGAAACACTAGTAAAAACTAATGATATTTCATTAAAAAATACCAACAATTTAAAATAAAATTACTTACACAAATCATTAAAAATCAAAAGAATAATCAGTAGTTTTTACTTACAGAACAAAAATAAATGACTTTAAAAATTAAATGTTAATGAAAGTCTTTATTTTTTAGTGTGTTATTTTTGAAACAAAGGACTGAAGTAGTCATTAATAAAAACTGAACATCAAACAAATGTTTTTTCTTTTAAAAACGACTAAACGGAAAACCTTTTAAATAAACTACAAACAGTTAATGACATAATTTTTTGAGTGTTGTTTTTTAAATATTAATAATTTCTCAATTTTCCAATGTTTTGCTACGAAAATGGCGGGCCGATACAGAAGCTGATTGCTATGAAATCTTTTTTTTTTTGGCATAGAATAAAGAAAAATTAAAAGGAAACATACCGAACCCTGCCTTTGAAATGTTTAGCGAAATGTTCAACAGGGAAACAAGTCGAATTTGATTGTTTAGCTGAACAACCAAATGTATGGGGAAACAAGTCAAATTTTGATCGCTTAGCGCTTGAACACTCATGAGATGTTTAAAGTCGCTAGTGTGAACTCCATATAAATAAGTCACAAAAATATTCTAAAACATATTTTTGTCACTCACAAATAGTTCTAGCCTAAAAAAAATTTTACACCAAAAACAAAACAAAAAAAATTTTTTTTTTTTTATTTTTTAAATTACTAAAAAAAAGTTTTTTTATTAAAAATAAAACATTTCTAAGTAAAACTGTGGCTTTTTCACATTAAAAAAATTGCTACCACTGAAAAAGAGCATTGTGGAGGGTATTCAGAAATTCGGCCAAGTCGAATTTAACTTTTCTACTTGTTTTTTTTTTTTTCTTCTAAACTTTCTTTAACCCTGACTAATTTCCCTTTCACCGCCATGGACTAGCCTAAAAATATAAGTAATACAACCTACCCTCAACTCGACCCTAATTGTTGACACCTTAGAATCAAAAATTTCAAGTTAATAAGACCATTATTTTAGAAAATCGAAAAGTACCAAAGCACAATTGTTTACCTTATTGTAAACCCTCTTAGAATAACCTTGCAAATATTTCCCATATATCCCATATTTTAACTAATACCTGGGTGTACTAAAATGCATATAACTCATTGACTAATCCCCTCACAAAGCCGGTATATACATAAAAACCTTGGTATTAATTACAATTTTTATGGGAAATTTGCAGAAACAAAATCGGTTCATGCATTAAAAAGAAACATGCATTACAAACACAGTTCAATTTATTTTCATATACAGTGCACTAAAATGCGTATATTTCATGAACCAATACACATACAACGACATTGGTGTAGACGTCACCTTTCATGGGAAATCTACAGAAACAAAGTCGATTTACGAATTACCGAGAAAACGAATTACACAGGTATTGCACTAAAATACATATACCTTATGAACCAATATTTATACAAGGACCGTATATAATTAAAAACCTTGGTATTGACGTCACCTTTCATGGGAAGTTTGCAGAAACAAAATTCGTTCAAGCATTACGACCTTTTACATTGAAGCCAACGATTTTTATATAAGTTTAGATGAGTGCTTTTGTTGTATGTGCCTTAACTATACCAGAGGATATAAGAAACCAGCAACAACATCAAACTTTCGCAATAGAAATTGTTGAACCGGGGTCTGACTGTGCATTTTGGTACATACGTAACATCGTTATCATCAGTGCAAGCCAAGATGATAGCAATGGCCAAGAAGATATCCGGGAAAATGTTAGTATGTATTTATGTAGTATCGAACGAAAGAAATAAATGACTAAACTAACGAACATACTCGTTTAAATAAGAATACGTACACATGCATACACTAATTCAAATACACATGTACGTATGTGTTTATGTAAATGTACGTGTCAACTGACCATGTATGCATACGATCCGAAGAATAACATTTAAAAGTATGCACATAACTTCAACAACAAAAACAACAATGAAAACATCTATAATGGAAAACGGACAAAACGATGTAGCGAACGTTCGAACAGACGAGCGAGCTATAACTGAATAAACTAACGAACTTATGAACGGTGGAAAGGATAGATGGCGGGTGGGGCGGGTGCTCTGGCTGGCTGATTGAATGACTGAATGCCTATGCGAGTAAGCAAACGTAAGACGACAACAGGGCCAATAAGTAAAATCCCAGGACAAAAGTATATGTTGCTTTTGTTGTTTGTCATGCCTAAGAACATTTTAGACGTTGGTAATACAGATTAGACTGGATCAAAATCAAACAAAGTGGTCTGAGATTCTGAATACAAATATAATATTTTGGAGAAATTTATCGTTGGCTCATATTCAGAACTTGCTATCTGCAATGAAATTGAATACCAGTGTAACATGTTTTATATATGAGGCAATCCACACCAAAAACCACAAAAAAAGTGGGTTCAATAGGATATCATTTGCAAAGTATTCGCACTTAGAGTACTATTAAAGCCTACTTCAGACTATAATACTGGGTCGTAAGAAAATACATATCTTAAATAATAAGAAATACAACCCTGATCTTATAAAGAGCGTATACGTTTTGTCCTTTTTATAGAAATTTCTAAAAATGAGAATAAGTAACCGCTTTTCATTTTTCAATGCGTATTTCTCTTGGTTTTATATCCATTTGTGTTTACACCATACTATTTCATAGATTTTACACAAAATTTTGACAGATGCTATTACAAATATTATAGTCTTAAGGTACCTTAAATAACGAAAATAGAATTTAAGATTTTTCAGACAGTGGGCCTTGTAGGCATGGTCAAATATTGAAAACTTCAGCATTATTTGCTGAATCTATCTTTATTTCATTATTTATGCCAATAAAATGAAACACAGTGATGTCTTTAAAATAAAAGTTTTTTTTTATAGATTTTTGTATGGACTATCGATTAAAAAAAGAAAAACTGGAAAAAAATGGAAAAAAGTTGGATTTCTGCACGGGACGCATCCTCAGTTTATTAAGATTCATAAAAAAGTAATACCAAAATTTTTTCAAAATTTTCGAAAAGGTTCTTAAGGTCGCACCGGGCTCTTGAAGTTCGGGATCTGGAGCAAAATCGACATTTTTGAAAAAAAAAAAAATTAAATAAATCATTATGAAACCGGATTTGTTTAACAATTCCCAGCAAAAAAGTGCGGAGTACTTCTATTTGGAGTGCTAAACTATAACAAATGTAATGAAATACAACAAAAATAACAAAAAACACAAGAAAAAAACACACAAACAGTTTTTTCTACTCCATAAAAAGTTGTTATTCAGCACTTAACTCATTACCTTTCGCGACACTCCCATACAAAAGTAAGTAGATATTCAGTAGATAAGAAGTACTCCGAGCTTTCAAACAACTTCCAACTACTTCCACGGAGTAGTTCTTATCTACTGAATATCTACTTACATTTGTATGGAGGTGTCGCGATAGGTAATGAGTTAAGTGCTGAATATCTATGTATTCTGGAGTAGAAAAAACTGTTTGTGTGTTTTTGTTTGTTACATTTGATATAGTTTTAAAGCACTCCACTGAGAAGTGGTAATGACTTTTTTTGCAGGGATTGACCCTTAGTACTTAATTAAAAATTTATAGATTTTTTGGACATAGTAAACCCTTTACTATGTAAGGTAAAAAAAATGTCGTTTTTTTGAGATCACGTCCAAAGACACAATTTCATGGATTTTAAAATTTTATTCCCATAAATTTAAAAATCTTCAAGTTTTATTGCACAATTTTATTAAATACATCTTGGAGAATCCATGTTTAATCTTGGGTATTTTTCGCTCTTTCCATTTAGCAGATGTAGCGATTTAATTTTGAGCGATTTTCAAGAAAATGCGTTTTTCAACCATTATTGTGTATTCTTTTGCTTTGACTAACATTTTGAGAAAAATTAACTAAAGTTCAATTGAATGATGTTCCCATTGACCTTTATTGCACAGTTTTGAAATTTTACTAGTCCGACATTTTTAACCCATTTTTACCGACGGCCAAGACGCTAAAAAACGAAATTTGACTTTATTACAACAAATTATTGAAAGAAATTAATACAAAGCTTTATTTAGTCATAAAAGCTTAGTATTGAATTATTTTTACACAGAAAATCATATATCCGTGTCTACCAAAGACCTTATTTGGTCGCCAGGCCAAATGCCGTCTATTGTCGCTCAGACAAAAAATGGGTATTTCAACCTTTAGTAAATAAAGGTTAATGACTTCATTAGTAAAAATAATTAATTACTCAGCTTTTATGATTAAATAAAACTTTGCATTAATTATTTTCAGTAATTTTTTTGGTAATATATTCAAATTTCGGTTTTTAGCCACTTGGCCGTCGGTCAACATGGGTTAATAATGTCCTGGACTAGAAGCATTTGTAATTAAGGTCAAATGGAACAATATTCACTTGAACTTTAGTTACTTTTCCCCAAAATGTTGGTCAAAGCAAAAAAATAAACCGTAATGGTTGAAAAAACGTATTTTCTTGAAAATCGCTACATGTGCTAAATGGAAAGACCGAAAAATACCCAAAATTAAACATTGATTCTCCAAGATGTATTTAATAAAATTGAATAATAAAACTTGAAGATTTTTTAATTTATGGATAAAAAATTTGTAAAACCATGAAATTGTGTCTTTAGGCATGATCTTAAAAAAGGACATTTTTTTACCTTTCGTAGTATAGGTTTAACTATGTCCGAAAAATTTATAAATTTTTAATTAAATACTAAGGGTCAATTGGAAAACAAACCCGGTTCCATAGTGATTTAATTAATTTTTTTTTACAAAAATATTTATTTACAATAATTGGGTATATTACGTGTGCGTATGAGTAATTAAAACTCTCATGAACAATTTAAAATAGAGATGTGATCGTGGGTGAGTTTCTTTAACGTTCGCGCACGCTCACGAAGGAAACATTTCAATCACACACGATCTTTAATTTTGATGACGCTCAGTAACGCGCACGTGAGTATCGTGCCAGTGACTAAATTTTTCCACTCACGTGAGCGTGCATAAGGAAAATGAAAAATCTTGCGTGATTAAAATCTCTCCGCCGTGAGCGTGCGTGATCGTCAAAACAACGCTCTTGCGATCAGAGCCTGCGGTCAGAACATAGCTGGAATCGGCATATAATTGTGATTACTTGTTTAAAATTTCAAAAGAATCCGATGAAAATTGTGGCTTGGCCAAATTACTATTTCCTTACACTTTTTCAGCGAAATATTTTTTCTGTTTTTGCCAATACATAAAATGTTTTATACTTTTCTATCAAAATATGCAGTTTTTCGTAAATTATGCTAACAAAACACCAAAATATGTCCTAAAAATACTATTTTATGCTAAAATATGCACTTGAGACCAACATATGCAACCAACATATCCAATAATATGCATAGTAATGAAATGTGTAATGGAAAATTCAAAAGTTATAACTACTTCTGATTCGAATTACCTTTCCTATTACATTTACAAGCAAATGTGCCAAATGTAATGATTATCAAAAAAGTATTAATAATTATAGGTAATAAAAAAATTATTAAAAAAAAAAAAATTAAAAAAATATTTTATTTTATTTTTAACCAAAATAATGTGCAGGGAGTCAAAAAGTGAAAATCTAGTTCTGATCTCTTTTATTTTAGTAAGTCCTTATTTTACAGTTTAAAATAATGCTAAAGGTAATTTTTTATCATTACTAAGTAATAGGAATGGTAATGATCTGTCATTACCAAGTTTTTGCTGGGTAAGACCAAAATATGCAAAAATATGCTAACAATCGTTCCAGATTTCTTAAATTGATCTGAAACGGATATGAGGTATGAAAAACACTTACCCATATATCAATACAATGCATAGGAAAAAAACATGAAACTGTATATTCTTTGGTTTCCTGCTAATGACCAAATTATTAGACGGTTTACATTGGCTATCTTAACGCAGATTTGAAAATAAAATTTACTCCAAAATAGAACATGTTAAAATCTAGAGTGACAGAAAAAGAAAAGTCAAAATCAGAAACATGAATGTGTAAAAGGGAGTACTTCAACATTGTGAATGCAGCTTGAGTCATGCTAGCTTTTTGTTTCCTGGATTTTGACCCAGTCTAACTCGGTTACAGCATTCATTTGCCTCTACAATCCAATGGTTAGTTAAAATATTGTGTGTTCCCATACGTACACAATTACAATATCTACAAAGACATTTTTTATACACACATAAACTTACAAGCACACGCATGTACTATATATCCGAGGAACACTAATAAATTTCAAGTAATTTTCAATAAACTATTTTGGATATTTTTTTTTATATAATTTTAATTTAGCAAAAACATGCTTTTTTGTGTTTTTTGCAAAAATACTACCTAAATTTTATGAATTAAAAAAAATAAGTTTTTTCTACTTAATTCAATGCACCGCATTATCGCCGTTTTATTTTTAAAGTTTTCTCAAAAAAGTGTTTGAAATATTTACAAATTTATGTTTAAAAATTCAACCCACGAATTGAAGTGTGAGCCACTGTGGACAAAATCTGAATTTGCATAGGATGTGTTGTCACGTTTTGCAAAAACCATCTTAAATGTTTATAATTTCTCACAAGCCCTCGTAGATTTTCATTGTTATATAAAATTTGAAAAGTATTTATGCAAGAAAAATCTTTTGCATATACAGTGGAGCTGGTGCGACATTAATTCACATAATTTATTTGGCTTCTAGAATGCGTGCGTGTGTGCGAACTAACATTTTTACAGTATTTCTTAAAAATACACATTCATGTAGTATGTAAAACATTTCATTTTAGTCAGGGTCGGATCCAAGGGGGAGACAAAAAAAAAACACGGAAAAAAAGATAAAAGAAGAAAGAAATGGGAAGAGGTGAAAAAAAATAAGAGCAATAAAACTTATTTTACAGTGATAAAATATTTTGAACGAGAACCGAAAACTTTTCTAGTCAGTTAGTGATATAATCAGCAGGATTTTAAATGTCGGTTTGTCTTGTTAATAAAATTTGTTTTTATATATGTGAATATTTATAGTTTCTACAGAATAAATTTTGACAGTTTCCATTTTTTTGTTGTGGTTAATTGCCTCTAAATCGGAAATATTTGTTCAAATTCTAAGACCTTTGCAATAAAAAAAGGTGTCAGCTGCGACGTATCCAGGAATTTGAAAAAGGGGAGGCACAATTCCCAAAATTTTTTTCGTCATCTCCTATTAATATTTATTTTTAGCTTACCCATAAACCCCCCACACCCACCCCTCTCCCAACACGATTTCGTCTTAATTTATATAAAAAATGTCTTGGAATATCAGATTTGTTTATAGAATCTCGAAATATTTGTACAGCAAAAATGTTCAGAATTTAAAAAATTTCTTTTAAAAAGATATAAATTTTTGATGAAAATATTCTCAGTTATTAATGTATTTATAGAAAAAATTTTTCAGAATCTGAGAATCTTAATAAACAAATAATATCTCAACCCTTATGAACCGATTTACATGAAACTTAAAATATATATGAGGGTTTCTTCGTCAACCGGGCCCCCCTTCTCTCCAAAATAGGTATGGGTTTAAAAATTTTTTAAAAAATTCAGAAATTACTTAAAAATATTTGGTTTTGAATACAGAGTAGGGGTTTTAAATTTCAATATGGCGGATCCAATTTTTTTAAAAATATAACAGATTTGCTTTAAATTCTTTATTAACGGGTTCTTGGAGTCGCTTAAGAAGAATTTGCAATTGGATTTTTAAAATTCAAAATGTCGGATACAACTTGGCGATAGTTTTTTTTTTTTTAAATACCAGATGCACTCAAAACTCTTTACGCACCGGTTTGTTGGGTTGCTAAATTAGAATCTGCCATTCGAAAATCTAACTTCAGATTCTTACTTAGCGACCCCAAAAACTCGGGTATAAAAAGTTTCAAGAAAATCGGTTTATTTTTTAAAAATATTTGTCGCCATGTTGGATCAGACATTTTGAATTTTAAAACTCCAACTTCAGATTATTCTTAAGCGACCACAAAAACCTGTTTTAAAAGAGTTGACAAAGAAACCCTCATATACAAGAAACAATTCTAAGGTTGTGGTGTCTCGGCTCATCGGCCACATCGGGTATTTTGGGGTTCATAAAATGGGTAAAAAATGGTGAAATTTTTTGATTTTTCAGTAATTTTTTTCTAAGAAACTACACTGATAGAAATTTTAACATGACAATAATGAAAATCTACATTAATGTTATGAAAAATGGCGTTAAAAAGAAACCTATGTAGAGTTTCATTGAATAAATGAAATAGGTATTATAAAATGTAATCACAAGAACAAGTTTCATTAAATTAATGAAAATTGTTCATACAAAATATAAATTGTATTTATGAAAATTTTGCATTACTTTAATGAAAAAAGTGTTTAATTCTTATGAAATACTTTCATTGAATAAATCCTACTTTTTTATTTTTGAAATGAAATATATTTATGAAATTTTAAAGATCTTTTTATAAAATTAAAAATAATAAAAATGGTTTTCACTTTGTTTTCTCGCACAAAATTTTACTCCAACCTTAAATTGTAATACGTAATTAAAGTAGTGGTCACTTAAAATCGGGACGTAGTAAAGCGACCATAAGTTTTAAATGAAACAACATATATTAACAGTTTAAACATTAAATTAAAGGTAATTTATTAACCTTTAAAAAAAATATAATTGGAAGTTTATGTGTCCTTATTTCGTATAAATTTTCTGGCTTCTCTTTTAATGCCTCCTATTAACTTCTGCACAACTTTTCTTTCCACTCTCCACCAAATTTATTCCACTTTGTTTTCATCAAAATATGGTTATTTACTGTTCCTGCACTCTTTTTTAATTTGTGTTTAACAATTGCCCAATATTTTTTGATAGGACGAAGATTAAAGCAATTTGGTAGATTGATGATTTGTCATCATCCATAACAATGCAGCCCTTAAAATTGGTCAAACCCTGATCACACAGCAATCTGGTACGCTTTTTTGCTACTGGTTCTTTCTTTTCTGTTCTATTTGGATACTAATTAGCCAGATAGGACTTTAATCCAACATTCCAACAATACTTCTGCTAGTTTGTCTTTTTTATGCACGATTATTGTTTGATAAGCCTGGGGGTTTTTTGTTTTTGAGAGACCTTAGCACTTTCTGCTTTAATTTTTTGTCTCGAGTTCCTGTTTTTTCACAATTTTGATCTTAATTTCAGTGGATAATTTATTATTGTACTTTTTTTACCACTTTACACACTGTAGATGTAGTCATTTTAATTGATTTGGCTATATTTGAACCCGCCAAAGTCGGATTTTCTAGATAATTGTGCACAATATTATTTTTAGATTCTTTTTCCATTGTGACTGCACTTTTTAAAATTAAACTTAATGACTCGCTACTCATTGTAAATTTACGGTAGATTTGTTGTTAAAAACGTATGCTATTATTTTTCCATTTTGATAATAGGGGACGTTGTTACGATTACTACAGTGCGTACCGATTTGAAGTGGCCACTGCTTTAAAACCACGAACTAATAAAAGACTGCACGAATTTAGTAAATATAAAAATAATACTTTTTTTTTTTCAAATTTCATAAAAAAAGTCGGAAAAAATCACAAAAACACCAAGTAAAAACAACAACACTTTCACATTTTTCATTTTATCTATAGATTTCACTCAGTTTTCTCACACAAAATTTTACATTTACTTTTAATACATAAGTAAAACCACGAAGTAAAACAAAAAAAAAATCACGCTGTGATCAGCTGTTTTTTGCGCGCGTAAGCTAACAGACTAAACAGACGCGACATGACAGGTTTAAAAAAACAGCAAATTTTGTAAATAAAACTTAATGACATTTTTTAATGAAACTACGAAATCGAATGAATCAAAATTAATGAAAATCTTGCATTATATGTATGAAATTTCATTCAGCATATGAAATATTTCATTGTTGTAATGAAACAACGTTAATGAATTCCATTCATTAGCGATATGAAGCGTTTTTCTATCAGTGTATATGATGTTTCCATATGAGAAAAAATTTTTTTAATGCCTATCCAACAGGGGCACAACCTTGTAAAAATTTGGCTTCGTCAAATATTTTTTTCATGACAATGTGTAAATTTAAGATCGTCTTTAAAGTTGCAGAGAAATCGGTTCATAAGGGTTGATATTAGGGTTTCTAAATTCCCAGACTTTTTCAATTCCCGGGAAAGCGTTTTAAAAAAAATCGTATTCCCGGGAATTCCCGGGAATTTTCTGATTAAAACCTATTTTAAAATTTATCGTTTAAAAATTACACATTTTATGTGTCATCTTTTGTAAAGTAGTTTTATTAAACTCAAAAATATACGTAGAAAGTTCATAAAACCCAATTTTTATAGGATATTGATTCAATATTATTGAAGAAGGGGCCCCCGTAGGCTAGTTGGTAGCGTGCTAGCCTTTCAACGTGGGGGTCGTGGGTTCGATTCCCACCAGAACCCTTGGTTTTTTTCGCTACAACGAGACGACGGTCATCGTTACCAGTTCTCGGTTAGGTGGAATTTATTATTATTATTATTATTATTGAACCTTATCACAGTTGTGGTATTTGCATAGACGTATTTTCACTTCATACTAAATTTTTCACAATTCGGAAAATAAGTATAACTTATCCGATTTAAAATTTTACAACAAATGTGTTTGGAACAACTTTTTGGCATTTTTACTATGGAGTTAATTTTGCTTCTTACGCCAATTGTAAGAAGCAGTTGGATAATATTTTGAAGTTATATTTAATTAAGCTTTCAAATTATTAAAATAATCGCTTTAAGGCATCCGTGCCAAAATGACGACAGCTATATACTGCGGATATCAGACTTTTTACTTCATATATAAAATTTTAAGCTGAAAAGCAGGTTGTTATATAATTTTTAAAGTACTGAAATGTTTTTTGCACTATAACAATTGTTGATCTGAATATGAAATACTAAATTTCATTACGTATTTTGTCACGCAATCGATTATAGAAAAATAATTATAAGACCTAAATAATATGCAAGCTGAAGCATATCCTTACTAGTTTTTCTTCAACAATTTTAACTTTTTTCAAAGATTTAATGTTATTTTTAATAAATCATTAAAAACTGTGTTAAAAATGTGTAAACTAAACATATTTTACATAAAAAAATTAGCGACGAATTCCCGAAATTTCCCGAAGAAAATATCCTGGGATTTTAAGAAAATTATTTCCCGGGAATTCCCGGGAAATTTTTCCCGAATAGAAACCCTAGTTGAGATACTTCCCTTATCTTATTGTTTGAAAATTGTTTTGTAGAAATTAATTTTCATGATCCTGATGCAAAAATTTTTATTAGATAAAACTAATATGACTTCTTAGAAACGAAATTATTTCCAACTCTGGAGTTTTTATAAAAAAAATAAAATCTTTTCTTTTAAAATCAAAATATTTAGAAACTTGTGAATTTTATATTTTGTATAATGCATTTTTTAGTTTAATTTCAATTTTAAAAATTGTCAAATCGAAAATGGTAGGCTCGTGCCCCTGCTGTTTTCAATAGGAAAAATTATCCGGATTGAAAATTTTTCTTTGCAAAAATAGTCTCATCATCTGAAAATATTTCTTAAGATAAAAGTAATTCCAATTCAGGAATAAGTTCTAAGATAGTTCTTGTACTAGTTTTAAATCAGTGATAACTTGAAATTTAATTGTGAAACACATCTGTAACCTGACACAAAAGTGATTCTAAAAAAATAGTTATTCAGTTCAAAAATAAAACAAGTAAGAAAATTATAGTCGGTCAAGACCGACCATATAATACCCTACACCAAGGTTTCCCGGAAAATGGGTCCCATGGATCGATTAGATCTATATGTTGTAAAACCTTTAATAAGTGAAGAAAACACTCACAAATCAAATTTGAGTGAAATAGGCTTCTATTTGTTGACAATAAACCGCTTTAACTGAATATCGGGCGAAATTTTCACAAGGGGCCTGAGTCCAAAACTGGTCCGATGATTATCAGGTTTGATAAGGTTATTTAAGTACGCGTTTAACATACACAAACAAAATTTTAATTAAATATTTTCTATTTTCATGAAATTTGAGACATTTATGTGAAAATCGGGAAGGTGGTTTGTATGGGGGCTACAAGAAGACCTGGTCCGATTTCTTTGAAATTCGGAATGATGATATGTGAAGACAAAACATGTTTACCGTCCAAATTTCAAAGCGATACCTTCTATAATACGGTTATTAGAGTCATTTGAGCCAAAACTAAAGAGGACCTTTGTATGGGGGCTAGGTCTAAATATGGACCGATTTTTTCCAATTTCAATAGGCTTCGTCCTTGGGCCAAGAGAGACTTAAGTTTCAAATTTCAAGTCAATTGATTAAAAATTGCGACCTGTATCGTGTTTACACCGTTTACATGGACAGACAGACAGACAGACGGACGGACGGACGGACGGACGGACGGACATCGCTAAATCGACTCAAAAAGTGATTCTGAGTCGATCGGTATACTTAAAGGTGGGTCTAGGACCAATATTTCGGGTAGTTACAAACATCAGCACAAACTCATTATACCCTGTACCACAGTGTGGTGTAGGGTATAAAAAATTAAACTTTCCCCCAAAACTCAAGACCTGTATCCGCCCCTGCTTTTGGTAGTAGTGATACTATGGAGTTAATTTTCACAATGATAAGTATAAATATGCTCGTATATGTGTGCACTTATATATTGTCCATTGTTTTTATTAGTTTTGGGTAGATATTTCTTCGATTTGCTCTATTCAGCATCTTATTGTTAGTCTTCATCTTTTACCAAATATTTATGTAATATGTTTGTATGTATGGATGTATGGTATATGTGCATCCATGTGTAGTCTTAGACTTTTACACAAAATAAGCAAGTACACACACATACACTTGCAGATAGATTCATTAGCCTAAGATAGGACGAATGGGCCAAAGTTGTTTCACAGAACACATTCTGTATGTTGCATTTCTTTATCTAAAAGGTTTTTACAATCTAATTGTCGACGTTCAAAAAATGCAAGGAGTTTGACTATGTGTGTATGTATGTGTTTCTGGGATTAGTTAGAGTAGTTGTTGGTGGGCTGTTTGGTCGTCTGGTCAATCTGTATAAATTGTCCATGTACATTTTATTTCAACTTCATCCTGTACACAACTACATACGGTAGGTACTTACTCAAGTATTCTTTCGTGGTTTTGCATACTATACAAATAATATGGACGAATAGTGATAGGGAGGACTTTCTAACAACATAATGGAAGGTGCTCAAGGAATGATGGTTTAAAGATTCTTATATGCTTGTTTTTTTACATACAGATACATACATACGTACATGAATATTTATACATACATACAAGTATATGTATTTGTACAAATGTACATACATATACACAACATATGAGATTTAGAGTGTATCAAGAGATGATGGTCAGTCGTTAGTATATGGAGTAAAGAATCTTACCAACGACAAAACAAACTCCTTAACTACATAAAAACCTCTTTTATGAATTCACGTATGAACTTTAATAAGAATATGTATATCGATGGCGAATATTAAAAACTTTCTATTTGCAAGATTTTCGAAAGGGAGCTTTAGATAGAAATGTGTTTACTGAATTAGTTGTCATCTATGAAATTAATTATTAACTGAAATATTATGTCAAAAACAATTGTTTTTAAATATATTGTAGAAAAATATGTAATAATAACTCTTAAAATTACCTAAAAATAACAGTACTTTTTGAACTCCTAAAAATGTTCATTATGCAGATAGCAAGTTTTGAACATTTTTTAGGAGATTAAAAATAACTGTTATTTTTAGGTAGTTTCAAGAGTTTTTATCAATCCTTTTTCTACAATATAATAAAAACTAATTGTTTTTGAAATAATGTTTCAGTTAAAAAATAATTTGATAGATGACAACTTATTCAGTGTACATATTTCTATCGAAAACTCTCTAACGAAAATTTTGCAGATAGAAAGTATTGAATATTCGCCCTCGATATTATACATATGGTCCATTTGTATATTCTAGTGATTTGTTCTTACTTTTTTACCCGAATTTTTATTCGGCTTATCTAAGAATTTGTAAAAATATATTTGAAAATACTTAAAACTCACCCACAAACATGAAAAATCTGTCTCTCTCTCTTAAAAAAAAAATTGCTTATATTTTAACAGATTTTTAGTCTAATTTATTTGATCATAATTCTACCGATACACAGTGGATCGAAAATCGAAAGTCCCTGTCAAAGGGTAAAACTAATCATCCAAACTCACTGAAATTTGGGTCCTATATGGATTTTGGCTCGCTTTATTCACGTGTGCTCTCAAACTTTAAAAATGTTTAATATTTTACGAGATATTGGGTCCAAATTTTGATAATGATTTAGCTACATTGCCATGTATTCCTACTTTTTAGTCCATATTTTTCTTTAAAATTAAGACCAATTTGAACTAGAAAGTGGGAAAAAATTTCCCATTTTTTACTTAAAAAAAATTTTTTGATGAGGACATTTTTCCTAAAAATTAGTTAATTTCATATTTTTATTCAGAGATGCCAACTATTTGAGAGCGAAACGCGCACAAAAATTTTATACACGGGTAAAAACGCGTAAATTTGCTTGAAAAAAAGGGTAAAAAAGCACTAGACTGTTTTTAAAATAGATGAAAAAGTAAAAAAATAATATTTTTATTCAAACGAAATTTTTGGTAAGTTTGTTGGTTAAAATTTTGAGCAACCGATATAAATCGTTGTACAATTTTACATGGTCTGCATTTTTCGCTGAATTCAAATATTAAACTAAAATAAAAAAACCTACAAGGACTGGCATTTTTAGAGGGTGGTTTAGTTCTTCAAGGGAAATCATATCCCCTTAGTCCTATTTTACCCTTTTTTCTGAACTTAATACGACCAATGGTAATTGACCATAACAATTTATTCGTTCCATATTTCAGGCGTCTAGCTCTTAGTTTACTGCATGCATACTGATTTCCACAGACAGACGGACATTCAATGAATGTCTTTGAATAAATCAATAAAATATATTCTTGTGGGGTCTCCGACTAATATTTCGATGCGTTACACTCGAAATAACAAAGTACATATACCGCCATACTTTGTTTGGAGGCTATAAAAATTAATTTTAAAAAGCACTAAAAGTACCAACTGAAAATTTAAAAAGCACCAAGTTAGTGCGTTTTTCTAATTTGGCACTAGGCCAAAAATTTTCGCGTTTTGATACATCAAAAAGCACTAGATCTAGCGCGAAAAGCACTAAGTTGGCATCCCTGTTTTTATTGGTTTATTTATAGAATCGCATGCGAATACACACAGAATTCTCATTATGTACATTTTTTATTTAAAATATAAAAAAACGTTTGTTTCTTATGGTCAAGTAATAAATTTCATTAGTTTTTAAAGTTAAATTACAACAAAGACTTTGTCTTTAACGTTTGTTCCCAGACTATAGGAAAACACGCCAAAGCCAAGGCATTTGTTGTGATTAAAATATTATTTTTTCCCTCACACATGCCTGTGTAGAAAAAATGTAAACATTAAATTTATTACTTGTTATACAAGACCAAACTCTCCTTTTCATAAACTACAAATAATAAACAAAATGTGAACTACAAGCAAGCATGAAAAAAAAAATAAATCAACTAAACAATTTCATGTTATGAAAAATTTAATGAACTTGTGGAAAAAACTTCCTCAAATTAAAGAAGATAAATATGATAAACTAATTGGTAGGAAATTACGTCCTAAAACTGAATTTTTTGAACAAAATTTTGTTTTAAGAAATATGTCTTAAAAATAAAGATTTTTTTTTTCATTTATTCAGGGAAAATTTCTTTGGCGGAAAGAATTTTTTCCATGTATTAGGGAATTCCATTTAAGGAAAATTATGGCCTATTTAACAGTCCATGAACTAAAATTTCCTAAAAGTTGGGAAAATTTCCAAAATTTTAGTTAAATTTAACTAAAATGTGGGAAAATTTATAAACTATTTTGAAGAAAATTTATCCAACGTTTAAGTTAATGTTTTTTTTTTTGAGTGTAGGGAATTGTTTTAAAACACTGCATGCTTGGTTTGCAAAAAAATTGCGCGGAAAGCAAAATTCACAAAACGCGACATAACGTCAAAAATAGAAATTAAACGTTATAAAGCTTTATATAAATTATAAATATTATCTGTCCTTATAATTTGACTAACACTATTTTCAAATTCGGCAATAAATACACTGAAAAAAAAAATACTCTGAAATTTTAACCGTCAAATATTTCGGCGGGGTTCAAGAAAATCTGAGACTTTTTTCCTTTAGAAAAATTTTCGAATTCTAAAAACTTTTTCCTACAGAAAATGTCTCAGACTCTTAAACCTTTTACTACAGAAAATGTCTCACACTCTAAGTATTTTTGAGATTCTTAGAACTTCCCAGCAAAACTTAATTACCAAATAAGGTATAAAATAAGGTATAGGATCTCTTATTTTAAACATTGCAGCATTGATGATTTTAACAGGCGATGAGACTCAAAGTAATGCATCCACATTATCACAAAGAATACCAGTAAGGTATAAAATAAGTCATAAATTTATAACGAAGAATACGAGTAAGGTGTAAAATATATGATATTTTATAGGTTACGAGTAATGAAATAATATAGCATACCAGAAGATAATATATAAGGTGTTACGAGTAGTGAAAAAGTAATTTTGTATTAAATTTACTCACGTGATTGTAAGTGAGTATAAGTATATAAAATATGCTCGTGAGTGTGTGTCGTTAGAAATTTCCTATCGTGAGCCCATCTCTAGTTTAAACTTATGCATTTTTTTTATAAAATAATTATTTTTTATGTTATTGTAATGCATTATGCATCCAATTATAAGTAATGCATTATTTCAAACTTTCAAATAATACATAATGTAACCAAATATAAGTCATCCATGATTTAATGTTTAGAAATAATAAATATGAAATACATTTTTTCCAATAATCATGCATTACGTAGCAAATTATTAGTAATGCATTATTATTCACTTGAAAATAATACGTTGTGGAACAAATGTTTGGTAAGACATCATAAAATAATGCTACAAATAAGTTATATGCATTACCTGGTAATGTGTTATATAATCACTACCCATTACCAAAGTTTTGCTGGGTTTCAATAGAAAAGAGAACTTTCAATAGAAAAATACTAAAATTCTAACACATTTGTCGTATGAAAAAGTCTAATTCAGATTAATTTTTTGTAAAGAAATGTTTTTTCTATATGAAAAATATCTCGGAATCTGAGACTTTTTTCCTTTAGAAAAATTTTCGAATTCTAAAAACTTTTTCCTACAGAAAATGTCTCAGACTCTTAAACCTTTTACTACAGAAAATGTCTCACACTCTAAGGTATTTTTGAGATACTTAGAACTTTCAATAGAAAAGAGAACTTTCAATAGAAAAATACTCTAATGCTGAGACCTTTTCTTTTCCCTACCCGGGACAGTGGTTCCAAGTCCAAATCTAGCTGGACAAAATTATTTTATCACCGTTTTATATGTTTTTGGGGTCGCTGAGTTCAAAAAACATGTTTAAATTTTTCTAAGTCGATTACACTAATCGACAACTTTATATTTTTTTTCTAATTTCAGTAATTCATTAATGACAAAAATGGTTTATATGCAGAACAGAAATATGAAATGCAAAAACTTATTTTTTGAAAGTTTTGTAATCTCTAAAAAAAAAAAATTTTTTTTGTCGAGAAGTGTAATTGAAAAAAAGCAAGTGAGAGTGTTAAATTCGGCTATGCCGAATCTTTTATACCCTCCAAAATGTAAAAAAAATAAAAAACCAGTGAGAGTGTTACATTCGGCTGTGCCGAATCTTTCTTTATAAAAAAAAAACAATATAAAAAAATAAAGGGGCGTCTTTTTTTTTTGGGGGGGGGGTGGTGGGAGACGTTAGGGAGCACCTTCCCTTTGCGATTTCGAACTTCATCTGAGAGAAGAATGTTGCATTTGCTTAGCAAAAGTACAAAAAACCCTGCAAAAAATGTGATTTTTCTTAGGTTTAGTTCTCCAAGGGGGAACTTTTTTCCCCTTGGTCCGATTTTATCCATTTCCGAACTTAACCTGCCTAGGAATATAAGACATATTCGTGTCAAACTTCGGAAGTCTAGCTCTTTTATTTTGGACTGTATCGTGTCCTCTACAGACGGACGGACAGACGGACGGACATTTTAGAATTTAGTCGAAGTGTGTAATTGGCCGCGGTTTAATAGGAAACATCACATTTAGTGCTTTATTTAAGCTAAGTATAATTATAATACTTAAAAGTTATCAAAAACTTACAAAAATTCGATACTTTATTTAGAAAAAAAATTTTAGGCGAAAATCTATTTTAATAAAAACTGTGATTAATTTTAAACCTGCAAAAACCTGCAAGAAATGTCTGCATGCCAACGTTCAGTAATAAATTATCTACACTCAAAAAAAAAAGTTTGTAAATTTACAAGTAAAAGGTCTTGTAATTCTATTTTACTAATATTTTTGTCTTTTTACAAAAATTGTTGTATATTTAATAAAACGAAAACAACAGTTTGCTTTGTAATTTTACTATTATATGTTGGCAAATTTATTTTACAAATTTTTTAGGTAAATTTACAAAAAAGTGAATTATTTTACAAATTAAAAAAATATTACAAGGTGTTTAGTTTTTTTACACAAGAAAACTGTAATTGTACAACATAATTTTACTTGATGATATTTAGTCTTTTTACCAAAAAAATGTTTTATTACAAACATTTTTTTTTAAGATCGTTTACAAGGTTTTCAGTTTGAAATGTATGTATTGAAAAGTACAAAATTTCAATATAATTTTACAAAACTTATTTTATTACTAGAATTAATATTGTTTTACAAAAAAAAATTAATTATTCAACAATAGGACACGCAAAAATTTTCTGAGTTCAGATTTTTTTTTTGCGTTTTGGAATAAAAAATTTAGTTAAAAATAATTTTTTATAAATAATTTTTACACCACAATTTTTATGTGTTTCTACTATATAATTGTTCCAGTTTTTTTTTTTTGTATTTTTACCATTTTTTTTTTGGTGATTTTACCATATTTTTTTGGTAATTTTTTTTTAAATTTGGTATCTAAAATGTCAATAGAAAGCTGCCAATTATGAAAAATCAAATTTTTCTTATTTTAACTGGTACTTAAACATCCAATCTACAATATCCAAAAACTGTTATTTTTTGACTAATTTTTCCTGAAAATATAAGAAATTTCTTGTGTAGCCTCCTTCGCAATTCTCATATATTCTACTTAAGAAAAATGAAATGTCGAAAAAAAATAAAAAAGTGCATTAAAAAGTTTGTTAAAAGTGCTCAAGTGAAAAAAAATCTTTTCAGGTTGTTGAAGTGCTACTCCAGCTGCCGAAGAAGGAAAAATAAGAAGCACCAATGGAAAAAACTTTTAAATTTACAAAACAAATATGTAAATAAACCAATTTTTTTTATAAATTTACAAAACAAATATGAAAATTTAAAAAACAAAATTGTATACTTACGAAAAAAGTTGTAATTTTACAAAAATGAAATAGAAAATACAAAAACAATATTGTAAATTTACAAATTTTATGGTTAAACTACTGTTTTTACGGCAAAAAAATAAGGAAAATGGTACATATACAATAAAAATTGTAAATTTACCACTTTTTATTGTAAATATACAAGTTTTTTGCATAAAAAACAGTAGTTTAACCAAATAATTTGTTAATCTACAATTTATTTTTTTCATTTTCTATTTTTTCTTGTAAAATAACAACCTTTTTCTGTAAGTTTACAATTTTGTTTTGTAAATTTACCAATTTTATTGCAAATTTACAAAAAAAATGTTCACCTCGAAGATGATATTTTACAAAAAAAATTTTAAATTTACATTTTCTTTTGTTAAATCAATTTACAAATTATCCCCGTAACTTTACGGGGATTCTTGCTAGTACATATTTTACAAAACCTGCCCCGTAAAATCACGGGGATTTTATGTCATTTTACAAACTTTTTTTTTTGAGTGTATAAGTTGTGTGTAGTAATTCGACATGATATGCCTGGATTCGGTTTTGGCAAGCTGCGGAAGTTTCATAAGTCCTCAAAAATATTGTTATTATTGACCATACTTCAAAATACAAAAAATGTAAGAAGAAGATCAATAATAAATTTCTTATTAATGTACAGAATAAAGGCTGAGTTATGCACCCGTAACCGTAAACTAGCGTAGCGTAGCGATCAAAATCAAATAGAAAATCACGTAGACGTCTGCAAAGAAGAATAACTGCTCTCATTTGTTCTCATATAACGAAAAACTCTCTACGCTACGCTAGTTTAAGGTTACGGGTGCCTAACTCAGCCTTAAGTATAAATCTGTAGCTTTCTTGTACATAAACCGTTTTGAAACCATTGATGTAACATGGATAATATGATGTTATTAGTTGAACACTTATAGATATATATATTTTTTTTAAATATTGGATACCAAAAATGTTATTTCATTCGCATATTTAACAAAGTTAAAGACCTAATTCCAAGAAATGGTTATTAGTTCGATCAGAACACACCCTTAGCTTGCCCCTAACACTATTAATTCCCAATTTTAAGGACACTAATTTTTGGACTTTTGTCCAGCTAGATTTTGATTTGGAACCAATGTGCCCGGTGAAAAATGATACAAATATGATCATATATGCGTTCATACATCGTCATGTATGTCCATATATGGTGCATATATGGAGATATATGGCACTGTATGAAGGCATATATGATCATATTTGCAACATATATGTCCATATACGTAAAATGAGGGCATATGAACATATATGACATATATGCTCCACATATGCCCATATATGCCATATATGGGCATATGCCCACATTTTACGTATATGGACAAATATGTTGCAAATATGATCATATATGACTGCATACAATTTCATATATGACCATATATGCTCAAATATTTACATATATGCATCCATATATTCACATATATGTATCCATATATGGTCATTTTTCACCGGGTAACGAAAAAGTCTCAGACTCTTAGAATTTTTTCCTACAGAAAAAGTCTGAGATTCCGAGACAGCAGATAAGCCACCTGGCTTCGCAGGGTTAGTTAAGATGAAATGTTAAAAAAAATTCCAATATGAAAAATGTATCAGAATTTGAGACTTTTTTCTATAGAAAAAGTCTCAGATTCTGAGACATTTTTTCTATAGAAAAAGTCTCAGATTCTGAGACATTTTTTCTATAGAAAAAGTCTCAGATTCTGAGACATTTTTTCTATAGAAAAAGTCTCAGATTCTCAGACATTTTTTCTATAGAAAAAGTCTCAGATTCTGAGACATTTTTTCTATAGAAAAAGTCTCAGATTCTGAGACATTTTTTCTATAGAAAAAGTTTCAGATTCTGAGACATTTTTTCTATAGAAAAAGTCTCAGATTCTGAGACATTTTTTCTATAGAAAAAGTCTCAGATTCTGAGACATTTTTTCTATAGAAAAAGTCTCAGATTCTGAGACATTTTTTCTATAGAAAAAGTCTCAGATTCTGAGACATTTTTTCTATAGAAAAAGTCTCAGATTCTGAGACATTTTTTCTATAGAAAAAGTCTCAGATTCTGTGACATTTTTTCTATAGAAAAAATTTGGGTGCATCACATAAGGTTTTTTCGTAAATTTTCCACAAATTTTTAAAGTAACGTTTTGTAACTTTTAAAATTTCTATGAAAGTCAAAAAAAGTAACAATGCAGTTTTAAAGATCAAATAATTCTTAATAATTTTGAAAAAATAATTTTTGAATTTGCTCTTACCGTTCCAGAGTAATACCATTTTAAAGATTTCTATCCATTGTACAAAACTAATAGTAAAATAATAAACTTCTTATAAAGACCTGAAAAATTCGAGTTTTGGTCAGTAACAGAAATGTGAGAAGTTGGATCCCTAAGATTTTTTTATGCTGAACACAAAACTGCTTTTAGCAACTCCTTAACAAGTCACGTTTGGTGGTAATTTAGGATAGTAGGTCAAAATGTCCGTATGTCCGGCTGTATAAGACACGATGGAGTCAAAAATAAAAGAGATAGACTCCTTTTGTTAGGCAAGAATATGTCTTATGGTCATAGGAAGGCTATCTTCACAAATGGGAAAAATCGTTCAAGGGGGAAAAAAGTTGCCCCTTGAAGTATCAACAAATAAATTAAATAAAATTACATTTTGTATTTTTGTTAAAAAAATAAAACTTTTTTGTAAAAGAAGTCATGTACCTGCAAATAGGAAATAAAAAAATGCTTATTTTCGGCCCGCCCCATTTTGTGGGCGCGGATTTATTCAAATAATGATGAAAATTTGATTACTTCAGTGGAAAAAGTACAATGAATGTATTGGTAATATTTATCGCGAGGGGGAAGGTCCCCCCTTGGGACCCCCAAGACTGCCTTGTCAAAAAACATTTTTATAAATATTTTTTTTATTTTTTTTACATATTGCAGGGCATAAAATATTCTGCACAACCGAATTTATCACTCTTGTTTGTTATTTCTGAAAGCTGCATCTCATAGTCCCGGTATTCAGCTTTTAAACCCATCATATATAACCTATTTACAAGTTTTTACCCGAAGATATTAAATAGTGAAAGACAATATCTTTTTTAAATTCAATATTTTATTTTATTATAGTTTTATATAATGGGTTGAAAGCTTCAAAATGGTATTACTTTGGAACGGTAAGAGCGAATTTAAAAAATTATTGTTGCTAAATTATAAAGAATTAATTTATCTTTCAAACTGCATTATTACTTTCTTTGACTTTCGTAGAAATTTAAAAAGTTACAAAGCGTTATTTTCAAAATTTATGGAAAATTTACGAAAAAATCTAATGTAGGGTACCCACATGAGCAAAAGAGTTGCCAAAACTTATAGTTTATGCACACAAAAATAAAGTTTGGACATTTTTCTTTAAAAATATTTCCTCAGGAGTGAAGAAACTCGTGGTTATTGACTATTTTAAAAAGAAAGTTAAAAAAACGGTCGGCAAAGCCAATTTTTAGCAAAAAATTGATTTGCACGACCTTAAAACCTTTTCCGAAAAATCTGAAAAAAATCTCAAAAATACTTTACCCTATAAGCTTTCAAATTATGCTTGAGCCCGGACAACTTTTTTTTTGTGGGACACCCTAATATACAGTGTTGGATTAAATAATAGGGACGACGAGTTCAAATTTAGTAAATCGTTATAAACTTTTTCATAAATGTCCTTTTTTTTAACTTCAACTGAAAAATTATTTATAATTAAACGGGATCTTATAATCTGTAAAGCTTTTAACGATTATTTTTTAATTTAAGGGGAAATTTCCCCTTTCCACCCACCCCCCCCCCCCCCCCCCACCAGACCAAATTAAAAAAAAAAAAGAAAGAAAAAGGAAGAAAATGTTCCAAAGGAAAAAATTTTTAAATGCGAAAATTTTTCATAGAAAAAAATCTGAAGTTAATATCTAAAAATTTTCATAGGGAAAATTTGTAAATTCTGTAGAAAAGGAAAAGGTTGCAGAATCTGAGAATTTTTTGATAGGAAAAAGCTTAAGGCTTTTCTATAGGAAAAAGGTTTCAGATCCTCTAAATTTCAGACTTATTTAATAGCAAAAAGTCTCGGAATCTGAGAGTCTGAATCTTTTCTATGGGAAACAGGTCTCATAATTAAGAATTTTTTATAGAAAAATGGTATCAGAATATGAGACGTTTTCTTTAGGAAAAAGTACCAGAATCTAAGACTTTTTATATATAAGAAAAAGGCCTCAGAATCTGAGACTTTTTTTTGTAGGAAAAACATTTCAGTATCTGAAACTTTTTCAAAAGGAAAATATCTTAGAATCTGAAATTTTTTTGTAGGAAAAATGCATCGGAGTTTGAGACTTTTTCTGTAGGAAAAATGTCTCAGAATCTGAGAAGTTTTCTATTGGAAAACTGTCTCAAAATCTGACACTTTTTCTATAAGAAAAATGTCTCGGAATCTGAGACTTTTTTATAGGAAAAATGTTACAGAATCTGATTGTGAGACCCTTTCAATAGAGAAAATGTATTAGAATCTGAGACCTTTTCTATAGGAAAAATGTCTCAGAATCTGAGACTTTTTCTATAGGAAAAATATATCAGTATCTGAGACTTTTCTAAAGTACAAATTTCCCAAAATCTAAAATTTGTTCTGTAGAAAAAAAGAAATTGAGACTTGCTTACAGAAAAAGGTCGCAGAATCTGAGACTTTTTTGATAGGAAAAAAACCTGAGAATCTGGTACTCTTTCTATAGGAAAAAGTTCTCAGATCCTCTAAATTTCAGACTTATTTAATAGAAAAAAGTCATGGAATCTGAGAGTCTGAAACTTTTCTATAGGAAACAGGGGCCATAATTAAGACTTTTTCTATAAGAAAAAGGTCTCAGAATCTGAGACTTTTTCTTTAGGAAAAGTGCCAGAATCTTCGACTTTTTCTATATAAGCAAAAGGCCTCTGAATCTTATTTTTTTTATAGGAAAACTGTTTCAGAATCTGAAAATTTTTTGATAGGAAAAATTCCTCGGAGTGTGTAACTTTTTCTATAGAAAAAATGTCTCAGAATCTGAGACTTTTTCTATTGAAAAAATGTCTCAGACTCAGATTCTGAGACATTTTTTCTATAGAAAATGTCTCAGATTCTGAGACATTTTTTCTATAGAAAAAGTCTCAGATTCTGAGACATTTTTTCTATAGAAAAAGTCTCAGATTCTGAGACATTTTTTCTATAGAAAAAGTCTCAGATTCTGAGACATTTTTTCTATAGAAAAAGTCTCAGATTCTGAGACATTTTTTCTATAGAAAAAGTCTCAGATTCTGAGACATTTTTTCTATAGAAAAAGTCTCAGATTCTGAGACATTTTTTCTATAGAAAAAGTCTCAGATTCTGAGACATTTTTTCTATAGAAAAAGTCTCAGATTCTGAGACATTTTTTCTATAGAAAAAGTCTCAGATTCTGAGACATTTTTTCTATAGAAAAAGTCTCAGATTCTGAGACATTTTTTCTATAGAAAAAGTCTCAGATTCTGAGACATTTTTTCTATAGAAAAAGTCTCAGATTCTGAGACATTTTTTCTATAGAAAAAGTCTCAGATTCTGAGACATTTTTTCTATAGAAAAAGTCTCAGATTCTGAGACATTTTTTCTATAGAAAAAGTCTCAGATTCTGAGACATTTTTTCTATAGAAAAAGTCTCAGATTCTGAGACATTTTTTCAATAGAAAAAGTCTCAGATTCTGAGACATTTTTTCTATAGAAAAAGTTACACACTCCGAGGAATTTTTCCTATCAAAAAATTTTCAGATTCTGAAACAGTTTTCCTATAAAAAAAATAAGATTCAGAGGCCTTTTGCTTATATAGAAAAAGTCGAAGATTCTGGCACTTTTCCTAAAGAAAAAGTCTCAGATTCTGAGACCTTTTTCTTATAGAAAAAGTCTTAATTATGGCCCCTGTTTCCTATAGAAAAGTTTCAGACTCTCAGATTCCATGACTTTTTTCTATTAAATAAGTCTGAAATTTAGAGGATCTGAGAACTTTTTCCTATAGAAAGAGTACCAGATTCTCAGGTTTTTTTCCTATCAAAAAAGTCTCAGATTCTGCGACCTTTTTCTGTAAGCAAGTCTCAATTTCTTTTTTTCTACAGAACAAATTTTAGATTTTGGGAAATTTGTACTTTAGAAAAGTCTCAGATACTGATATATTTTTCCTATAGAAAAAGTCTCAGATTCTGAGACATTTTTCCTATAGAAAAGGTCTCAGATTCTAATACATTTTCTCTATTGAAAGGGTCTCACAATCAGATTCTGTAACATTTTTCCTATAAAAAAGTCTCAGATTCCGAGACATTTTTCTTATAGAAAAAGTGTCAGATTTTGAGACAGTTTTCCAATAGAAAACTTCTCAGATTCTGAGACATTTTTCCTACAGAAAAAGTCTCAAACTCCGATGCATTTTTCCTACAAAAAAATTTCAGATTCTAAGATATTTTCCTTTTGAAAAAGTTTCAGATACTGAAATATTTTTCCTACAAAAAAAAAGTCTCAGATTCTGAGGCCTTTTTCTTATATATAAAAAGTCTTAGATTCTGGTACTTTTTTCCTAAAGAAAACGTCTCATATTCTGATACCATTTTTCTATAAAAAATTCTTAATTATGAGACCTGTTTCCCATAGAAAAGATTCAGACTCTCAGATTCCGAGACTTTTTGCTATTAAATAAGTCTGAAATTTAGAGGATCTGAAACCTTTTTCCTATAGAAAAGCCTTAAGCTTTTTCCTATCAAAAAATTCTCAGATTCTGCAACCTTTTCCTTTTCTACAGAATTTACAAATTTTCCCTATGAAAATTTTTAGATATTAACTTCAGATTTTTTTCTATGAAAAATTTTCGCATTTAAAAATTTTTTCCTTTGGAACATTTTCTTCCTTTTTCTTTCTTTTTTTTTTTTAATTTGGTCTGGTGGGGGGGGGGGTGGGTGGAAAGGGGAAATTTCCCCTTAAATTAAAAAATAATCGTTAAAAGCTTTACAGATTATAAGATCCCGTTTAATTATAAATAATTTTTCAGTTGAAGTTAAAAAAAAGGACATTTATGAAAAAGTTTATAACGATTTACTAAATTTGAACTCGTCGTCCCTATTATTTAATCCAACACTGTATATTAGGGTGTCCCACAAAAAAAAAGTTGTCCGGGCTCAAGCATAATTTGAAAGCTTATAGGGTAAAGTATTTTTGAGATTTTTTTCAGATTTTTCGGAAAAGGTTTTAAGGTCGTGCAAATCAATTTTTTGCTAAAAATTGGCTTTGCCGACCGTTTTTTTAACTTTCTTTTTAAAATAGTCAATAACCACGAGTTTCTTCACTCCTGAGGAAATATTTTTAAAGAAAAATGTCCAAACTTTATTTTTGTGTGCATAAACTATAAGTTTTGGCAACTCTTTTGCTCATGTGGGTACCCTACATTAGATTTTTTCGTAAATTTTCCATAAATTTTGAAAATAACGCTTTGTAACTTTTTAAATTTCTACGAAAGTCAAAGAAAGTAATAATGCAGTTTGAAAGATAAATTAATTCTTTATAATTTAGCAACAATAATTTTTTAAATTCGCTCTTACCGTTCCAAAGTAATACCATTTTGAAGCTTTCAACCCATTATATAAAACTATAATAAAATAAAATATTGAATTTAAAAAAGATATTGTCTTTCACTATTTAATATCTTCGGGTAAAAACTTGTAAATAGGTTATATATGATGGGTTTAAAAGCTGAATACCGGGACTATGAGATGCAGCTTTCAGAAATAACAAACAAGAGTGATAAATTCGGTTGTGCAGAATATTTTATGCCCTGCAATATGGAAAAAAATAAAAAAAATATTTATAAAAATGTTTTTTGACAAGGCAGTCTTGGGGGTCCCAAGGGGGGACCTTCCCCCTCGCGATAAATATTACCAATACATTCATTGTACTTTTTCCACTGAAGTAATCAAATTTTCATCATTATTTGAATAAATCCGCGCCCACAAAATGGGGCGGGCCGAAAATAAGCATTTTTTTATTTCCTATTTGCAGGTACATGACTTCTTTTACAAAAAAGTTTTATTTTTTTAACAAAAATACAAAATGTAATTTTATTTAATTTATTTGTTGATACTTCAAGGGGCAACTTTTTTCCCCCTTGAACGATTTTTCCCATTTGTGAAGATAGCCTTCCTATGACCATAAGACATATTCTTGCCTAACAAAAGGAGTCTATCTCTTTTATTTTTGACTCCATCGTGTCTTATACAGCCGGACAGACGGACATTTTGACCTACTATCCTAAATTACCACCAAACGTGACTTGTTAAGGAGTTGCTAAAAGCAGTTTTGTGTTCAGCATAAAAAAATCTTAGGGATCCAACTTCTCACATTTCTGTTACTGACCAAAACTCGAATTTTTCAGGTCTTTATAAGAAGTTTATTATTTTACTATTAGTTTTGTACAATGGATAGAAATCTTTAAAATGGTATTACTCTGGAACGGTAAGAGCAAATTCAAAAATTATTTTTTCAAAATTATTAAGAATTATTTGATCTTTAAAACTGCATTGTTACTTTTTTTGACTTTCATAGAAATTTTAAAAGTTACAAAACGTTACTTTAAAAATTTGTGGTAAATTTACGAAAAAACCTTATGTGATGCACCCAAATGAGCAAAAGCATAGCCAAAACGTATAATTTATGCACACAAAAATAAAGTTTGGACATTTTTCTTTAAAAATATTAACTCAATAGTAAAGAATATCGTGTTTATTGGCGAACTTATAAAGAAAGTTAAAAAAACGGTCGTCAAGGCCGATTTTAAGCACAAAATCGATTTGCGCGACCTTAAAAACGTTTCCGAAAAATCTGAAAAAAATCTTAAAAATACTTTACCCTATAAGCTTTCAAATTATGCTTGAGCACCCAAGAAAATCGAATAAAGGTTTTTTTTGGGACGCCCTACTGTATATGTGTCGCTAATGAGCAAATTCTAAAAAAGAAATATATTAAATTGTTGTTGTCCATTGAATTTATGAGCTTTGCCGATTTTAAACAACGCATTGTAATGCATATTGAAAATTAAAGACGACGGTTTTATCATACGGATCTAAATTTACCAAAAAGAAAAAAATAAATAGTTTTTCTTGATTTTTGTAATGTTTTAGGAGTATGAGTGGTTTACATTTCAAAAGTTAATAACCAAACTTCCGAAAAAAGTACTAGAAAATGAATCTGGACAAAGGTTCAAAGGAATTACTTTGATGTTCACAAGGACAAAGATGTTTCAGGCGAAAGAACCAAAAACAAAAAAAATAAATAAATAAAAACACTATACATTGCTCTAAACAAAAGTATATTTCGTAAAAAAAATATTGTGATGAAAGCCTAGAAAAAAATCATAATATAAAAAACGGAAAATACAAACACATTTACAACGATTTTTCTATATAGAATATAAACACCCTACAGATATTCCATACAAAAAACATACACAGTTACTTGTTCATATGCATAGTTGGATGAGTACAGGGACGAGTACTTGAATACTACTCATTCTTAATAGTAGTTGTTATTTTGGTATGTTTGTATGTATGAATGAATGTATATTAGGGTTATAACTTTTTCATTTTTTTATTTTTTGAAAATATCCAATCTTTATCCCCAAAATCGTGCGCCGTAGATTTTGCTTGCAAGTTTTTAAATGCATACCAACACATTTCAATTCTGTTGAAACCTGTAAGGTAGTTCCCAGTCTTCAAAGCTCATCGACTTTGCAATTCCCTGGAATGTTTCTGTGCCTTGGAACCCATAAATTAAGGGCAGATCATGTTTTCAGAGAAGTACTCAATTCGGGAGTACTCTTTCATCTTTCACCTAATTTTGAAAAATTTTGATACTCTAAAGATCTAGTTAATATCTTCAACAATTACAAAAAAAATGTAATTCTTAAAATTCGAAAGGATATCAAATTTTTAAAAACTAGGTAAATGGTGAAAGATTACTCCCGAGGCTGTTCGTTCAGCCTCGATCCATCCGTGTAAAAATATATGAAGTTTCCAACACCTAGAATTCCCCTCATCCAAGACTTTCTGGATGTTATCATAGTGGTAAAGGCTCATAGAGCGAGCACAGTCCACATTTTGTGGCATTCTTATCTTCTTCAATATCGCGCTATGGCCAAAACTGCTGCTCCTCCATTGCAGTGTGCTATTAACTGGAATTGTCGACGTAGCCGCAAACTGCTTACCCAATATGTTCAATGGTACCAGGTGAAGGAGGATTTCTAATGCAGCCGTAGGTGTAGTACGAAGAGCGCCAGTGATGCACATCTACGTCATTCCATAAACCTTCGTTATGAAAACATAGTTCATTTTTGTCTCTAAGACAGGCCACCAGACACTGATTTCATACAGCAGAATTGGACGAACCACGGCTGTGAAAATTCAATGAACGACTTTAGAGATAAAACCCTTCGTTTTCCAATTGCCCTTTTACAGGAATATAAAGCAATCGTTCCTTTTCTCCCCCTTCCCCAATATTACGCCTAAAATTCAACTTTCTTTCTAGAAATATTCCAAAATACTTGGCTCCATCTAAGAAGGTGATTTCAGTGCCGCACGGTGTGATATTCGTGCGCATTTGGGTAAAAAAAAAATTGCCGATTATTTTTTTTTAGGTGCATACTTAATTTTGACACTCTGGAGACTAAAAATCAGTTTCCGTTACATCAATACGACTCTTAGTTTGGCTGGGCCACAACCCCAAAGTATTGAGTTTTTCACATTTTTCTTAATTTATTTTTTTTGTAAAGGACATTTTTTGAAAAAATTTTAAAAATTCATCTTGTGGAGTAATCCATCCAAATTTTTTGCAACATGTTTCCAAGATCCGTTATTTTATTATTCATTTTTTTTATAACAAAAAAATAACCCAACAAAAAGTTATATTGAGTAAAAATCAATGTTTTTTTTAAATATCTTTAAAAATCCATTTACATAATAGACTGCAACTTCTGCAGATAATGATGGATAATGCAAAACGCTAGTGCGGGTTATACTAGAGGTATTCCATAACATTTCGTATGTTATAACTTTTGCCAGAAAGTGCCAGAGCTCTGTCAAATCGAGGTTAAAGTTAAGGTTAAAAACAAAAATATTCAAATTATTTGTTAAATTAGTTTAAAAGTTGTACAATTTGATTGTTTTACATAACATGCTTTTTATTTCTCCGGCGTTACTTAAAAAGATGTATGTCAGGTTCAATCTCTAATATACACAGAATCCATTTTTCACAATCTGGAGGATATTTTTCATATGTTTATGATTCAAAGTGACCCAAAAATGTCAATAAAACGAAATAACGAACTAAATCCAAAAACAAAAACGAATTATCCACCGGAAGTGTTGGAATTGCTAGAGATTAGAGTTGTCAAATATTCGTCAATTTCAAAAACCGATTTTCGAATACTTAGAAAAACCGCCTTTTAAAAAAATCGGTTTTTCGGTTTTGTAACTAAAAACCGGTTTCGAATAATCGGTTTTTCGGTTTTTGTTTTTAATTATTTATTTAATAAAAAAGTAATACAAAACAATAAAAAAGTAAAGCAAAACAAGCTATTTGTACATACTTCAGAATAGAGATTGGCACATTAGCAGTTTATTTTCCTACATTTTTGAAATCTTAATTTTTAAAAGTTTTTTTTTTTTTGTATAAAAAGTTTCGTGAGTGTGAGTGAACATAAGTGTGAATGAACGTGAGTGTGAGTTGTCATAAATTTACTCACGTGATTGTGAGTAGAAAAAAATATGCTCGTAAGTTAGTGTGCGTGATTGGAAAATTCTCTTCGTGAGGGTGAAAGTTTCGTGAGTGTGAGTGAACATAAGTGTGAATGAACGTGAGTGTGAGTTGTCATAAATTTACTCACGTGATTGTGAGTAGAAAAAAATATGCTCGTAAGTTAGTGTGCGTGATTGGAAAATTCTCTTCGCGAGAGTGAATGTGTTTGAGTCACTCACACTCCCATCTTTACTTCAGAACTGACAATACATATCGTCACCTAAAATGCAAAACGCCCTATCTAACATTTTATAAATTTTACAGGAGAAGCAAAAAACGTGTTTATATAAAAACTATAAAAGTTTTCATTACAATTTCTTTAAATATTAGTAAAAACACACAAACAAATTCATTTCTGTTAAAAAAAAATATAAATTTTTTATATTTGAAAAGTTATGTTAGTAACGCCCTTTTGTCTTGTAATTTTCAGAAACACAAAAAGCCCTATCTGCACTGAATATGTTTAAAAACACCAAGCAGATGTGTTATAAAATGTAACAACAAAACTAACAAAATTTTACACTGAATGTTGTTTATCATATAGAACTCTAACAAAATGTGGACGTTATTGGAAAAAGGGGCGTGGCACCTGCTATATAACCTAACACTGCAAAATGTCTCATTTCGGATTCTGTTAATCACATGCTAACTTAATTCGATACAGAATGTCAATTTTCCATTTTAAAGCTCCATGTCAAATGAGGGTGGAACAGGACAAGGGTATGGCACGAAATAAACTAATGCTTCAAAATGCTTTAACATTTCAACGACCACAGGCAACTATACTTCCCAAATCAGTTCTTGCTATTTTTTTTGTTCAAGTAAAAGATAGGATAAATGTTCTAAAAGATGAATTATAGAAGAGTTTTAGAGAAACAAAAGTTTTGTTTTCATTAAGTCTCTAACTGGGTCCACTTACTCACTATTAGTTCTAAAAGTTTGCGAAGTAATAAATATATTAGGGACAAAATTATATTTACTTGACAGGCGAAATAAGGGTCAAGAAGGGGGTTTAGAATCCAAATTCTTGTAGAATAGCTATTATTAAATTGGTTTTCTTAAAAATCACAGCGAGTACCAAAATAGCCTTGGCCAGAACAGCCTAATAAGGGGGAAGAGGGACCCAATTTTTTTATGCGTAACTATTATTAGTTCAGAAATTACAAAAATGGAAAGAAAATCAAAAACACTTCGGCCAAAAATATATGATCGTCAAAGCGTTTACTCGGCTTCTGGAAATTTTCTTAAGATCTACAGTAAATATTGGGCATTTGATAGATATCTCACTCGCATCCCACAAAGCTCTTAAAGGAAAATTCCTTAAGGGTACTTTCCACTATCACACTTCCATTATACACATCAAAATTTACCAACTTCCTAAAGATTTTTGGATTCTTTTTTGATTGAAACCTAGTCGTATCTAATAAGTGAACAATTTCTTGTCAAATTTTTTAAAAAAATATTTCGCTGACATGGTGAAATTACGCTTGTATAATGGAAATGTGTGATAGTGAAAAGTACCCTTTAGCTTTATTTTGAGTTAAAAAAAGGGCCGGTTTTAAAAAAATGCCAAACAAGTTTTTGATTTTCCAAAATAAAAAAAAATAATTTTTAATTTTTTTTGAAAGATTAAAGAAATAGCTATCTTACACACTCGGGACACATTTTGCTAGGAACATTAGGTAATCAGTTACATGGATGCAAAAACAAATCCTGTTTGAATAAAATGTAAAATTACGGTCCCCTCTAACTCAGAAAGTTCTTGACCGATCTCGTTGAAAAATTGTGACTAAACTATCGGTTTTAAAAGTTGTGTCACTTGAGATAAAAACCCCCATATGTAAATGATGAAATTTGACACAGGTTGTTATTTTATCTTTCCTAAGCCCTGTATTTAATGTTATCGGTATTAGACATCAACTTGTTTTTTATTTCTGTCCCTTTTTATGAAGAAATTATAAGCTTTCCAATGAATGCTTATAACAATAATCGTATCGTTATTCCATTACCATATAGTGTCATTTTATGGTAATAGAATAATGAGCTAAAGATGAGGATATCAAGTTACATACATAATTAGCCCCCTGTATTTTTTGTAAAAATAGCAAAAATTTATAATTAAAAACATTTTTTTTTACTTATTTAACAAAAAATTTACTTTGAATTTTATTCAATCGGAATGAAGAACTTCCAATCGTGTTTTTATCGCCATTAATTATATTGTTATTAAATTTTATGTAAAATTTATATTTTACTTAAGACTAATTTTACTACATAAATTGCGAATTCTATAACTGAAAAAAGAACGATTCTCGTGAGAGTACGGTCCTGAAGGGGTTAACTGGTAAATTTCTAAACTTTATTTTTTGTGTACATATATAGATATTTTTCCTATTAGTGGACATTGTGGAAGAAGAAGTATCAAAAAAATGTTTAATCTTAAAAAATAACAGTTGCGTCGGCAATATTACCCAGCAAAAAATAAACGAAGTGGTTCAAAAAGAATTAGTAGTTTCACTACATACAAAGTAGCGATAGGTGCCGAACTTCATATTCCGTAGGAAGTACTTTTAAAATCACTTCCAAAAATGCTACAAAATAACAATAAAAACATCTTTCACCAGTTCTTTGCTTAATGATTTTGAAGTACCTGTTTCATATGTTCTTAGAAATCAAATCAGAACAACATATGAACTTCTTTTTCAACTGAAACAATTAGAATGAGGGTGATACACGAAGTATGCAATTTTTTCTACGTCCAGCTTCAAATAGATTTAGGTTTTGCAAAAATGGTGACAAAATTTGGTAATAGCATTTCATTTCTCTTTATTTAGAGCTTAAAAAATCGCAAAGACGAAAATCGATTATTGATAAATTTTTCAAATTTCATATCTTAAATCAAAAAAAGTTGGTCCTAAATTAAATAAATACATTTACGAACTAAAGCGGATGTTGTTGCATCACATTATTAAAGATTGTTTAAGCTTTTTAGGAGGTATAGGCTTGTGGTCAAAACAAACTTGTGAATCAATTCGCCGTGAATTTTTATAGTTTTGTGATCTCTATAATTACTCCTTTTTTTAATTAGAAGTATACATATATGTTAGATTATCAATGAAATTAATTTTTCTATTACGTAAGGTTTTTAAGATATTCGCGTTTTAATATTGAAATATTTCGGTCTCCTCTGTAACGTATTCTTCAGTTGCTCAAACACAATAGAACTCGATTTAGTAAAAATAAGGCATCTTTATTCCAAATCTGGCATCCAAATTTTTCTATCGCGTACTGTTTTTGAAATATTGGCGTTTGAAAAACTCAAATTCTACAGTTACGCACTTATATTTTTTATAAATGACACTAAAATTTTCAAACGCGAATATCTCAAAATCAGAACATGCTTGAAAATTGTGGATTGCAGTTTTGGAATCAGGAAGTCTATTTTATATGAAATCAAGTCCTATTTCGTAAAAGCAACGTAAGAATACGTGACAGTGGACCCCTAAAAGTGTTTTTTTACTTTTTAACAGCGAATATCTCAAAAACGGTACGTGCTAGAAAAATTTGGACGGTAGATTTGGAAGCAGGAGACCAAAATCTATAAGGACCAGTTAGAAATTTCACTGGGAGGTTTTTGCTGTCGAACAGTGTTTTTAGTGTTAATATTACAAAAAAATACTCTTTCAATCAATCTTACAAAAATAAGTGAAAAAAGAACTTCTAATTTAGAAGTTCTAAATCACCAAATAAAAATGACATAATCACACCCAAAATGCCAAGAAATATGTACTTCTATAGAAGTGATGAAAAAAGTGCTTCCAAAAGGTCAAGTTATATTAACATCCGGATCACTACTTCAGAAGTTGTGATAAAAACACTAGTGATATATGTTATACTTAAGTGTCAATCTTTCGCCACTGAAAAGTGGCGATAAAAAGAACATACTTTGTGTGTCACGCCCATATTAAATTCATCAATGTTTCAGTTGAAGAAGAAGTACATCTGGTTCATAAGTTGTGGTGAATTTTGTTGTGAATGGTAAGCTCTTTTTTTGCTGGGTATGTAAACAAACGTGTAGTTGGGGCTTTTTGGTTTAACAAATATCAAAGCATGTAGATAGGGCTTTTTGAATTTTGTTAATAAAATCTCCATTTTTGATCAAAGGAGTCTAAATTTTTTTGTAGACATGTATTTTGATCCAATAAATAAGAATCAATTAAAAACGCACTTTTGAATTTTTTGTTAGTTAGGGCGTTTTGCATTTTAGGTGACGATATGATTTACGAATGTTACTACATCAAATGTAAATAGATGTAATTAAGATCAAATTAAATAAAAAGCTTTAAGTTTTTTTTTTTATTAAACAGTATTTCAAAAAAAGGATTCATTTCAAATGATCTGGGGACATCCGATTTCTCAACTTAGAGATGTTTACTAAAAAATTTCATTGAATGCAAAATAACGAAAAAAATTAATATATGACGATTATTCGAGACCAAAAAATCGGTTTCTCGAATACTTCGAAAACCGGCCTTTTTTAAAAAACCGGTTTTAATAAACCGGAAAAATAGAAAAAAATCGATTTTTCGAATACTTCGAAAATCGGTTTTGACAACTCTAGCTAGAGATGGAGTAAATAATTTAATTTTGTTATCTATATTGAACTTTCTTCTTTTTTTCATAATTCAATTTTTATTGGTTAATTTGTTTTATTTTTGTTTGTATTAAATGAGTTTCCTGAAGGCAAACAAGTTTTAATTGCCGGTTCTTTAAATGTAGGGTGTATTATTTGTGTGCAGATAAATAATCCCTCTTAAAAATATTTTAAAGAGATCTACATTGAATAATAAAATAGTTATTTATAAATCGTAAGTAGTTTGATTTTTTTCTTGACTATTTGTAATATATTCTTCAAAAAGCTGGTCGTGAATTCCGATTTTTGAGTTTAACCATATAGTTGTAATGCACATCACAAAAATTCGGTGGTATAAATTATAATTTTCGAGGAAATCGAATTTTTTTTAACTTTTTTTTGTTGGTTAGTTAACCAAGTTTACCTTCCCGTTTAAGGTAGGGTATTGACAGTACATCTTTGAAACGACATAAAAATAGCTCTAAGTTTCTAGTTTCCAAAACTGTAAAAATCTTAGAAATAGCTCAATCCGTTCAAAAGTTATAATGAAAAAACTTCGATGCGCGCCTTTTCCATACAAAGGACACACTGTGATGCCGTCCAGAGAAATAGTTTGAGTTTAGTTTAAATAGTTTAAATTTTTAGTAACAAACCTGCTATGAGATCGTTTTCCACATCTCTTGTAACCCCATTGTGGGCGATTTGTTAACTCAGAGAAGAGATATAACGTAATGTTATGGTTGCTACAAACAAAATATGATAAAATTGTTAATCATAATATGACGCTCTTAAATTATGTTTGCCAGAACCATATCTCTTCTCTGCGTGTTCATTCTCGGAATCTGGATAAAAGGTTTGATTAAAATAATAATTGTCACGAAGGAATTACAATCCACGGATATATGTAAGACATTTTTTGAAAAGCTTTGATCTTGTTTATATCATCTAAGGCCGTTTGTCACGATAATACTGAGTCGTAAGATTTTAGTAAATGAAATTTGGTCTGACTGTCAAAAAATTAAACTAAAAATTTTTTTGCATACATTGCCCTTTGCAACCATCACATTTGAAATAATATGAAAACAGCTGTTCAGAAAAATAAATGTTAAAAAAAATTATTTGTTGCGTATTTTTTAAAAATACATTAAAATAAGGAACTTTTAAATTGATAAACTTAACTTTGTAGCTTAAGTTTTTTGTGTTTATGTTGTCGTCAATAAATTGAAAAGAAAATACATCCCTGATAGAATGAAAAGCCTCATATTTCTAAAAGTGACGAGTATTATACGACTGTCAAAATTTCATCGATTTTTTGACAGTTCATTTTACTGATTGTGAGTCTATTGCAATCAGTGTTGCCAATTTAGCCATTTTCCGGCTAGATTTAGCTCCTTTTGAACTCGTTTAGCCGGAGAAAAAGGCATTTAGCTCTTAGCCGTTTTTTTAGCCATTTTCGAAAATATTTTAGCAGTTTTTTAGCCATTTTTGAGTTTCCGGTTAAAAAGTAATTTTTAGTGTGTTTTTTTGTTAAAATAGAGAATTAATTGGGTTTTAAGTCAATACAGATCGATCACAGACTCTAATACTATTTGTTATAAAGGTTTAAGATAAAAAATGCAGGAGAAAATTTAATTTCTAAAAATTATAGACATTTCTGGTTTTCCCAACCGGTTTCAAACACTTTAGTTATGTGTTATCATCAGAAGGATTTTAAATGTTGGTTTGTTTTGTTAGCAGGTAATTGTTTTTCATATATTTGAATTTTTATTAACACTAGTATGGAATAAAATCACGTATATTTTTGTCATATTCATACCATAAACATTATACTAAATTTTAGACGATCTAGCAATGCCCGTTTCTCTGTCTTTTAAAAATAAGCTAACGTCAAAAACTTAACTTGAAGGCTGATTGCTGAATCTTGGCATATATATTTTTGGAATTCTTGTGGTCAGGTCTCAGCGAAAACAGTCCCAAGGGTAAAAAGTTTCCCCTCGAATTCACGTGTTGAAAAGTTTTTTTAAGCCAAAATAACTAAAAAAATTTTTTACTGAAATAAATTTTTTTGTAGTCAAAATTTTTATATAAATTTTTATAAAAAAATTTAATTTAAAATATTTAAATCATTAAAAAATTGTTCTGAACACTCTTCATTTTACCTAAAATATGCCAAAACAGTAACAAAAGATCTCCTGATTGTAATATATGTATCAAAAACGGTCCAAAATATGAATTTACATTAGTTTTTCTTAAAAAGTAAAATATATATTTTAGCCTTTTTTTAGCCATTTTTTAGCCGTTTTTTAGCCGTTTTTTCAAAAGGATTTAGCCGTTTTTGATAACCAAGTTCTGGCAACACTGATTGCAATAAACAATAAATTTATTTTTTGGTTTTGTATCACCGTCCGACAAACTTTTGTGCACATGGACCGGACTGATAAATTCTGAAAGTACACAGAAAAAAATATGGGAAAAAAATTTTGAGTAATCACTTGTTTAAATTTAAAAAAAAAAATGAGTAATTTTTTAATTCACACAAAAATTTAAAAACAATAAGCCGAGACACCCCAACCTTAGAATTGTCTCCTTTATAAATACACTGTGCTACACCAAAAATATTCAGGGGTTCTCATATGAAAATTCGGGATGGTTAGAGTGCATAGAGTACTGATATACTCATAGTTTTTCTGGATCACTTCGTTAAGTACGTTTTTTATTGGCAAATGTGTTGAAAAACGGCAATTCCTAAATTAGAATTTTAAAAAATTATTACTTTGTTAGTTTGCAACCGATTTTCGATTTTATGGATTTTTTTGAAAGGTATAAATCTTACCTTTTAAACAAAACAAAAATATTAAAAATCGATCAAGAATTGGCTGAGCTACGATCGCTTAAGAAAAAAAAACTGCATTTTTTGAAAAATTTGTCATATTCTTTACACTCTAAGTTGAAAGTGCATCATTAAACAATTTTTTTTAATTTTTTGTACAAAAGTATAGTAAAGTAGCTTTCCAAAACATCAAAAAACATAACAATCGGGTAAAAAATTAATGAGTTATGCTAAGTTTTGTGATAGGACATTTTTAATTTTTTTCAGAAACGCTTGTAATTCAAGCATTATTCATAAGTCTTATTACTAGTAGTAATTTTATGTTCATATGCATATAAACTAGAGATGGGAACGTAATTAGATTTGTGCGTGATTCATACATGATCACAAGTGAGCGTGATTGAAAATTAATTTTACTCACGTGGTTGTAAGTGAGTGTCAGTGTGAGTGGAAAAAAAAATGGGCGTGTCAGTTACTTCCAAATCCTATTTATAATTTTTTAGTTTTGTTTGAAAAGTATGACTGTTATTTCTTAAACAAAAAAATATTGAGAATCGGTTGAATATAGGCTAAGGTGCGCTCGTTTAAGTAAAAACCCTTTTTTTGAAGAATTATACCTGCAACATTTTATGACAAAAAACAAATGACATTTTTGAAACGAAATTGGTAAAATTGTGGGATTTGATGTAAATTTTACCTATTTATAAATATACGTATGAGCCATTCCACACTAAATGTTCAGCGAAAAAAAAACATGTGAACCGTAAATTTTTGAATGGGTTGTATGGATAGTCATGTATGGAGCTAAGAAAATTGCGTTTTTGGTTTTTCAATTTTTCAAAAACTGGGCTTAGGAGGCGTGGTCAAATAATGGAAAAATGATCAAATTTGTGCCGAGTTGCCATGTTTAAGTATTTATCAAATTAAAACGGAATGCACCACCCCAACAAGAATGTAAATTTTTGAGATTAAACATTTTTTGGAAAATTTTCAGAACCCATTCTGAAATTTTCCATTAAAAAAAAAAAAGTTAATTTATCAACAATTCGGCCACTTTTTTTTAAGTTTAGCATTTGAATATTAAATTTCATAAAAATTTTAAAATTTGCTTGTATTTTCTTGTTTCAACGTAGCGAGTATTATGAGTATTAAATATTTGCATTAGTCATACGTTGAACCAAGCAAAAAGCATCAAAGAAACTTATATAAATATTTCATTATTTCAAATCTATGGTAAGAATTTTAAAATGTTTTTAAGCAGAATCGATAGCCTCTAAATCTCAATTCAATTTTGCCTTTCGTTGAGCAAAAAAATAGGTCTATTGGTCGATATTTTCCAATTTCTATACTGCCCTCCTAAGAATGAAAGTCACAAGTGCCAAAATTCATAAATTAAGGTACACTCAAAATAATAGCTCTGTTAAATTACAGAAAAACTCTGCTAATTTAACAGAGTACAACATACTTTTCCAGCTAACAACATTTCTTAGTAATTTTACTAAAAAACTCTGTAAAATGATTTTGACAGAAAAAAACTGTTAATTTACAGAGTTTATAGTAAAAAATTGGTTAAATATGAAAGCTTTTTTACAGAGAAACCTCTGTAATTTTACTGTAAAACTCTGTAAAATGATTCGGACAAAAAAAAACTGTTAATTTACAGAGTTTCTAGTAAAATATTGGTTAAATAAACCACCATTTAGCAAAGAAAACTATGTAAATTTACATATATTTGTAAAATACATTTGATGCAAAAAAAAATTTACAGAAAAAGCTCTGTAAATTTACAGAGTTTAGTTAAATGCATGTTATTTTGTAACATTTTTATAAGATTTCTGAAAAAAAAAGAATTTTATAACTTTTTTTTTGCTACTTTTTTAACTTTTTCTAAAAAAAAATATACAGATAAAACTTTGATGTTTGGTAAAAAAAACAAAAACTACTCAAAACAGAAAACTTTTTTGGTTATAAAAAAATACAATATTTTAGCAGAAACTCTGTTAATTATCTGTAAAATTAAGAATACGAAGTAAAAAGTAAAGAGGAAACTTTGTTTTTTTTACAACAAAATACAAAGTATTTTCTTTAAATCTGTATTTTGACAGAAAACTCTGTCAAATATCTGTTAAATTGAGATTCGAAAAATGGGGACAAATCTCGGATCTAATTGTATCCAAACTGATATAAAAAGATCTGAAATAATCATATCTAATTTTAGATAAGAATTAAATTTATATCCAAAATTTAAAAATAAAATGAATTTTAATCGAACTAATCCTGAAAATTTATAATTTGAGTAAATTTACAATATTTTTTAGTAGAATTACGCAATTTGTGTAAATTTACCCAATTTATAGTAGGAAACTGAAATCATTTTAATTAGAGTGTCGTTAGAGGTAAGAGCTGTTTTATCGTCTTAATCCTTGTATGGAAGTCCCTTAAGAATTGGAGATAGGGCCTAGGTATGTTTGGAAAAAATGTTTGGGATGGAAAATTAGGGGGGTGGTCTCACATTTTACCTGGCTCCTGGACAGTTGTGGGGCTTTCTGTGTTGGGCGTGTAGGTGTAAGAATTCACAAAAAGCCCCACAACTGTCCCAGAGTCGCCAAGACAATGTAAAATGTTAGATTTTTCACCCTAACCTTTTTTTCCAAACATACCTAAGCTCTATCTCCACTCCCTATAGGGGCTTCCACACGAAAACAAATTTTTATACGAAATTGTTCCTACCGGTATAACTTTCCCAAGAATGCCTCCAGAGGAGTCAAATGTATGACCGACCCCGAGTAGTTTTTCAACCCGAAAATTTTTTAGAACATGCTTACCCTCTATCTTTAACCCTTAAGGTGGTCCCCATACAATTCATCTTTTTTATAACTTTGATTTACTAAATCCGCTCCTACCACCTTCACGGGGCCTCCTAGAGCGGAAGAAAGCAAGGCCCCCTAAACTTTTACCCCCCAAAATTTTTTCTGACCATGTCAACAACCTATCTTCACTTCCTAAGGGTGTTTCCATGCAATATTTCATGGCATTATGTAAAATTTCTTAAAAAATGGGATATATTTCATGGAATGGGCAATATCTTATGCTTTTTCAAACTTTACCAAATATACTTATGTCTTCAAGACATAGGCAAATTTTATAGAGATGATTTCAAACTTTCTTATACATATACCAAATACTATAAACTAAATGAGAATTCAAAATACCAAGAGAATAAATAAAAATAAAAAAAATACTAAATTTGTATTAAATTATTTACTCAAATTTTATTTTCAATTTTTGAGTTAATTTTTAATTGCGGTAATTAAAAAAATACTCAAATTTATTTCAAAAATTTAAACAAGTGGTTACTAAAATTGTTTTTCTCAATATTATTTTCTGTGAACCTTGGAAAACTTTTTAGCTTCTGAATATCTTTATAAGAGTTACATGATTTAAAACCTGTATATCAACTTTTTATGGAGTATAAAAGAAGGCTGGTGCGTTTTTTCTTGTGTTTTTTTGTTATTTTTGATGTATTTGATAAAATTTGTTATAGGCCGCTCTTCCAAAACATATGTTTCTGGTATGGGTGGGCCCCTTTTCCCAGGTAGCCGCTTCTGATCAGATAAAAAAAAATGTAAAAACCGTCTATTCTAATAAACATGAACATAATGAACATTTTTATTAAAAGAGAAATGTCAAATTGCCAAACATGTTTTGGCATTTCGCTTCTGTATATCCTCTTAGGGCGTGAAAAGGTGGGCGGGACGGAACTGAAGTAGAAAATCGACTATGTCTCACCGCAGACGAACTTTGACGAACCTTCGATGTGCAGATACTAACTAGGGAAGACTGCACTGAAAGAATTATTGTTCATTATATCTATGAACATATTTCATTAAACCAAATTCATAGAATCTATGAAACAATTCATTGGCTGAATGAATATTCATTAGTATTTTGAAATATTTCATAGAATTTTATTCATAGATTTTGTAAGATTCATAGAAAAAATTCATAAAAAAAATGTCATTAATAATTTTTTAAAAATTAAAATAATGTTACAATAATTAAATAATTTGAATAAATATATTAAAAAAAAATATAGAAAATATAAAAAAAAAAACATAAAAAAAAATATTGCTGCCCAGGCGGAGTTCGAACCCAAGACCTACCGTCTGGGAAATTTATAATCGACGCCTTAGCTATCAGCGCCACCAAAGGAGGAAAACCTCGCCGACTAACACTTAGTTTTGTAGTGTTCGTTATTTTTTTTTTTTGCAAATACACAAACATTTTGTGTTTTTCTACAAACATACACACAGATTTTGGCAGAGCATTGTGGCAGAGCGGGGGACGGGGTCTTTCACAGAGGTTGAAAGCTCTCTTACTGCTATCCACTTGGGGATAGCAAGAAGCGATTCCTTTGGTCGAAATTCCCAAGCAGCTCACGACTTCCGGTCTTATACCAAGTGTTCCCTGGTAATGTCATACAGACACCCGTCCGTTGGCAGCTAAAGTGAGAAGGCGTAAAATACTAGGTAACCTGAATGGCATGTTACCACTAATGCGTCTCAGGTAAGTAGGTGACAAGCAAAATAGTAACAGTCACTGAAGCCTAGTATTTTCATAATAGTCAGGATGGTGGCTACGAGCTGGCAGCCCCAGCACCGTCATAGGTCACAGTGGACCAATCACCCACTTGTCCAAAGCTCAAACGATTAACGAAACTACTACAAGGAAAATAATAGAATCCCCTACAACGATGACAACATTTGGCACACGGAAACGGATAAGAATTGGACAATGGAACGTAAGAACGCTTAGTGAAACGTCAAGGCTAGCGCAAGTAGAGACAGAAATGTTGAAGTTCAACGTTGCGATCTTAGGTATTAGCGAAATGCGTTGGTGCGGAAATGGCCAAATAACATCGGCTAATGGAAATGTTGTCTTATATAGCGGAAAAGAAAGCAGAAAAGAAAGCGGGGTAGCAATCTTAATATCAAAAGATATAAAAACTACTCTCAGTTCATGGAACCCTATATCAGATCGTATTATTACAGCCCGTTTTTTTAGTAAAGTTGGAAAATTTGTCACCATCATCCAATGCTATGCACCCACAGAGGATGCAGATGACCTATCAAAAGATGATTTTTATAACCAACTAACAGCTACCGTAAATAAAGTAGCTAATCGTGATATACTTATCGTAAGCGGCGATTTCAATGCCCAGATTGGCAATGACAACCATGGCCTAACCCACATCATGGGGACACATGGCATGGGAACTAGAAATAAGAATGGTGAGCGTTTTATAGAGTTTTGCCAGACCTTCCAACTCGTGATCGGAGGTTCCATATTCCCCCACAAAAATATACACAAGTACACATGGGAATCTCCAGATGGAAAGACAAGAAATCAAATCGATCACATTTGTATCCGGCGCAAATGGAGAGGTTCTTTAATAGACGTGCGTACCAAAAGAGGTGCCGACTTATACAGCGACCATGAGCTAGTGGTGGCTACAGTAAGAATCAAACTTAAAAAAATGTATAAAAGAAACACGCTAATAACACACAAACGCTTTGATGTCAACAAACTGAGGGTAAAGGAGAAAAGAGATGAGGTTGGAGAAGAACTAAGAACATGTGTACAACCAGAAAACACAACTTGGGAAGAAACATGTAACACACTGAGGGATATTGCTAAAGACAAAATAGGCTATAAACAAAAAACAGAAAGAAAAGCTTGGCTGTCCGACAACACCTGGAAATTAATTCAGGAAAGAAATAGGCTGAAACAACAACAACTAGAAAATCCAACCTATAAACCACAATACAACGAAGTAGCAAAAGCCGTAAAGAGATCAGCCCGGAACGATAAAAGGAAATATTTAGAAGATATCGCGAAGGATGCAGAAACAGCTGCAGGCTCTAATAACATGAAGGAGCTGCACCAGATAATAAATCGCCTCTCAAATCAAAGCATGAACCGAAACCATGCTATAAAAGACGTTGATGGTCAGCTTCTTACCAACACTGAAGAACAAACCCGAAGGTGGAAGCAACATTTTGAGGAAATTAGCAACATTACCTATGAGGGAATAACAGAAAGCTCTTAGACTTTACATACAACAACCAACAACGCAATATCTACAGATCATCCAAGCATCGAAGAAATAACGTGTGCTATATTGAAAATAAAAAAGAACAAGGCGCCAGGCGAAGATGGCATTCCTCCGGAGATCCTTCAAACGAATCCCACAATAGCTGCAGAAATAATACATCCACATATACGTGATGCTTGGATCAATGAAGAGCTTCCTAGCACATGGACAAAAGGTACAATAATAAAACTACCGAAAAAGAATGATTTAACCGTGTGTGACAACTGGCGAGGTATCACACTGCTTAATACCATATACAAAATCATCGCGATAATAATAAATAACCGATTGCAGTGTGTTGAGCAATCATTACGAGACGAACAAGCTGGTTTTCGTCCCCATCGTAACTGTGTGGACCAAACCAACACTCTTCGTGTCATAATAGAGCAATCTGTTGAATGGCGCACACCACTGTACTTAGTTTTTATTGACTATAAAAAAGCGTTTGACTCCATAAGACGCAGTGCAATATGGGCAGCATTATCAGCAAAAGGGGTACCAAAAAAGCTGATAAACATAATCAAAGCTATGTACACCAACACCACGTTACAAGTTCACCACAATGGTATAACCAGTGAGTCTTTTCAGACAAACGCAGGAGTGAAACAGGGATGTCCATTATCTCCTTTGCTGTTCGCCATTGTCTTAGATGAGGTTATGTTAAAACTCTGCATGAAAAGAAGGGGCATTGTGTGGGATTTTCAAAAACACTTAGAAGATCTAGATTTTGCTGATGATATTTGTCTTATGTCTCACAATTTCAACGACATGCAGAGTAAAGTTAACGATCTGGTAACACTGTCCAAAGATGTTGGATTGGAGATAAATATTTCGAAAACACATGCAATGCGTATCAACAACACAATTAACAGCCACATATTAATTCAAAACCAACAAATACAATACGTTAATTCGTTCTGCTACTTAGGATGTATAATGTCGATTGATGGCGGCGTGGAAGAAGATCTAACAAACAGGCTGAAAAAGGCTAGATCAGCCTTTGGCCGCTTGTATAAAACGTGGCGGTCACCCCAAATATCGAAAAAGACAAAGATTCGGATATTTAATGCATGTGTGAAGTCCGTACTTCTTTACGGAAGCGAAACATGGCTGATGACAAATGTCATAGCCCAGAGACTACAAGTCTTTATAAACAAATGTCTGCGCATAATTTGTCGTATCTTTTGGCCAAACACAATTACAAACGCAGATCTCTGGATGTTGTCGAACGAGTTACCTATAACCTGCCAAATAACGAAAAGAAAATGGAAATGGATAGGTCACACATTAAGAAAGCCAAACGGTAGCTGCTTTAGAATGGAATCCTCAAGGAAGCCGACGCTCCGGTCGTCCAAAGAACTCTTGGCGTAGAACAATCATGCAAGAACTCAAAATATTAGATAAAACATTCGACGAAATTAAAACAATATGTAACAATAGATTAAGTTGGAATAATCTTGTAGAAGCCCTATGTTCCCAAGTGGAATAAATAAAGGAAAAAAAAAAAAAAAATTGTGGCAGAGCATAATACATATTTTAAAGCAGAATATTTAACAAAATGGATTTTAAGTGTTATAACTTGTTTATTTACTTTAGCTCAGTGGTTAGAGACTAAGCTTCACGAACAACTGGTATTGTGTTCGAATCTCGGTGGGGATCAGTTAAAAATAAATTAATTTTTAAAAATAGAATATTGTAAATAAATAAAAATAAAATAATAAAGTAAATAAAAATTAAATAATAAAATAAATAAAAAAATAGAATTGAATTGAACAATAAAATTTTTTTTCCATAGCCTATGAACTTTTTCATAGGTATCTGGTTTCTATGAATTTGTTTCATAGATTCTATGAAGGGCATCATTGGCTTACTTCTAATGTTTTTTTTTCATACAATCAATGTACTTTGTTATAACAGAGAATGCCATCTTAATCTTTACGGGCGAATCGAATATGGAGATGGGTACATGTTCAGAAGTATACTCTGAATGCCTGGAAATCATGGCCTAATTGAGACTTCCTAACAAGGATAGTGTTTTCCAGACTGAAGTATTTGCAATTGATAAAGCTGGTCGTGCGTATGGGAAGCGCTAACTTAAGCATTTGGGCAAAGATTTTTCGATGACCTGGATTGCCTAAACGGTGTCTCATTGACAACTCTAGAAGAATAACTTAGTTATTCTCCTAGTGATTTCACCAAATGGCGGACGCCCTTCCAACCTAACCTAGGTCGTGAATTTTTTTTTTTTTTTGTATAGTGGTTAATGTTAAGGGTCTTGATATATAAATTTCGTTATAAAATTAACGATTTCTGAAATGAAATAAATTTGAAAATTTTTTAGGAATCCGCCCTAATCTACCTACATATTGTAAATGTTTGGTTTTTTATGAAACAACATTTCTTCTTTCTGTTAATTTTTTTATCCATCGAATGGAAATTTCTTTTGTCTTAAACTCTTCTATATTTTTTGTAGTTACATATATTTTTTTTTTTTTTTCATTTACTATACTTTTGATAGTGATTGCTTTTGTATTGTGTTGCCAATGTGAATCTAGAAAAAGAAAAAAAAATTGAAATAAACTAAAAAATGAAGAATCTAAATCTAAAGAAGGAATAGATAGAAAAAAAGCAGCTGTTATAAAAAAAGCACAACAACAATCATCTACATATTACCAGTGCAAACAAACAGATCAACCAACATGAATACCTATGTACGAGAACGTATTATTCTCTATACTCGATGTTCAAAATGTATCCCGATTTTCTAATATAAGAACAAATCCAGGGGAAATTTAACCGACGGATCACCGATTTTATTAATTTTTGGTTATTTGATAGAGCTTCTTAAATGATTTAAAGACCATAAAAAAGTGCTTTTTTGACAATATTGACTTTCAGATCCATACTTTGGATCAACACTTTAGAACAGCGGTTACCAACCTATGGTACGCGTACCACTAGGGGGTACGAGAAACTGTCCGCGGGGGTACGCAAAATTTTAGTGATTTGGACATTCGTATTAGATTAACCTTTCAACGCTGGTTCCGCATCTGGCTTCCAAAGTTTTCCATAACGTCAGGTTTTTAAAAAAGTTGAGGTCGAAGTTCATAAAAACGTATTTTTGTGCAATTTAGAGAGCATTATTTTGCGATATTTTGAGATCTGACCACTTGTTTTCGAATAACCCAATGGTTACCAAACTTTTTTCCACTTCGCCCCACTTTTAAGTTAATAAAATTGCCTTGTCCCACCTACACTAAAGAAAAATTTGTTGATTTTTCTAATTTTTGTTTCTAATGAAAAATTGCTACTGGTTTAGCAAAGTTTTTGTAAATATTAAGCAATTAACAAAATTTTTATAGTTAATTTTGCTAAAAAAAGTTGTTTTTGTAGTTAATTAGACTAAAAAATCTTGAAAATTTGCTCGTTGCCCCCCTGGAACCTTCAAATTGCCCCCAGTGGGGCGAGAAACAAAGGTTGGGAACCATTGGATTAACCTTTTGATGCTGATTCCGAATATGGTTCCCAAATGTTTATATGATGTCAGGTTTTTGAGAAAATGTATGTCAAAGTTCTCAAAAAACGTGTTTTTGGACATTTTTGAGACGGGTTGTGATAGAGTGCAAATTTCGGTACCATTTTGTTAAGCTCAAAATGCCCTTTCATTGTATATACGAGGGTTTTTTTTAAAAGTTAAAAAAACGCCCGTTATTTAAAATTTTGGTGTAGAAACGACTTGTGAAATTAGATTTGCAATATTTTCAGCTGTTTTTGCTCTGCAGAAAAATCAGCTCAAAATGCGCGTTTTCAGATGCATTGAGCTACCAATTTTGCCAAAAAAATACCACCACTGTTGTGATCTCCCCTAAATCCGTCAAAAAAATGATTATACCCGCAGATCAAAAATTTCAAAATTAACTCTAATATTTATATGAGAAGTTCTTTTTAACGAAAACAAAAAACTCATTAGGGGGTACGCGGCAGACAAAATTTAAAATTAGGGGTACGCGAGACAAAAAGGTTGGTAACCGCTGCTTTAGAAGATATGGGCGTTTACAAAGGCGCTTTTTTGACAATATTGACTTTTAGACAGTTTTTTAACATTTTTGTGCTCGGAAACCGTAAGCCGTACGAAAAATCGTATAAAATCAATATTGTTTATAAAGTTATGAAGATTTAAAATTTATAATTTTTATTTTTTTTTTAATTCAACAAAAAATTTTGAAACCCATATTTGAATGTCCTCTTTTGCTGGGAAGGACACCATGGATTTCCAAAAACAAAATTTTATATTAAAGTTTAGAATATCCTTTTAACACTATTAAAATTTCAGAGAGGTGTTTTTTCGTATTGTTGAGCAATAAATTTTCAAAGTTTATGATAAAGCTAAATTTTTGATTTTTTGCCAAAATTAAAAAAAAAAAAAAAAATCAAATATTTGGCTATCTAACAAAATTTAATATTTAAATACTGTTTTCGATTTTTTTTTTAAATATTTTTTTTGTTTCTACATTTTAAATCTCCATAATTTTACCAACAATACTGTTACTGAAAGTTTTTTCGTACAACTTATGGTTTTGAGTAAGAAAACACAAAAAACTGTCTAAAGTTAACTATTTGATTTTTTGCCAAAATTTAAAAAAAAAAATCAAATATTTGGCTCTTTAGTAAACTTTGAAAATTTATTGCTTAACATAACGAAAAAACACCTCTCTAAAATTTTAATAGCGTTAAAAGGACATTCCAAACTTTAATACAAATTTTTGTTTTTGAAATCCATATGTCCTTCCCTGGAAAAAGGGCATTCAAACATAGTTTTCAAAATTTTTTGTTTAAATTTTTATTTTTTTTTTATAAATTTTAAATATTCATAATTTTATAAACAATATTGTTTTATTAGTTTTTTCGTACGACTTACGGTTTCCGAGCACAAAAATTTTAAAAAAACTTCCAAAGTATTGATCCAAAAAAAAAATGTTTTTAATCAGTTACGAAGCTCTATTAAATAACAAAAAAATATTTAAATCGGTGATACGTCAGTTAAATTTCATATGGATTTGCTCATACATTTATTATATTGATGTTAAATATTTTACCTAACTTTTTTTGAACCAATTTTGTGAATATTGGTTGGGGTAGAGCAACGGTTACCAACCTATGGTACCCGTACCATCAGGGGGTACGCGAAACTGTCCGCGGGGGTACGCAAAATTTTAGTAATTTGTGTATTTGTTTTAGATTAGCTTTTCAATCCAAGTTCCGCATCTGACTTCCAAAGTATTATATGTCAGGTTTTTAAGAAAGTTGAGGTCAAAGTTCACAAAAAACGTATTTTTGTGCAATTTAGAGAGAATTTTTTGCGATATTTTTTGATGATATTTTGAGATCTGACCACTTGTTTTCAATTAACCTTTCGATGCTGATTCCGAATATGGTTCCCAAATTTTTCTATGTCAGGATAGAGATCACATAAAGCGATAGTTGATTATCGTCGGTTTTAAGAGTCTTCACTGAACATTTTTTTTACCAATTTTAAAGTATGTTGAACTTAATTCAAGAAAAAAAGGGGATGCGAGGGCTCCAAATATATTAATTCTTCTTCCAAGTATATTTTTTTCTAAACAAAAGTAATAAATTTACTTAAATATATCTTAAAAGTAAGTAAAATTGTACTTAATATAAGTTTAATTAATTAAAATTGTTTTATGGAGTCCCAACACATTAGTATGTGCGTATACTATTTTAAGGTCACTATCGATTTTGATCCAAAATTTTGATCAGAATCGCTTTATCTTGCTTAGTTTTCGAGATATGGGAATCGGGTCTTGAGAAATTTGATCATGAAATAACTCGAAAACTATAACTCGGATGGCTTCGGCGGTCATATTCTACGAGTTAAGGACTATAAAAATGCTTTTGGAAGTTTTTTCGTATTTGCAGAGTTATAATCATTTGAAAATTCCGCGAAAATCAAAATTTGGATTTAAAGTTAGGGTCTCATGGGGTCTCCAGATGGGGCCCCCAGATGGGGTCCCCAAAATAGCTAAAGTATTTTTTCCTTAAGTTAAGTAAATTCTTTCTTAAACCGATGAAGATATGAATTCAAATAAAGTCAATGAAATCAATAAAATAAAAATTATTTTTTTCTTAGATTAAAACAAAAATTGATTAAATTAAAGAAAATGTGTTTTGGAATTAAAGAATAGTACTTATTTAATTTAAGGTCTGGAAAATGTTTTTTTTGGCATGCAATTTTAAATTTTTCCTTTTAAGTAAAACAAAAATTTACTTAAATTAATTACAGTGTTTATTTAATTTCAGTATAGTTTTTTTTCAGTGTTGTTGCTCCTAAACTAAACCAAATGTTTCCATATGTTTTAATGTTTTTGGATTAAACAACACTCTTTAATAATATAATAAGTAAAGAAAAACTTTTGAATTTCCATTCAAAACGATATGTATTTTGATGCAGTTTATTAATCGTCAATCGTTTTCGATTTACGTGATTAGCCCCCAGGTTTTTGAGATAATTTATGTCGAAGTTCTCAAAAAACGTGTTTATGAGCATTTTTGATACTGGTTGCGATATTTTGGTACCATTTTGTTAAGCTCAAAATGACCTGTCATTTTATATACGAGGGTGTTTCATTTGAAAAGACTCGGAATTGTTAATCTGCCCTCGTTAAAAAAAGACCTTTAAAAAAATTAAAAACATTATATTTCCGCCCCCTGTGATGGGTTTTTAGAACTTTTTTTAAGAGTTCAAAAAACGCCCGTTGTTTTAATTTTTGGTGTAGAATCGGCTGGTGAAATCAGATTTGCAATATTTTCAACCATTTTGCTCTGCAGAAAAATCAGCTCAGATGCATTGAACCACCCCAAAAAAATACCACCATTGCACAGTGGCCGAAACACCCAATCTAGCGGCGCTTAATTCGGAAATGTAAAATAATAAAGCCCAATGCATATTTGTGATTATAAAACTTATAAAGAATTTAGTTTTTAATCATATTTTTTTATTTCAGTGTTTTTATATATCTTTGGAAATTTATGTGAATATCGGGAGGGTGGTCTGTATGAGGACTAGAAGTTAAAATGTTCCGATTCCGTTAAAATTTAGAGTGATTATTTATGGCTACAAAAAACATTTAACAATCGAATTTCAAGAGGATATTTGTTAAAACATTATTGTTAGGGCTTTTTAAGTAAAACTGGAAGGGGTAATTAACATGGGGGCTATCGGATAAGTTATCCAAGTCCATGTTATCCGGGATAACATGGACCGATTTTGTCAAAAATTTAATAGATTTTGTTCTTTCGATAAAAAATCTTAAATTTCAAATTTTAACCAAATCGATTGAAAATTGTGGTTTGTATCGCTTTTATACTGTTTATTTGAACAGGTAGATGGACCCTAAAAACCAAAAAACTTGCGCGAACTAGCACGCCATACTGAAACGTCACAACAAAAATAACCTAAAATAATAAACAAAACAGGAATTGGACCGAATACAATCGAATTTCAAAAGTAGCAGTCCATGAAACTATAGTTTATATCACAAATGTAAACTTCTATAATGAACTAATAATAAACTAGATACACACAGGCCACAAACATTTATTTTTTAGCTAAAACATACCTTTTACTTTCAATTAAAACTTTTTGGCTCAAAATGTATAAACAATTGACTTAAAAGTGTCAAGAAAAACTCACTGACAATGAGTAATTAGGCCCCGAATTCCTTAAATACACTTGCTGCAGAAAATGTATATTTGATAGCTTACAGCTGCGCGAATATTGAAAGCAAAACAAAAGTAAAAACGTAAATTTTTTCTGTAAAGTATAGGTAAACGATGCAGTGCAAAAACATTTATCGATCTTTATTTTTAAATTTTGACTTAAGCGCCGCTAGATCAGTGATGTCGGCCACAGTGCATTGCTTTGATCTCCCCTAAACCCTTCAAAAAAATTATAATACCCGCAGATCGAAAATCTCAAAATTAACTGTAATATTTATATGTCAAGTTTTAACGAAATCAAAAAACTCGTTAGGAAGTACGAGGCTGATAAAATTTATAATTAGGGGTACGCGAGCCAAAAAGGTTGGCAACCGCTGGTCTAGAGGGCTGTTACCACCCAAAGAAACTTTTTGTTCCAATTCTGGATTTTGTGTTTTTTGCAAAGAAAAAATTCTACAAAATACTTCTTTTAGAATGCTTACTCAGATGAAAAACTCAATTGAAAATCTGTAAAATAACTTTCAGTTTGAGTTAGCAAAATTTTAGCAGATTTTTCTGCTGAAATAGATGTTATAACTAAATTTTCTGTCTTACAAGGGAGGTATCCCATAGCTCACACTCCGATTGCTCTGCAATTTATATATGTTAATACCCAGCAAAAAAAATTCGAAGTAGTTCAAAACGAAGTAGACTTAAACTACATTAAAAGTAGCAATTAGTGACTATTTTTTGTTGCAAAAAAAGTAGTTTAAAATAACATCCAAATATGTCAATAAGAAGGACAATAATATGGGTTCCACTACTTTAGAACACTATATTCGGAATGAGTTTTTTTTTTAATATTTTTCAAACGTAATGAAAAGAACATATTTATTTAAATTTATTTAATAGAGTTTTAGTCTAAACTATAGTTTTATATATAATTGAAAGGCAAAAAGTTAATATTTGATAGGTTACAATTCCAGGAATAAAAACATTTTTTTTATTTTTAATTTGTTTAATCTTAAATTTGGTGAAAACTGATTTTGTTTTTTTACCTTTTAACTACAGTATAGAGGGTACACTCACTTTGTCATTCCCCATAAAGAGAATCGTCGCCTAAAATGCAAAACAAAGTGACAACACTTTTTTTAAAATCAAGTTATTGATTGTGATGCATTGTCCCTCTATAAAATTATCAAAATGTGATTTGCTAGTTGGGATACAACTCATTAACTGAAACCATTTCCAAAAATTCAGACCTATCCGATGAAAAATGACGGACTTATGAACAAAATTAAAAAAAATGTTTCACAACGTTTTTCGCTGCTACTTTAAAAAAGCAAAATGTGTTGGATTGTTGGTGACGATATATTATATTGATCTGTGATCGATTCTGAGAAGTTCTATGAACATCCCTCCGTCTGTCTGTATGTAACACTATGTAGTCCAAAATAAAACAGCTATCCACCTGACGTTTGGTAAAAATATTTTTTATAGTCCTAGGTAGGTTAAAATCGGAACGGAGGGGAAAAGTTTCACCTTGGAGAAGCGAACCAACCTCTAAAATGCAATTTTTTAGCGATCATTGTTTTTTTGTCAAGCAAACGATACAATTTTATGTCGGATGAAGTATAAAGTCCTGAACTTGGACCAATTTTTTGAGGTACGAACACTTTTATTGATGCGACTGGTCCGCGACCTTACACGGTTAATTGCAATTGTTCTACTCATCACAAATCTGGTCTCCAAACTTTTCCATCACATCAAGTTTTTGGGAAAATTGATGTCAAAGTTAAAAAAAATCTCCGTTTTGTTAATTTTTGCCAAATCATAGCGGATGAACCCGATATGATAGCGACTTAAAAATAAGTCGAGGCTTAAGCTTAAACATTGCTCTTAAGGATTCTGAACTCTTTTGGTCATTCGCCTTAACCCCTAGGGCTCCAATTATCTCTCAATGATGTCTTGTTCTCAAAAAAACGATTTTTGCCGCTACAAATCATATGAAAAAAAACCTTATTCGAATGGAACGCCACCTTATAGTATAAGGCTTATAAACATGATTACAATTATTCTCCTGGCCAAAAATCCGGTCCCATACTTTTTAAGGGTAAAGCTCAAACATTGCTCTTAAAGACGTATAACTCAGTTCATCAGTCGCTTCAACCTTTGGAGCACCAATCTTTTAATAAAGTGTTTTCCCCCAAAAAACTTTTTTTTGATATGACAGCATTGAAATACAATTGGTGCCCAAAAAGTTAGGGCGACTGACCAAATGAGTTCTGCATCTTAAAGAGGAAAGTTTTAGCTTAACCCAAAACGGCGATTTTTTTGAACTTTGACCAAAATTTTGTCAAAAACCTGATGTGATGGAAAAGTGCGGAGACCGGATTTTTGACCAGCAGAACTAATGTAAACAAGTGTATAAGGTCGCGTCCCAGTCACATTTTCGATGTTTAGTAATGTTATTAGAACATTGGCATCATCAGAATCGCTTACTAAATCTACTTCCTAATGACTTCTAAAAATACACTTTTTAAGTAGTGCAAAAATGCTCTTAAATAGTGATCTTAAAGATGTAATTAAACTTTACATACAAAAACTTAAACTATGGCAACAGTATGAGTACTACTTTATATGTACTTAAAAAATTAAAAAAAAAACTACTTATTTTGAGCGACACCGCCTTGTTAAATTCACTAGAGTTTCAGCAAAGTTAGAACTACTTTAGCAGCAGTTGAACTACTTTTTATTAACATTTTAGTATGTTCTTTTTTTGCTGGGTAAGTACCGAAAACTAAGATTAACCTGTTAATTTTTATCTGCTATCCCGGTGGTTTCAAAAAGGGTTACCACCTTATGAAAAATGATGGCCTTCCGAGAAAATCTGAATAAAAGCCGAACTAACAGGAATTTCGCCAAAAACAAAAACATGTGTCGTCTTAAACTTAATAGAGATTATTATATATGAATTTGGGGGTCGTACGTGTTTACTTCTCCATATAAAGTAGCTCACCATTTACACATTTTGGAATTGAAATACCATCTAGGGAATACTGGGAAAATCCACCTGTGGGGGAACATCAAATTGAGGTCTACACTGATGGAACAAAAATGCAACAGGGAACAGGTAGTGGAGTCTACTGTGAAAAACTGGGAATTGAATATAGCTTACGGATTCAGGATGGCTGTAATATTTTTCAGGCGGAACTTTATGCAGTATCGGCGGCTGCTAGACTCATTTCAATGAGACCGATCTACTCTAGTGAGATCATTATATACATTGGTAGTCAAGCGGCTTTTAAGGCATAGGAATAAACGACCTAGGGTAGTCAGCCGTTGTCGCCAAGAGCTTCAGGCTCTTATCGAACAACACTCGTTAATGTGTAACAACACCCCACCACAATCCCCCCTCCCCGCCCCCTTCAACACCTCCTTTTCATGAGGTATCACTATGGATCAGGATCTGGTCTTGTGGACATAACGTCAACCTCTCAACCTAACCTACACATTTTGGACAATAACCAACTTAAAAAAGAATGATTTTGCCAAGTCCTACACACCATTGGATATACCTTTAAAAACCTTTCCATCCAAATATAATGTTCACATAGTCCCTTTGGAAGAAATACGAAAAAAATCGAAAAAATCCGGGTTTTCACCCTCCCATTTCCCCCTTTAACCAACACGATAACCGATAACAAAAATCGGTAAATCTTAGATTTTATTTCTCTATAACATATTAAAAGTGCAGGACTATCGGAGTGTAAGCTATGGGATACCTTCCTTGTTAGTTTTAGAAAATACAAAAATCAGCAGATTATTTGAAGAATTTTGAATTTTGGTATGTTGTTTTCAAGAAAATTTTACAGGTTTTTTTTAAAGATTATATAGTTAGATGTTAATTGTCGAAATTTGCGTAGGTTGGTGGCTGTGATGGCTAAGGCGTCGAAGAAACAAACAAGTGGCTTGAAGTTCCAATACCAGCACCAGTTGAGGATTTTTTTATTTTGTTAATATCAATTATATTAGCTAATTAAATATTATTTTGCCATTAATGTTAATGGAATTTTGTGCAAATATAGTGCATTATGTAACACATCGTAAGTAAGTCATTATTACTTATTTTGAAATAATATATTATTGAACCAATGTTTGGTAAACATTCCAAAATAATGCTTTAAATAATGTATATACATTACCTGGTAATGTGTTCCATAATAACCACCCACTACCAAAGCTTTGCTGGGTTTCATGTGGATATCGTAGGTCCATGTCTTCACATTAATACCCCGCAAAATTTACACATTTTCAAGAAATAAATATTTAACTTAGCCGAGTTCTTACAAGGTTTTGCATCCGTTAGATAGATATTAAAAAAACCTCTCCTTTCATATGGAAACATCATAACGTTTCTAAGAAAGGAATGGCTGAAATGTTGAAAAAACGATTTTTTACCCATTTTTTCAACTCCTAAATCAACGATATGGCCGATAAGCCGCCACATCCCAACCTAAGAATTGCCTCTTATTTATATTTTAAGTTTTATGCAAATCTGTTCATAAGGGTAGAACCGATTTGTCAATAGGAACAATTTTCCAAAATTCTCAGAAAATATTTCAGAATCTGAGACATTAACTAAAATGTCTTAGAAAACTATGCATTTTCTTTAGGAAAAATATCTCAGAATCTAGGAACTTTGGCTAAAAAATGCTCAAATTATTAAGGGCGTAAATTTTTCTAATCTCAGATACTTTGTTTAGGAAAATTTTTCAGAATCTGATCATTTTGGTATAGGAAGAACGTTTCAGTTCATACTTTTGTCGGTAGAAAAAATGGCTCAGAATCCGATTATTTTTCTAAGGAAATAGGTTTAAGGTTCTGACAATATTTTAATACAAAAAAAAAATATCTCAGAACCTAAGAAGTTTTCTATGTGAAAAATTTCTATAAAATTTAGAATTTTTTTTATTAAATATTTAGAAATATATTTAATTTTCTTAGTATCTGAGAATTGTCTATATCAAAGTTTATCCAGAATCTGATAATATTTCAATAGCAAGAACTAAGTCCTAAGGGATTTTCTATGGGCAAAATGCCTCAGAACCTCAGAATTTTCCTACTTGGAAAATGTCCCAGAATCATAAAATTTGTCTTTAAGCAAAAGACTCAGACAAATTTTGAAATCAGAAATTTACAAAAGGTTTCCAGTAGGAAATTTTTTTTTGAAAAAAAACTAAAACAAAAAATATCCTTAGAGCTGGATCCGAGCCTGCCTTACATTAACATGCTTTTTATGTTGGGGGACTGCAGAAATTTACAATATTGAAAATGGATCGCGAAGAAAAACTAAGTGAGAAGCCCTGTTGTATAGGGTATTTCAATATTTAGCTAAGCAGCATAGTTATACCCTACACCACTCTGTGGTACAGGGTATAATGAGTTTGTGCTGATTTTTGTAACTTCCCGAAATATTAGCCCTAGACTAGAGTTTGCAAAACGATTAAAATCGTAATCGTAATCGCGATTAATCGCACCAATTAATCGTAATCGTAATCGACAACAAAATCATGCGATTACGATTAATCATTTTCTATGAAATACACTGTTTTTATAACGATTTAAAAATATATAATATTTTTTTTTTTTTTTTTTTTAAAAAGAAACAACACTCAGGCAATGCTGCCTATCAATTACTAATGTAACCGTGATGTTTCTTTCGGAAAGGGGATAGAAGAGAGATGAAAGATTTGAAAGATAGAAGGGCTTCAGTATGGCAACACTGTAATTGCGCGTGTTAATAATTTTGAGTACAGTTGTTGCATCGCCATCTGTTATTGATCTGGCGAATTATTTTTGAAGCTGTGTTTAATAGCTATTATTTTATTATTTTACTTCGTTGACGTTTTAGTGCTATTTATCAACGAAGGAGGGTGCTGCGATAAATATTAGTTATAAATAGAAACTAATAAATATCTGAAAAAATGTTGTTCTGCCAACGCGCTAACCATTAAGCCACAGCACCCACAATTCATTTAACTTATTCTCAATTTCTCTTTCCTTTTTTCTTGTAAAAGTAATTTAACGTAAAATTTAAATTTTCATCTTAGTAACCTCACACTTTTGTTTTAAAAATAATCCAAAAGGATTTGGCTGGATTTGGTCAAAAAATTAGGGCATGAAGTTTTATCAAAAAACGTAATTTTTTCTCTGGTTGTAAATTTGCTTATAAATTTTCACACAATCAGCTCTTCAGTGGCCATTGACAGGTATTCTGACACGAAATTCGAAAGATTCAAATTTTCGGAACTCCCAAATATATACACATTAGAGTGGAGTGAATTGTTCGGAGCAAAATTTTCGACAAAGTCGTCTAGGATATTTGGATTCTGCATAAAATTCAAAGAAAAAATGCCGAACAAACCATGTCTCAAAAATCAGTTTTGACCCCCAAATTTTCAAAAATAATTTTGTACGATATACGCCTTTTCCATTAATCAGCACGAGAAAATGTGTATTTTTTGACCTGGGATCTTTAGATTGTGTACATAGATACACTATGGAGCCATTTAGACATTCCCATTTACAGTTTTATTAAATTCCAAAATCTCGCGATTTTATTCGCGATTTTCACTTTTTAAAAATCACAAAATATGAAAAAGTAGTGTAGTTTGATGAGCGATAACTTCTTAAGTAAATATCCGATTTTTAAAATCAAAATTGAAATTAAAAGCTTAAGTCCTCTACATTAAACTTGAAAGTTAAAAAAAATTGTGTTATTAAAAAAATGCATTTTAAATCCAAATGCATTTTTTTAGTGTATTTTCGTAAACTTTCACGTCTTTTGATTTTTTTTAATTAACATATTAGGTCTATTCGATTACCCAAATTTCTTACTATTTTTTACTAAAACTGGAAAGTTTGTTTACTTTTTGTATTAAAAATTTCCAGCTGTAGTAAAATGAGTAAAAAATAGTAGATTGTAGTAAGGTAATCGAATAGACCTATTATGAAAGTATGACATTTTTACAAAAAAAAATCTGTCATCCTTTTAATAGGACACAAAAGTCTTCTATTTTTAATATTTATACCCTACACCACACTGTGGTACAGGGTATAATGAGTTTGTGCTGATGTTTGTAACTACCCGAAATATTGGTCCTAGACCCACCTTTAAGTATACCGATCGACTCAGAATTACTTTTTGAGTCGATTTAGCGATGTCCGTCCGTCCGTCTGTCCGTCCGTCCGTCCGTCTGTCTGTCTGTCTGTCTGTCTGTCTGTCTGTCTGTCTGTCTGTCTGTCTGTCTGTCTGTCTGTCTGTCTGTCTGTCTGTCTGTCTGTCTGTCTGTCTGTCTGTCTGTCTGTCTGTCTGTCTGTCTGTCTGTCTGTCTGTCTGTCTGTCTGTCTGTCTGTCTGTCTGTCTGTCTGTCTGTCTGTCTGTCTGTCTGTCTGTCTGTCTGTCTGTCTGTCTGTCTGTCTGTCTGTCTGTCTGTCTGTCTGTCTGTCTGTCTGTCTGTCTGTCTGTCTGTCTGTCTGTCTGTCTGTCTGTCTGTCTGTCTGTCTGTCTGTCTGTCTGTCTGTCTGTCTGTCTGTCTGTCTGTCTGTCTGTCTGTCTGTCTGTCTGTCTGTCTGTCTGTCTGTCTGTCTGTCTGTCTGTCTGTCTGTCTGTCTGTCTGTCTGTCTGTCTGTCTGTCTGTCTGTCTGTCTGTCTGTCTGTCTGTCTGTCCATGTAAACGGTGTAAACACGATACAGGTCCCAATTTTTAATCAATTGACTTGAAATTTGAAACTTAAGCCTCTCTTGACCCAAGGACGAAGCCTATTGAAATTGGAAAAAATCGGTCCATATTTGGACCTAGCCCCCATACAAATGTCCTCTTCAGTTTTGGCTCAAATGACTCTAATAACCGTATTATAACAGGTATCTTTTTGAAATTTGGAAGGTAAACATGTTTTGTCTTCACAAATCACCATTCCGAATTTCAAAGAAATCGGACTAGTTCTTCTTGTAGCCCCCATACAAACCACCTTCCCGATTTTCACATAAATGTCTCAAATTTCATGAAAATAGAAAATATTTAATTAAAATTTTGTTTGTGCATGTTAAACGCGTACTTAAATAACCTTATCAAACCTGATAATCATCGGACCAGTTTTGGACTCACGCCCCTTGTGAAAATTTCGCCCGATATTCAGTTAAAGCGGTTTATTTTCAACAAACAGAAGCCTATTTCACTCAAATTTGAATTGTGAGTGTTTTTTACACTTATTAAAGATTTGACAACATATAGATCTAATCGGTCCATGGGACCCATTTTCCGGGAAACTCTGGTGTAGGGTATTATATGGTCGGTCTTGACCGACTATAATTTTCTTACTTGTTTTTTTTTTTAAATTGTGCCCATATAAAAAGAATTTTTTTTTTTTTTAATTTTGTGATTGATTTTAGGATTTTCAAATCGTCTATCGATGTACTTTGAAGATCTATAACTCCTTAAGTAAACATCGGATTTTGATAATCAAAATTGAAATTAGCTAAAATCCTCTACTTTAATCGAACAAGTTTTAAAAAATTGTGGCAAAAAAATAATGGTGTAGTTTACCACTTTTTAATTTTTTGTTGATTTTTAAAAAATTAAAATCGCGAATAAAATCGCGAGTTTTTGGAATTCAATTAAACTGTAAATAGGAATGTCTAAATGGCTCCTTAGAGTATCTGGCTTCAAAATAAAAAAAAAACTGAAGACCCAAGTCCAGATTTTTGTTTTTTAGCGCCCACTAGCGGCGGTTTAGAGCAAAATAAATATCAAATATGGATTCCCCAAAAATACCTCTAATAAAAATAAAAGCAAAATTTATTAGTAAAACAATATATTGCAAATAATAATCCCAGCTAAAAAAGTCGTATATCGTGCGAAACTATTTTTGAAAATTGGGTGGGGGTCAAAACTGATTTTTGAGACATGGTTTGTTCGGCATTTTTTCTTAGAAAAGGATCCTTTATTACAAATTTCAGGAGTCTAAGATCCTTATTTCATAAAATATGAAAAGGACAAAAAGTACACTTTTTTTACCAATTTTACTACCCTTAGAAATTAAATTTACAACAAGTACTTTTTTCAGACGGTTTTTTTACCAAAGGATACTGTGTTCCAAATTTTACCCCTTTTTGTCCCCTTAACAATTTATCAAAAATCCGGCCACATGTTTTTTAATTTTTTAGTTTAGATGTTTGTCTATCCACATAAAAAATTCAGGAGAGCATTTTTTGTATTTTTCGAGAAAATCGCATTTGAATATTTGATTTCAGAAAAATTCTATAAATATTCTACTATATTTTAATGTGTCAACACCGCGTATGAGTAACGACTATTTGCAAAACCAATAAATTTTCGTTATTCATACGTGGTGTTGACACAATAAAATACAAGAGAATTACAGAATTTTTATGAAACCTAATATTTAAATGCTATTTTCTCGAAAAATACGAAAAATGCCCTCCTGAATTTTTTTGTGTGAATAGACAAACATATAAAATTAAAAAAATGTAGCCGGATTTTTGATGAATTGTCTTTTTTAAAAAATTAAAACTTTCAGAACGGTTTCTGAAAATTTTCTGAAATAAAAAAATTTAGTAGACAGCACATAAAAACATTTACATGAGTACTAATTTTTACGATTGTGGTGCATTTCGACAACTTTTCCAATATTTAACTATCATTAGCACAGTTTTTAAAAAAATTAAAATCCAAAAACGCAATTTTCTAAGCTTTATACCATCCTAATTTTATTGCATAAAATATTTATTTTTGTATTTTCGTACATTCTGAAATGTAAATTTTAAAAGAGTTTTTTTTTTAATAAACTATTGCAATTATATTTATTTAAAAAACTCGATTAATCGATAATCTCGATTAACGGCTACTTTTTTAATCGTAATTGCGATTATGAAATATCTCGATTATTTGCAAACTCTACCCTAGACCCACTTTCAGGTATACCGATATTTGAAACTTAAGCATCTTTTGACCGAAGGACGGACGCTATTGAAATTGGAAAAAATCGGTCCATGTGTTGACCTAGCCCCTATACAAACGTCCCCTTTAAATTTGGGCCAAATTTTAATAGATGTTCTTTCAAAGTTTGGCAGGTAAACGTTTTTTGTATTCACAAATCACCGTTCCGAATTTCAAAGGTATCGGACCAGTTATTCTTGTAGCCCCCATACAAACCACCCTCCCGATATTCACATAAATCTATAAAATTTGATGAAAATAGAAAACATTTGATTACAATTTTGTTTGTGAGTGTTCAGCGCATACTTTAATAACCCAAAAATCTGATTATAATCGGACCATATTTGGACTTAGGCCCCATATGAAAACTTCGCCCGATATTACTAAAAGCGGTTTATTTGCAACAAATATAAGCCAATTTCACTCATATTGGTATGTGAGTGTTTTCTACACTTATTAAAGATTTGACAAATGATAGACCCAATTGTCCTATGTTTGAACTTGGTACCCATTTTCCGGAAAACACTGGTGTAGGGTATTATATGGTCGGTCTTGACCGACTATAATTTTCTTACTTGTTGTTTATTAGGTTGTGTCGATGATTTACATATTTGCCAATCTCGTTAACTAATAGCGAAATGGTGGGCGAATTTTCGAGCTGATAACGGGAAAAATTATAAAAAAATTAGGAGGGTTATTTCAATCCTCTACAAGCGGTTTGATTCTTAAATTTTGAAAAAAAAATTAAAAAAAAAAATATTTCGAAAATTAAAAAAAAAAATGCTGATGAATTTTGGTCCTTGGAGGCTCTTAAAAGCCAGAAAAGTAATATTTTTTATACAAAAAAAATATGTTTTATTTCAAAATAACATTCAAATGGTACATAAAGTCGAATTAAGTACAGGAAAAATAAAAAATGGTGGGTATTTCTATCCGCGAAGTGCAAAAAATTGGCAATTTTCAAAAAAATCAAAATTGGTATCAAAAATTGATATGAAAATGATAAAATAGAGCATATTAAGAAAATAAAATCAACAAAAAAGGTAGCTGAACGGTATGGTCCATTAATGCATTTTATACTTTACAGATTTTCAAAATGGACCATACAGATCCGCTAACAAATTTTTGATGCCCATTATGACTTTTTTTTTTAGCAAATTGCGAATTTTTGCGATAAAAACCCGACATTTTTTTATTTTTACTGTACTTAAATCGTCCTTTTGCACTATTTAAGTGCCATTTTGAAATAGAATATATTTTTTTTTTATATAAAAAAAATCTTACTTTTCTGGCTTTTGAAATGCTTCCATGGACCACAATTGATCAGCTAAAATTTTTTTTTGATTTTTTTCTCAATTGCTTTATTTTTACATATATTTTTTTTAGTTGTAAGTTAACTGTGGGATGATTACTGGATCATCACCACGTCAATATTAATTTATGATACATTGCATTAATAAATGAAAAAAATAAGCTTTATTTTACAAAATTTTTAAAATATTAAAAAAAAAATCCAAAAACCGCGAACTAAAACCGCTTGTAGAGGTTTAAAAGTAACCTCCAAAATTTTATGATTTTTCCCGTTATCAGATTGAAAATTCCCACCAACTTTTTGATATTAGTTATCGAGATTCGCAAATATGCAAATCATCAACCAACCCTAGTTTTTACGTTTAATTTACATTAATGGCTTTAAAATAATATTTTTAAGTTAAGGATCTGTATATTTTAAAAACATGGTGTAAAATTAATATATATGTAAGTATGTGTGTTAGTCTGAACATGGACATCATCCTAACAATGGTTACGTACTGATGGAACATCAAATACCATCAAGTTGCCTGCAGTAAAATGTCTCTTTTCAAATTATTTATTGATTTTTTTTCCTCAATTTTGTTTAACAAAAAAATAAAAAAAAAACAAAAAAAAAACATGACTAGGTCTGTGCTTGAAGAAATAACGTTCTGATGTATTACACATACATACATACATTTAATATTATATTATTTTAATGACCTCGATACCTAAAAATGTTTAAAAAAATAAAAATTTAATACAATGCTTCTGCATCTTTTTCTTTTAGCCCACACGATTGATGTCACCCTCAACTTTGTTGCGACGGCGACGAGGCAATAGCTTTGAAATGGCAACACTTCTATGTAGCATGCTTATAGGAGCCGGATTTCCCGCTGTTGTGGTGTCGGGTGTTGCTCGTGCTGCAACCGTAGAAAATAATCAAAGCATTGTTCCATATCCACATAAGATTGTTGAAGTTGAAACCGAAGAAGAAGTTAAACCAAAAATGCGCACAGGCCAAACATATAAATTGAGATCCATGCCGGATTTGGAAAGTCACCTAGACGAAAATATGGCACAATTATTGAAGCAAAAAGCTGAGGAAGAACAGCAAGCTCAAGATGCAATTATTCAGCGCAAACTAGAGGTAATGTGTTCTTTACAAAATTGTAATAAAATTTACAAAAAAACATGTAAAAACATGAATACTAGTCTCGACTGTGCTGAATCAAAAATAATTCGTTTCTTTATATTTAGATACATAATGCATTATAATAGCATAAAAAATAAATATTTCACAGAAAAATACATTAGATTAGTTAAATAATGACTTACAAATAATGAATTACATAAAGTATTTTTTATACCATCCACTCAAGTGATAGAGGGTATATACAAGTTTTTCATTCCGTTTGTAACACCTCGAAATACATGATCCTCGATCAATTTTTAGACGATCTAGCGATGTCCGTCCGTCTGTCTGTCCGTTGAAAACACGCTAACTTTTGAAAGATTTTACGGAGTCCCCTGAAGTTGGGCATATATGTTTGCCATTTACCTGGTCTGGTTGGTATAGCAGTTCAGTGAAATCGGTCCAGTGGTTTAAATGTAATAAGCAAAAGAGTGAATTTCGGCAAGGGTTTTTCGCGAATTTGCGAGATTAAAAACAGGCTAACTTTCGAAAGCCAAATTAGTCCAGTGGTTTAAAAGTTATTAGCAAAACAGTGAATTTGAGATTGGTTTTACCTTAAATTCATGTGTTGAAAAAACCGAGCTTTAAAAAACAAGCTTTAAAAACATTAGAGGTATTCAGAGTCTTGTTGCCAGCCCTGGCAATGTAGCAAAAGAGTACTTCTTTCAAAAAATACATGTATTTTGAAAAGTAATTTTGAAAAGTGCTCTTTTACCACCAGTGCCAGGGCTGGCAAGCAAGACTCTGAATACCACTATTGATAATCCACAAAATTACTTTACAAAATATTTTTGTCGCTCACAAATATTTTTACCCTAAAAAAAATGTACACTAAAAAAATATTAGTAATCCTGGTAAGGTCTTATTGCGGACTTCTTCAGGGAGTGGCTAACGCTACTTTTTCACTACCCGTAACACCCAGAGATGCCAATTATTTGAGAGCAAAACGCGCACAAAAATTTTATAAACGGGTAAAAACGTGTAAATTTGCTTGAAAAAAGGGTAAAAAAGCACTGGACTGTTTTTTAAATAGATAAAAAAAAATAATATTTTTTTTAAACAAAATTTTTGATAAGTTTTTTGGTTAAACTGTTAGGCGACCGATATAAATCGTTGTACAATTTTACATGGACTGCATTTTCCGCCTCAAAAGCCAAATTTAGTCTTTGAGCTTCACCCAGAACACAATTCAATTATTAAACCAAAATACAAAAAAACCTACAAAGAATGGCATTTCAAGGAAAAACATTTTCCCCTTATTCCGACTTTGCCCTTTTTTCCGAACTTAATACGACCAATGGGTATTGACCATAATAATAAATTCGTTTCATATTTCAGGCGACTAGCTTTAAGTTTGAACTGCATATTGCTTTCCACAGATAGACAGACGGACATTCAAAAATTGTCTTTGAATCGATCAAAAATCAATAAAATATATACACAGAAAATAATATTGAGAACTATAATTTGAGTAATCACTTGTTTAAATTTTTAAAACAAATTTGATTAATTTTTTAATTAACGCAATTAAAAATTTTCTCAAAAATCTATATATATAAAAATGGATGTGTGTATGTATGTGGGTATGTATGTATGTTCCGTATGGGCTCGAAAACGGCTGAACCGATCTTGATGAAATTTTCAGGGAATATTCAGAATAGCCTGAGGAGTAACACTGTGCGGTCAGATTTTTGATTTTCTGCCTGTGGGCGGAGGGGCGTGGCAAAACCGAGTTTTTACATTCTTCAACTAATGACTTCTATATGGATCTAAATGGATTGACCGATTTTGATGAAATTTTAACTGGAGTTAGTTCTAACCGAGTACTAACTATAGGACAAATTAGAGCATTATCGGACAAAGGGGCGTCAAATGCCAAGCCCTTTGTATTGAAGTTATTTCTGCATGCTCCGCAATAACGCAAAAACGGCTGATCCGATTTTAATTAAATTTTCAGCACTGATAGTGCTAACGGAGAGCGGAACTATGGGTCATATTAAACTACGATTGGAAAAAGGGGGCGTAAAATGCCACGCCCCTTTGAAATATATTGAACGTTGCCTGTCTGTTTCGCAATCACGCAAATACAGATAAACCGATTCTTATCACATTTTCACTACAGAAGTGCTAACCAATTGCATATGCATATAATTGGAAAAAGGGCCAAAAACTGCCACTCCCCTTTGACTACACTGATCTTTGTGTATGCCTGTTTCGCAATCTCGCAAAACGGATAAACCGATTTCGTTGAGATTTTTACTACCGCTAAACCTCACTTTGTGCTATACTGAACGTGATACCTACCTGTCTTTCAATTACTATAAAACGGCTAGGTCAAATCTATCACTACTGATAGTACTAACCGAGCGGGAACTATAGGTAATATAAGAACTATAGGTAATATAAGAACTCTTCCTCCGCAAACACACAAAAACTGTTAAATCGACTTTAAAAAAACTAGCAGAACATATAGTACTAACCAAGAATGAAACTTGGGACTTAAAACTATATTAAACAACGATTCGCATAAACGACTGAATCGATTTTTTTACACTCAAAAAATTATGTTAGTAAAATCAACTGAAAATGTCAGTTAAAATAACTACTTTGTAAGTTGTTTTGGGGTCAACTACTTTTTCAGTTAAATCAACTAACAATGTTAGTTATTTTAACTGACAAAAAACAACTGACTTATTTAGTAAAAACTACTTACATTTGTAGTCAAAACAACTAAAATGTAGTAAAAATAAAATAATCAATATATAATTTTTTTTCAAAACATTTTTCAAAAAAAAAAAATTGAAGACCAAATTTTTTCCAAGTTTTTTTTTTAAGTTGTGAAAAATAAAAAAAAACAAATTTTTTTTTTTTTTTTTGAAAAAAACTTTGAAAATTTTTCAGAGATAAAAAAAATAAAATTAACTACTTTTAATAACTGTTACCACATCACAGTACTTTTTTGTTAGTTGTTCAAAAAAACGACTTAAAATAACTAACAGAAATAGTTGTTTGATATTTTTCATACAAAAACAACTGACTTTGTAGTTGAAAACGACTAACTACTGTAAAATATACAAATAACTAACATGTAGTAACTTACATAATTTTCTGAGTGTAAGATTTCACTATAGATAGCTGTACCCGGTACCGTGCTTTAGTTTTGTCGGGCACTGTATATTTAAATCGAAATGCAATATAAAACAAATGTTTTCTTAGGGCCAGCAACGCGGACCAGGTCCGCTAGTTGAATATAAAATTTGAGTAAATAATTTAATACAAATTTAATATTTTTTATTTTTTTTCTCTTGGTGTTTTGAATTCTCATTTAGTTGTAGTTTTTTGTACATATATATGAAAGGTTGAAATCATCTTTATAAAATTTTCCTTTGTCTTGAAGACATAAGTATATTTGGTAAAGTTTGAAAAATCAATTAAAAAAAAAAATCGAAACTTTTTAAACTTTTTGAAAAAATAAATTGATACATTTTGAGTAAATTTTAATTTGACACAATTAAAAAGTTACTTAAAAATATTAAAAAATTTTAAGTAAAATTTTAATTGTGTGAATTAATAATTTACTCTAATTTTTAATTAAGCATTTAATAATTTTTAATTAAAAGTTTACTCAATACTATTTAATCGTTTACTGGTGCAAAAATGAGTAATTTTTTACTCAATAGTATTAAAAATGTTCTCTTTTTTTATTTTTTTTTCTGTGTACTTTGTGAAGTCTCCGACTAATATTTCAATGCGTTACACTCGAAATAACAAACTAAATATACCGCCATACTTTATATGGAGGCTATGAAAATTAATTTTTAAAAGCACTAAAAGCACCAACTGAAAATTTAAAAAGCACCAAGTTAGTGCGTTTTTCTAATTTGGCACTAGGTCAAAAATTTTCGCGTTTTGACACATCAAAAAGCACTAGATCTAGCGCGAAAAGCACTAAGTTGGCATCCCTGGTAACACCTTATATATTATCTTCTGGTATGGTATATTATTTCATTTCTCGTAACCTATAACATATCATATATTTTACACGTTACTCGTATTCTTTGCGATAATGTGGATGCATTACTTTGAGTCTCATCCCCTCCTAAAATCTTCAATGCTGCAATGTATAAAATAAGCAATCCTATACCATATTTTATACCTTATTTGGTAATGTAAGTTTTGCTGGGTACTAACTCCGAATGCAATAATTAAAAATATAAAATTCAAAATGGCGAATCTTATATGGCGGAGAATACTTTAATAAATAGTAAGATTGAAATAAAAATATGTTACGAGGCTTCCGTTTCTTTGCTTAATCAAAATAAATTGCTTAATTCTCCTGGCAGATAAAATGTAACCACGCTTTCCAATTAGTTTGCTGAAAGTGAGTTTTTTATGGTGTATGGGCTTGTTTGACGAACACAACAAAAACAAAATGTTTATGTCCTTTCAGAAAGTTGTTCCCTTAAAACTTAAATTTGAAAATGGTGGATATCCAAGCTATAAAAAGGAAGGCGGGCCACAAGAAATGGTCTTCCTTATATCCTTGGTCCATGTGAAGGGACTTGACGTTCTTCTCGCATTAAAATGTTTCATTTATTTAAAAAATACAAAAATTAAAACAATTTTTTTTGAGGTTGTTTTAGTTCTACAACGGGAAACTTTTTCCCCCTTGTCCGATTTTGCCCATTTATGAACATACATACCGTGAGGCCATAAGACTTATTCGTGCTTCACTTCAGGGGTCAAGCTGTATTGGTTTGGGGTGTATTGAGACTTCCGCAGACAAACGGACTGACGTACAGACGGAAGGACATCGCTATAATCTCTCAGAATCGGACATGGATCACTAATATATACACATTAAGGTGTCGTCCACCGATATTTCAATGCATTACACAAAGTAAGTTTACTCCATTATTGTGGTTGGAGGGTATAAAAATGTATCAAAAATTAAAACGCATCTACAAAAATGGCTGCAGAATCTCAATTTATTAATATGTGCAATAATGTGCCACTTTTTTCGATATTCCAATCTTTATACTGGTGTTGCAAAAGGTATCATATCACTTGCGGTTTGTCGCAATCTGCATTCGGCGTAAGGTATATGATGAAAAAAAACAAAAAAAATTTATTTCAAAATTTTCTAGTATTTATATTTCGCTATTTTTTCACAATAATGGTTATGGTATTATTTTAGATTCCACAAAAAAAAATAGTAATATTTCCACATCCAAATGTTCCTATTTTTAAATAGCTTTTTTTTACTTTGGGACTATGCAGCTTGAGCAGGTGAAAAGAGGGACATATTTCTGTATCCCTCTGTGCATTCGGCGTAGACCTTTTGCATATTGGTTTTGGACTTAAACTGATCCTCTACGTAAATTCGTTTTGTATTAGCTCTACAATAATGGCTTGGTAATTTGGGAATTGTATCTAAGGATTTAAGTACTGAGTCAGAATTTTATGATGTTGTATTTTCACGCAACACATTTTTATCATGTTTTAAAAATATTTTTGTTCAAATTAAACGTTTTTAAGAAAAAAATCTTTACATACTCGTACTCGTTGGTCGTTATGAGATGGTATGTAGCAATCGTATTGATGTTTCTTTATATATATATTTGTAGAGGTTGATCGTCTTCGAATAGGATTGTTGCGTAATTGCACCAAACCTTTATGTACGCTTTTTTAGCATCCCATGTGGGTAAGACCCAAAAAATACCGAAAAACATTTATTCGAAGATCTTCATCTGCAACATTACAAAGAAAGCTCCTTTCGGATTTCTTCTCCGCTAATTGTAAGTGAGCGCAATGTTTTTCCTTAAATTTTAGCAATTTAGCTCCCCTAGTAAAAAAAGAAAAAAAGTTCATGACTAATTATATCCCAAATATGGCGGATACAATTACTTTAATAATTATCTACGGGTATATTTTATGATCAAGCGGGATAACCTTATATATAATGTGATACGTGAATTGGGTCTATATAAATATATCAGTTGGAGAAAACTGATATGATTAAATATAATTTAAAACCATTTTAACTGATCATATATTGCTCCTTATAACGTCATATAAGTTGGATAACATTATATATAATCATATGCACTTTATATAATGTTATATACAAAAATATGTTCTTTATGTAGAGCAATATCTTACCATATATATTTATGTCTTATAGTCTCAATTTATTTTATATTGTATCAGTCCGGATCAAACTGATAAAACCAGATAGACCCATTTTACGTATCATATTATATATAAGACTATCTGTTCAGATCTTGTGGGATAACCGAAGATAATATTTAAACAATTGTGTCATCATATTTGGGATCTAATTTGTCACGGCTATACATAACTCTTTTTTACTCGGGTCCACATTTTGTCCCGAATACTCTTCGTTCCTTATTCTTTTTTTTTCTTTCAGTTTTTTGCAGCACTTAATCATCATAACCACGATCATCTTCGTCACTTTCGTCAATTGCATCGAAAATTCCCGTTACTTCTTTTAAAAATTTTTTCGGGTCATTTACCAATTGATCTTCCATACTTCTGTTATAATAGAAAGTCGCTAATTAAGAATATTATTTAAAAATATGATTAACAAAAAATTGTAACATTTGTTAAAATAATAGTAATTACCAGGGAAACCAAAAATATGCAGTATCATGTTTTTTCCTGTGCATTTTATTGATAAATGGGTAAGGTATTTATCCGTTTCAGAAGTTTCTAAGAAATCTGGCATCGATTTGTTAGAGCATGTTTTTCCATATTTTAGCGTTAAGAGCATATTTTTGCATATTTTAGGTTTAAGAACATATTTTAGCATAAGAGCATATTTTTAGAGCATATTTTAAATTTTTAGAGCATTCTTTCACTTTTTAGAGCATTTTTTTACATTTTTAGAGCATTTTTTTTTAATTTTTGGGGCATTCTTTTCCCATTTTTTTATGACAACATTTATTTTTAAATTTTTCATCCAACGAGGATGTTTTTTTTTTCAACAATTACGGAGTTATGACTATTGATTACCCTTTGGCCTGTTCTTGCTTCATATCGGTATATGAAACTATGTTTTCTTTAGATCTGGGTATATTTAGCCACTTTGTAGAATATATTAAGGCAAATATTTTTGTAGGTTTAGAGAGTAAACCCTATTTTGAGGGTTTACTCTCTAACAAATTTTAAAAAACACCGCAAAAAAGGGGAAATCATTTTCTTTAAGAGCATATTTTTATTGTTTTTAGAGCATATTTTCCGTTTTTAAGGGAATTTTTTAAGTACATAAAACGTGTTTTTTAGAGCATGTTTTTGGTTTCCCTGGTAATTACACTTTTAAAACCCTTATTTTGTACAAAGCAGCAAAGTTTTGCCCATTTGTGAAAATCGCGATTTTTCTAAACATTTACTAATTTCGCTTTTTTTTTTTGCAAATTTGTTATTAATTTCAAGAGTTGATCTACTTGAAATAAAAGGATTAATGTAAGTAACTAATTTCTTAAAACAAAAAAAAAAATCATGTTACTTTTTTACACATCGCATAAAAGACAAGAATATCATCAAACTCTTAATATGGAGCGATTCTTATGCGACTCAATGTAAAATTTCCATTATGGCCCTAGCAATTAAGTATTTTATTTAAACTCATCCCGATGATGTAAGCATTACAATGAAATACTCGTTACCGGGACTAAAAACTGATCGTTTCTTTCCCCCCCCCCCCCCCCCCCCAAATAACGTGTGATGTTATTTTCCCTGCCCTACAAGATAAAAATAAAATATTGTGAAGATCCCAGTTGGACGCTAGGGAGTCTTTCCTTGTAAGTCGGATTATTTTTCATAAAGAAATGTTGTATTATTATATATAAATCCAAATAACACATGGTTCTATCTGCAAAAAACTATTTCTTACAGACACAAAATTCTATTTTGCAGTTCGAACCATGTTGTCCAAATTCATGTGCCTCACCGTTGAGCAACAGAGTTCTATCTGCTTTTTGAGACTCAAATTGTGCAAAAACTAATATTAATATTTAAGGCATAATTTTAAATTATTCAAAAACTGTTTTCAAATTTAGTCAAAACTGCCTTAGTAAAGCGATTAACAATATCCACCCTTAGTTTTCTCAATAGTAGTGTTGGTGCAAATAGAACCTTGTTGTTCTAATGGCGCGAAGTACTACATGCAATTAAAAAAAATATATTTCTGTAACAGGATCTAGAATTACATGCTGCCGATATTTATCATTATCGTAGATCACATGCATGGGTGGCAATAATTGACAATGCACCATGGAGTGTTAAACCAAAGAAAACGTATATTAATGAAAATGGAGACATCACCGAGGAAAATCCTTCTGCTCGGTTTATTGAACCATCTACTGGTTTCTTTTGTGAATCACATTGCAAAGAATACATTCTCGTAGACAGTGTATGGAATCAATTCCAATACTATGTTAACAAACAGAAATGTTTGCGCGTCAGTGATATGCGTTGGGATTTCCAAAACACTGATGATTGGGAGCATTTACTACCGGGTGAGCCAGCCGAAATGCGAGCACATACTGTACAATCTGATGAAAATATAGCCAACATAACATATCCCATTGAAGAAGAGAAACATTTAGATACGATAAGATCGTGGGTTATGCGATTGCATATCGGAGAAAAAGAGTTCGAAGAACGTTTTCCACAACTCCAGAAAACAATTTTATACAAAGGCGCTAAATATGAACGATTCTCTCCATATTCTCAAAGAGATGGAAAGATTATGCAGTTAACCCTTTATGCTAATGAGGAATACCAAGTGCCAACTGTGCGTTGGGAATATTATAAAAATCGATCCGACATGTTGCTGCAACTGAAATTCACTTACGAAACCTCAGAAATGGAAGAAACCTTTGACAAAGGACGAAATGATAGTTTAAAATGTACGTATGTCAGTCGTATTCATACGACATAAACAAGAAATATCCAATATTTTCTAATAATTTATTATATATTTTTTTTTCAGTGCTACGTTCCAACATAAATCCACTTGCTCCGAAAGAATTATTTTTTTATTCAGCACCGCGACTAGATTCATTGCAATATTTGAAACTAGAGAATGAACGCATTGTGATGCAATACAGTGAACGCAGTGATTTGTGCTGTTATCAAGAGTTTGAATTCAAGTCTGGGGGACAAGTTTTAAGGGTGAGATAAAATGGGCCACTTATATTTAAAACAAATAGGTTTTAATTTTATTTACTTAACCTAAAGATATCTTATCTAATTATGTTGCTCAGATTCACATTTGAGGCATTCCACACCAAATGTTCAGCAAAAAAAAAGTTATGTCGTGTCAATATGAAATCAATTGCAGAGTATTCGCCCTTAGGGCACTATTAAATAACAAAAATAAAATTTGAGTTTTTTCAAAAAGTGGGCTTTGTAGGCATGGTCAAATATTGAAAATATCAGCATTTTTTCCTGAGTATCCTTATTTCAATAATTATGTAAATTTAATGAAACCCAGTAAAGTATTTAAAATAAAAGTTTTTTTTTTATAGATTTTTTTGTGCGCTATCGATTAAAAAAATAAAAATTGAAAAATTTTCAGAAACAGTTCTGAACTTTTCAAATTTAAACTTTATTTATCAAAAACATGCCGCAATTTTATTTTTTTTTTTTACTTTAAAAAAAAATTAACATGCTTTTTTATCTGTTCTGAATTTTTCAGAGATGTGTGTTGCCTTGTTTTCAAAAAATTAAATTTTAAAAATACTTAAACAATATTTAAAATAGAGATGGGATCGTGAATGAATTTTTAATAACGATTACGCACGCTCATGAAAAATAAATTTAGTCACCCACGATATTTTATTTTGCTCACGCTCATTCACGCACACGTGAGTAGTAAAAAATAAGTCACGGTCACGAGCTTGAGTATAATAGCGTGAGTAAAATAAAATATTGTGCGTGAATAATTTTTTTCTTTCATTAGCGTGCGTGATCGTAAATAAAAACTCACGCTCCCATCGCTATTTAAAATATTTTTATACCCTCCAGTGCACTATAGGGAATTTATAAGGAATTGTTGGCCAAAACTCCATTTTTGATGTGTTAAAAAAAACTTTTTTCGGATGCCATTATACAGTAAACTATATAAAAGTAAGCTAGCACACATATTTTTGTACACCAAACTCTTTTACCGCTATTACGGAGGCGTCAAAAACTAAATTTAATTTTTTATTATTTTTTTTTTTTAATTTTGGAGAACATAACTTATTACAAAATTAACGTACTTTAAATCCTGTATTAAAATCTTTTGAAACTAATTTCAATTATCAATAGAGCAAATAAATATATTTTGTACAAAGTACAGGTTTAAAATGTTGATTTATGTATTTTTTTAATTTTTCTATTTAATTAATTTTTTTTCTTTTTTAAACCAAATATATTTGTGGACTGCTACTTTTTTTGCATATAATTGCATACTCCCATATCTCTATGAGGTATTGGGAAACTCTTTGTGAGTAAGATGTATTCATCCGCTAAGCCATGCGGCTCCATGGGGAAAAGATATTTAGTGATGTCCATCCGACCGTCTGTCGGTCTGACTGTCTGGGGAATGCACGATGCTGTCCAAACCAAAAGAGCTAGCCACCTGATGTTTGGCACGAATATGTCTTATAGTCTTACTATGTTCAAGTTCGTAAATGGGCAAAATTGGAACATGTGAAAAAAAGCTCCCCCTTTAATAACTTAGTCTAGCTACGCAAAATCCCATATTTTACATTTTTTTTGTACATTTGCTTAAAAATTAAAAAAACATACGCCACAAGAAGTTCAAAGCCCTGCACTTGGACCAAAGGCACTAGGAAAATTATTTTTTTGCCCGCCCCCTTTTGTGGGCGTGGATGTAAAAATTATTGACAAATTTACATTACAAAATTGCATTAAAAACTCGATTTATTAGGCCAGAACATGCCAATTTTTTATACAGAGCCTTAAAACTTACCGCTAAATAAACTTGCCAAATTTTGAGGCAATATCCCAACTTTTGGAGTTTTGGCCAGAAAATACCAAAAAATTCCCTATAGTGCAGTGTCGGCTGAACTTTTTTGTTCTATTTTTGTTGTAAAATTTGTTTTTTGAACGGCGGCGGCGCGAAAAAGGTTAAAAAGGTTAGCCGGTCGGCTTGATTCACTTCCTCCAACTACAGTATGGGGGCATACTCACTTTGTCATTCCGTGTGTAACGTATCGAAATATTGGTCGGGTATATATATTATTGATCAGTGATCGATTCTAAGACATTATAGCGATGTCCGTCCGTCTGTAGTTAACACGATGCAGTACAAAATAAAAGAGATAGCATCCCGACATTTGGCACGAATATGTCTTATGTTCCTAGGCAGGTTAAGTTCGTAAGTGAGCAAAATCGGACCAGGGGGAAAAAGTTCCCCCTTGAAGAACTAAACCAACCTCTGGAAAATACCATTTTTTACATGATTTTTTGTGTTTTTGTTTAACAAATGCCACATTTTTATGCTACAAGAAGTTCAAAGTCCTGAATTTGGACCCAGAAAATTACAAAATGTCGTTTTTCGGTCCGCTTTCTTTTATGGGCGTGGAATATATTTTTTTTAAATAATGATAAACTTGTATTTCTATAGTGCAAAAAGCGCAAGAATGAGTTTTTAAACTCATTTATCACTCCGACCCCCCCCCCCACCAAAAAAAAAAGAAAACGCCCCTGCAATGTATTTTTTTATTTTTTTGCATGTTGGAGGGTATAAAAGATTCGGTTTTTCCGAATTTAACACTCTTGTTAAGTGTTGATATTACTCATACGCACTCGTTATGTACACCATTAGTGTATAAAATTAGCGTAGTGCAATATTTAACATTTGATTTCTAAAAAACAAGGCAAAACACATCTCGGAAAATTTTAGAACAGATAGAAAAGCACTTTAACTTTTTTTAAAAAATTAAAAAAAAAAATAATAATTGCGGCATGTTTTTTGATAAATAAAGTTTAAGTTGAAATTTGAAAAATTCAGAACATCTTCTGAAAATTTTATAATTTTTATTTTTTTAATCGATAGCCCATACAAAAATCTAAAAAAATAACTTTTATTTTAAAGACTTTACTGTATGTCATTAAATTTGCATAAATATTGAAGTAAAGATACTGAGGAAAAAAATTTTGATATTTTCAATATTGTACCACGCCTACAAAGTCCAATTTTTGAAAAATTTTAAATTTTATTTTTATTATTTAATAGTATCCTAAGAGAGAATACTTTGCAAATGATAGCCAATTGAAACCACTAACGTTTTTCTGTAGTGGAAAAGTTGGTGTGGGATGCCTCATTTACAGAATTGGTTTTACGTACTTCACACGCGTTTCAAGAAGAAATACTACAGTGGGTCATAAAAAACTGTAAGCACGTGACCATAACGCTTTGGTGGTTTTGGTCTACTGTACTTACATTTTTTTGGTCTCATTCAAAATACACTCGGTTACCTAAATTTTTTTGAACAGTTATATTAGTTTTTAAGTTATATAACACAGTGTCTAGATTAGCACCTACCACTATTATCACACATCAAAATAGATTGTAATCGCTGTCATTGCTAGTTTGGACAGTTTTTTGTACACAACGATGGTTTTCAACTAAGGGTAGAACACCTGCTTTACTATAGATTGCTAGCAATAAAGTGTCTAAATGAAATTGCTAACCATTGCTTACCATCGTATTTGGCGTTTGTTGTAGTTGCTAATGTAGAGACTGTGTTAAGAACGATTAGTTGGTATTTTTTTGAACGTAATGCTTTTCATTTCGACGAAGTAAGTGCCCTTTTGCAAAATTTTTGTATGGGTTTCTTTTTAATATAATTAATTTGAATTCAGTTTTAATTTACAAATTAATACAAATTATTTATTATTCGACCTATCAATTCTATTGCGAAGGATTACTTCAGCTCGAGATCACGTTTCGTTACAATTGGTACTTTGACAATTGGTACTTTGGCAATATCATCGTAATAATTAGTAAAGAAACGTAACCTCGAACTGGAATAATATTTCTCAATATAATTATTTTAATAATCACAATATTTTTTTTTTGTTTTGTAGAAAGTTACTGAACAATTCAGTCGAAATCCAATCACATCAGCCGATAAAGACATTGCTGTCCGAACATTTCTTATTAATCAACGGAAAATTTCTTTGAAATTTCATTACGCCGTCGGTGCTTTAACGGCGTCAACTCGTGAATTTATCAAACCAGCAAAACCCGATTATGGACAAGAGGTTATATTTGATCCAACACTGACAAAATCTTATAAGGTAAATAAGCCCACAAAAACCTTAAAAATGGTAATGATTATGTAATGCGTAACCACGTTATGCATAGCAAAAAAAAAATCAAAAAACATGCATTATTTTTTCCCTACCGCTTTAACTATGATTTAAAATAAGTACTTTTTTGACCTAAAATGACTAAAGATCTTTTTCAAGATGAAGAATTTCTAAATATACATGTGAGGCATTCCACACCTAATGTCAAGCGAAAAAAAATGTGTACCGTAAATTTCTGAATAGGTTGTATGATAAGCCCTATATGGAACTAAGAAAATTGAGTTTTTAGCTTTTCAATTTTTCAAAAACTGGGTTTAGAAGGCGTGGTCAAATATTGGAAAATTGGTGTCGAGTTGCCTTGATTAGATATTTATAAAATTAAAACTGAATGCACCACAATGTCAATTTTTTTTAAAAATTTTCAGAATCCGTTTTAAAATTTTCCTTTTTTTTTAAAAAGTTATCAAAAATCCGGCCATTTTTTTTAAATGTGTTTTATTAAAAGTTTAGATGTTTTTATATCCACACCAAAAATTTCAGACATGCGTTTTTTCGAAAAAATCGCATTTGAATTTCATAACAATTTAGTAATTTGCTTGTATTTTATTATTTCAACATAGCGTATGAGTAACCTGACCAACTGCTTTTGACTGTAAAGCGGGATCGAAAGGTTGAAAAAGCGGGATTTTGATCTAAAAAGCGGGATTTTTTTTAATAAGTGAAATTTGCCTTGAACGAACCCACGAATACCCTCCAAAATGCACAAAATTCTGGAAATACTTTTATGGGATTGTATTTTTTTTTATGTAAAAAAATGCATAAGAACTTTGGCTAAAAAAATTTTATTTTGATTACGTCAGCAAACATAGTCTCTAGTCTAAGGAATTTTTTTACCAACCTTGGGATAAAATATTTTAGAATCAAAAAAATTGCATATGAAAAACTAAAATTAAATTAGAGTCGTAGACTGAATCTCTTAACTTTTCTTATCATTTTCTAAGAGAATGTAAATCTAATATATTTTTTATAGAAAAATGTTTCAGAACTCGAGACTGTATTTAGAAAATATTTAGATACTTATTTGACTCAGAATTTAAGAATATTTTAAAAGAAAAATTATCTAAAATTTTAAGAATTCTTCTGTAGGAAAAATGTTTAAAATCTTATAAATTTTCTATAGAAAAAATCCATTGGCAACTGTTAATTTCCTTAGAATAAAATATTTTAGAGTCTGACAAGAATTTTTCTGGAAAAAAAAAAAATCTAAAATCGGATAATTTTTCTACAGGAAAAACGTTTCTGAATCTGATAGTTTTTTTTATGAGAAATATATTTCAGAATCTTAGAATTTATTATATGGAAAAATAGATTTTTTCTGTTTAAATAATACTTTAGAATCAGAGAATTTTTCTATAGGAAAAGTTTTTCAAAATTTATGATTTTTTCCAACAAGAAAAATGTTTTGGAATTTTTCTATAGAAAATTATATCAGAATCTAAGTTTTTTGTATGAAAAATCTCCCAGAATCTGAAAATATTTCTGTTGAGAAATTTTATAAAGAAAGTGTGTCTTTGAGTCTGTAAATTTTTCTTCTGAAGTTGAGTCTTAAATTTTTCTTTAGAAAAATGCCTTAGAACCTAATAATTTTTCTATATGAAATTATCTTAGAAAACATTGGAACTTTAAAAATTTCCCTTCTTTTTTCCCCCTTCTCAAATATACCGAAAAATGCCACCCCGAGTAAAAAAAAATTGTATGGTAAAACATGTTATCTTATAAAATTATATATAATTTATTGGATCTGATTTTGCTAAATTTCATCCGAAAATTGGCCGCGCCAAAGTTATCTCATAACATCTTATAATATATGAAGTTACAGTTTAATATTTGATTGTATGTGATTTCATCCGGAAATTGGCCGCGCCAAAGTTATCCCAAATTATCTATTATCATGATTTTGTATTAAATATGATATAATATGATGTAATTTCATCAGGAAATTGGCCGCGCCAAAGTTATCTTAAAATATCCAATATCATGAATTTATATTAAATTGGATATTATATAATGTAATTTCATCCGAAATTTGGCCGCGCCAAAGTTATCTTATAATATCTGATATCTTGATTTTATAAAAAAATTATTGGATACATTTTTATCCAAAAAATGTTTCTGTTTTTAGATTTATTTTTAGATATAATAATGTCAAACTGAAAATAAATAAAAAAAAAAAAACTTCGAACGGACGGGGATTAGAACCACAAGTCTTCCGTTTTGTAATCGCAATCTCTACCCTCTAGACCAGCGGACGTTGTTAGCAAATAACAACTTTAAAAGACTTAGTTTTAAATAAATTGATCGTATCTAATTATATCAAATTGATCTAACATATAGTAATATATGATTATATCCAATTAAATATGTTATTGACTTGTACACAATTTTCAAAAAGACTTAGAAAATTTTTGATAAAATTTGCAAAAAAAAAATTGGAATGACGTACAGCGCTATTAGGGACTTCCATGGTAAGCTTAAACAATAATTTTAATGTAGCGGTATGTCTTATTTCCAAGTCATAGGCTTCCAAAGTGATATAAGACTTTGGCTTATAAATTTGAAATTTTTCATGGAATCAGGAAATCAGAATTAGATTTGAGATCAGGTTCCAAAAATCATTGATAATTTGATAATTTAAACCAAATATAGCTATTATTAACTATATAAATGCAATATAAATTTTTAAAAATGATTGCAAAAATTCAAAAAGTAAAATTTTTTAAGTTCTAAAAAAACAAATGCAATAAAAAAGTGTTTTCCATTTAAAAAAAAAAATAAAAAAATATATTTTTTTCTGGAATCGAACTCGGGTTCCCAAAAATGATAGATAATTTTATAATAAATTAAATATAGTTATATATAACTATATAACAGCAATATAATTTTTTAAAAATTATTGCAAAAATTCAAAAAAAGAAAAATTTTTAGTTCTAAAAAAAATAAATGCAATAAAAAAGTGTTTTCTACTTAAAAAAAATAAAAAAAATATATTTTTTTTCTGGAATCGAACTCGGGTTCCCAAAAATTATAGATAATTTTATAATAAATCAAATATAGTTATATATAACTATATAAAAGAAAAATAATTTTTTTAAAATGATTGCAAAAATTCCAAAAATGAAAATTTTTTAGTTCTAAAAAAATTAAACGCAATAAAAAAGTATTTTCTATTTAAAAAAAATAAAAAAAAAACTTTTTTTTTCTCGACTGGGCCGGGAATCGAACTCGGGTTTCCAAAAATCATATGTAATCTTATATGATACAATAAAAAGTTTTGTATAACCATATACGTTGACACACAAAAATAAATTTTGAAATACTGGCATATATAATTATATATGGCTAGTTGTTTGGTCAAAAAAATATTTTTTTTATACATGATTATATCAAAATATATATTCCATTACATATGCGACCATTTATAAATATATATTGAGTTAAGACGAAATTTGCGTATATATAGTACCATACAAACACAGATATGTTATCGTTTAAGACACATATAATTATATCTATTATTTTTGTTGGAAATTTTTTTAGTATGGAACCATATATAGTTTTAAATGGTATTATATTAGTCATATATAACACTGTGTCACAAATTTTCAACAAAGTCGTGACCAAATGAATCTGACACCTAATCTTTATGTAAATCCGAACGCTGAATCCGAATATGAAGTCAGAATGGTCAAAAGTAGAACAGTTTTCGAGATATTTACGAGAAAATCGAGAAAATTACCGTTATTTGCTCTTTTCAACTTATTTTTTTAAAACCAAACAATAAATTTTTTTAAAATTTTATCACTTAAAACGTTAGTTTATTTCAATACGAACATTTTGTGCCCAATAAGATCCAGATCGGTGCAAAAATGACAAAGTTACAGTAGATTAATTGAATTATCCCACTTTTCGATTTTTTTTTAAAAAACACAAGTAAATATACAAAGCTAAATGTTAGTAATGAAAGGTGGATTAATTCACTAAATCTTCTGTAGCTTTGAAATTTTTGCACCAATCTGGGTCTTGTTGGGCGCAAAATGTTCGTATTGAAATAAAATAATGTCCTATATAATAAAACATTATAATTTTTAATTGTTTGGTTTAAAAACAATAACTTGAAAAGAGCAAAATTGCAAAAAATCATAAAATTTTTCATGAAGTTTGAACTTTTGTCCACTGTAACTCTGTCATTTCTTAACTAATCTTCACAAGCGATCCATGGTTATTTTAGCAATTTTATTATCTTTCATTAAAAAAAAGAAATACATAAATCGACGAATAGCTTTGAAGATATTTGCATTTAAGTGACATCATCTTTTTTAAAAACACAAAAAACGCTTATTTTCGAATATCTCGAAAACTGTTCTACTTTTGACCATTCTGACTTCATATTCGGATTCAGCGGACAATTGTACATAAAGATTAGGTGTCAGATACATTTGGTCAAAAAACTGTCACGTAGTGTAATTATACATAAATTGATACTGGATTTTTTGTTTAGTAAAGTCCTATACATAATTAGATATAAAGTCACGTATAATAATGTATGAAATCGGATTAAGTTTTATGTGCAACGTATGATTACATCTACCATTTATATTAATATATTATGAACAATATAATTAGATATGATTTAATATGACATCATTTAAAAAAATTGGAAAATTTCAAAGTGAGATATAATTTTATACTTTGACTCATATAGTTGTATATGGTTTTATAAAAACATGTAAAATAATATACATTTATATAAATTCCTTTTTACTCGGGACTTGAAAAAATCGGTTGGATCTGATTTAATCTGTTTGGATTTAAAAAATATAATTTTATCTGATCAGGTCTTTTTAATCCGACATTTTTCCACAATTTCAGGATCTGATCAGATTCAATTACGGATCAGAGTTCAATATTGGAGACAAATTTCGTATCTGGTTGATCTCATCAGATACAACTGCCATCATTAGATTTTTACAAATCAGACCAGATCTAATCAATTTTTTTCACGGGGGTATAAAATTTAAGAATTTATTTTTAGAAAGGGGTATCAGATTTTTTTTTCAACGAAAAATTTTTTAGAAACCGATAATTTTTTAGAATCTGAGATTTTTCTTTTATGAAAAATGTTTCAGCATCTGAGGATTTTTGTATACAAAAAATTCTAAGAATCTGAGAATAAGGAAACATGTATTTAAGTTCAATACTTTTTTATTGAAAGCTTTTTTCGGAATATTCGAAGTATTACAATGAAAAAATTTTATGTAAAAATTTAATTTTAACCCCAGTAGTGTTCTCCTGTGAACAGTTTTTTTGAGTAAACAAATTTTTTCTTAAAATTTTCTTTATACGGTAAGAAATAGTTAATATGCTCAAAAATATATCTCTCAAAATATTATTAAAATAACCTTGAATTTGTACATACTTTGCTATTCCAAAAGTCAAAAAGCGGGATGAAGCGGGACTTTTGTTTAAAAAGCGGGATCGGAATTCAAGGCGGGATGAGACATCAAAAAGCTGGATGGTCAGGTTACGTATGAGTAACATTTATGCAAATATTTAATACTCATCCGCAATGTTGAAACAAGAAAATAAAATAAATTACATTGTTATGAAATTTAATTTAAAAACACATTTCTGAATTGTGAATGTGGATTGACAAACATCTAAGCTTTTAAAATTTAATAAAAAGTGGCCGGATTTTTTATAAATTGACATTTTTAAAAAATGGAAAATTTCCATTTTTTTTAACCGATAGCCAATACAAAACTATACACGAATGTAAATTTTTGAGATTGTGGTGCATCCATTTTAATTTGATAAATATTTAATCAAGGTAACAAGACACAAATTTTACCATTTTTCCAATATTTGACCAAGTCCAGTTTTTAAAAAATTTAAAAACAACCCAGCAAAAATTGGCAATACTAGTAATGATTTTAATAAGTAGTTACTTATTGAATGAAACACTAATTATTTTAACAAGGGCGTGAGACAAAAATAACTAGTGAAGAGTATGGAGATAAATAAGTAGTTACTGCCTCGGATTGCAAATATGGAGTAAAAACTTATTACCCATAAGAAGTACATAAAATAATTAGTTAATTAAAACTTTTAAAATTTAACTTGTTTTTACTAAAACTTAAAAATTGCGTAATTTTTATTAAGTTTTTAAGTACTTTTTAAGTTAATTGAATTGTAAAGGTTAATAACTGCAAGTACAAGAAGATATTATTACTTAGAGGTGCCTTTATAACATATTACAGAGAAGTAGTTACTTTTAGGCTTAAAATAATCTTAATGGTAATGGGTACACATTAGAGTGTCCCTTATTTTGGAAATGTTGGAAATCTTGAGACGGTACCCGCTCATTTTTTTCCTTTTGACTTAAAAATAACTCAGGAAAAATTTTACGCCCCTAGGACCACGCCTTCCCTACGCGACGGGGCCTTAAAGAGCGGGGCCTTAAAAATCATTTTTCCATACAAACCAAAAAAATTTTTTTTTGATTTTTAATTTTTTTGTTATTATTTATTATATTACTTGGTTTGCTTATTCACGACAAAAAATTTGATATTGGTGGGATAAGTCTTTCAGCGCTAAAAAATTTTTCGCAAAAAAAAATTTTGAGCCGCCGGGGTCCTACAGTAAAAAATTTTTAAAAAATATTTTTTCTTAGTTTTGACCAGCAACGGGTTTAGCTGCTATGTTGCTTTAAATGATATATATTCATAAAAAAATATTTTTTGTATCTGTGACATCTTTATCGTGTTCTAAAAAAGGGTAAAAAATGCATTGTTGATTTATTTCGATACACGATAAAGATGTCACAAATATGAAAAATATTTTTTTTGGAATATATATCATTAAAAACAACATAACAACTAAAACCGTTACTTTTCAAAACTAAAAAAAAATATTTTTTAAAAATTTTTTACCGTAGGATCCCTACGGCTCAAAATTTTTTTTTCGAAAAAGATAAAGATGTCACAGATATGAATAATTTTTTTTTTGGAATATATATCATTTAAAGCAACATAGCAGCTAAAACCGTTGCTGGTCAAAACTAAAAAAAAATATTTTTTAAAAATTTTTTACTGTAGGACCCCGGCGGCTCAAAATTTTTTTTTGCTAAAAATTTTTTAGCGCTGAAAGACTTATCCCACCAAAATCAAATTTTTTGTCGTGAATAAGCAAACCAAGTAATATAATAAATAATAACAAAAAAATTAAAAATCAAAAAAAAATTTTTTTGGTTTGTATGGAAAAATGATTTTTAAGGCCCCGCTCTTTAAGGCCCCGTCGCGTAGGGAAGGCGTGGTCCTAGGGGCGTAAAATTTTTCCTGAGTTATTTTTAAGTCAAAAGGAAAAAAATGAGCGGGTACCGTCTCAACATTTCGAACATTTCCAAAATAAGGGACACTCTAGTACACATTATAAATAATGTACATGGTAATGATTACTTTTCACAACTCATTACCATGTTTTTGCTGGGAAAGAAGCAATTTTCCTAGTTTCATATAAGGCTATCCATACAACCTATTCAAAAATTCACGAGTTATATGTTTTTCTGTAGCGGGACATTTGGTGTGGAATGCCTCATATATGTTAAATATTTTTTAAGAAAATATAGTTCAATTTATATATATATGTGGACAATTGTCATTAACTTTTAATACTTGTGATAGTATCTTAATTTCGCAATAACTTTTTTATTTGTAAATTACGTGGTACCTGTGAATATTGATAAAGCCCACTTCAGACCATAATACTGAGTAGTAAGAAAATACGTATCTTAAATAATACGAAATTTTCTCCGCTTGTCAAAAAATCTTTTAAAAAATCCTTTGCGTATTTACACCATCATATCTTAAATATTATCAAAATAAATACAACCATGATCTTATGAAAAACGTATACGTTTTCTCATTTTTAGAGAAATTTCTAAAAATGAGAATACGTATCCGCTTGTCATTTTTCTATCCGTATTTCTCTTGGCTTTATACCGATTTGTGTTTATACCATACTATTTTATAGATTTTACAAAAAATTTGACAGATATTATTACAAATATTATAGTCTGAAGCCACCTTAAGTTAAGGGAACCCTAAAACACAAAAAACTATAAACTAAACGAGAATTCAAAAACTAAGCGAATCCCGCGGTGTTTTTCAGTTTACACTTTTTTGTATGGTAAATCTATTCCGCTTATAGAAATTGGTCGGTGAAAATTCGCACCAAAAAAATTAACGTTTAAGCGGGTTTTCGGTGGTTTTAAATTACTGATACTTTTGAATTTTATGGTTACCCTAGTAAAAATCATTTCGTATATAGCCATGTATAAATTTATACAAATATATCATTTTATACATACTGAGATCTTATTATATTTAATTATATAAAAAATCAATCAGATAAGACCAAATTTCGTATCAAATTATATAAAATTTGATATAACTCGCGATAAAATTTTATAAAATTTGATACGAATTTTGGTCTTATCTAAGAAATTTTTTATATAATTTTATATAATTAGATAATTTTGTGTAAAATTAGATATATTTGTATCAATTTATACATGGATATATACAAACCCATTTTTATTAGGGTATATAAAATCCTATATTACTTAAAAAAATAAAATATTTTGTAATAAATATTAAAATGTAATAAATATTAAAATATTTCGTAATAACCTTAAGATTGATCATTATTAATCATCCTTTGAATATTCAGAGAAGGACAATAATGTAAAATCAGACTTAAAATAATTAATACATACTAGAGATGGGCACATGAGCAGATTAGAGCGTGATTCACGTGAATCACGCGTGATCACGCGTGAGTGTGACTGAATTCAATTTTACTCACGTGATTGTGAGTGAGTGTGAGTGGCGAAAAAAATTGGATGAGTGAGTAAAATTTTTGCGTGAGTCGATTTTTTTGCGTGAGTTTGCGTGATTTATTTTCTCTTTATATTTCCTTTCGTACAAAAAAAAAAACAAAAAAAAAATGGTAAAATTTGGCTTAACTTAAGATTTCGTCCAGAAAAAAGCAAAAAAAAAAATATTTAAATTTCGCTGAACTTTAAATTTTGCTGAAAGTTTTAAAAGATTTTTGATTTTTTTTTTTTTTTTTGAATAAGAGTTTCGTGAGTGTGAGTCAAAGTGAGTGTGAGTTGTTTTAAATTTACTCACATTATTGTGAGTGAGTGTGAGTAGAAAAAATATGCTCGTGAGTGAGTGTGCGTGATTAAAAAATTCCTGTCGTGAGCGTGAGTGAGTCACAAATCACTCACGCGCCCATCTCTACTACATACTAAAAAAAATCAATAATTATTATTTTTTTTTCAAAAGTGTTCCCTTTAAACCACTGCTGTTTCTAACCTATTAGAGATAACATAATAGTGTTTCCTAGGAATTTGTTGAGATTTTTCTAATGCATTAAGTAATATTTTTCTAAAAAAAATTAAACCGCTGGGAACATTTTTATTTCCAGAATATTGGAAAATTTCCCGAAAAAATTGGTTTAATGCAAATATCTCGATATTTAGCAAAGATTTTATGCATTTTTAAATGTGTGTCTTAGCTTTAGGTAAGTATAATACAAAATGGTAAGTTTGGTAAACTTCGGACAAAAAATGTAATTTTGACAATTTTTTTGAAAATGTTATCTTTAAACCGCCATAGTTTTGGGTGCGATCGATCAAATTTATGCACGCGGGCGGATTTGAATTACTTTATTATAATGTTATTAACCTACAAAGACTCGTCAATGTGCCACGAAAAAAAATCGCAAGTTTTTTTCTTAAATATTAAAAGTTGTTGATAATTGTCCATATTTATATATAATATATAATTTAATATTTTTCTAAAAATAGATTAGTTAACTTTAAATTAACTTGAAACATAATTAAGTAATAATTAAGAATGTTTTTTTTATATAGGCCAATGTATCAGATCCCGATCCCACACCACTAGAATTGTATAGACTTTTATTGGCCCAACTACAATATGAGGAAAAAATAAAAAAACAATTTGAAAAAATTCTTGAAGAAATTAACGCAGTTTTAGATCAACGCAAAAGTGAAATGGAAAATCCAATACTTAAATTTCGTATATTTGATTCTCTGCGTAATGGGGCTGCACGCCTTTCACGTTTACAACAGGTACGTATATGAATGTATATATTTTAAGGTTGCTTATCGAAAAGAAATAGGTAAGAGTAACGGTAATGGTTAGATATGGGCATGTGAGTGAGTTTTGACTCATACTTACGACAGAAATTTTCAAATCACGAACACTTACTACATTCAAAATAAAACCTCTGTCGAATCAGCTGAAAATACACCCATATTGGCGATATGAAAAAATCTGTCAAGACAGCTGAAAAATCTGCTGATTTTAGCAGAAAAATAAAAAGATTTTGAGTAACATTTTTTTCTATAATTTATAAAAAAGCAATTGTAATTTTTTTCAATAAAATTTTCAATTTTTTTTTTCAGTGTTAATCTTTTTTGATATCGATGGCATATATTCAAAACTTTCTATCTTCCATTTTACCGAAAATGACTTTTTTATGGCAAAATATTCAGTAAAATGGCCCTCCTCTATGGTGTAAAATTCAGAACAAAAATATTTTTTTTTGCTATTTTATTTGCATTTTTGGTTTTCTCTATCTCTTACACAATTAATATTTCTGAATTCAAACCCCTCTATCTTTTTATACCCTCCACTCTAGTGATAGAGGGTATATATAAGTTTGTCATTCCGTTTGTAACACATGGAAATATTGGTCTAGGACCCCATAAAGTATATATATTCATGATCCTTGATCGATTTTAAGTCGATCTAGCGATGTCCGTCCGTCCGTCCGTCCGTCCGTCTGTCTGTCTGTCCGTTGAAAACACGCTAACTTTTGAAAGACTTTATGGAGGCTCCTGAAGTTTGACATATATGTTGGGTATTTACCGGGTCAGGTTGGTATTGCAATCCAGCCAAATCGGTCCAGTGGTTCAAAAGTTATGAGCAAAAGAGTAAATTTCGGCAAGGGAATTTTGCGAACTTACGAGATTAAAACCACTCTAACTTTCTAAAGACAATTCTGAGGGTGCTGAATCGTGTTACATATCTTTGTCGTTCCCCAAGTCTATTTAGTTTTGAATTTCAGCAAAATCGGTTCAGTGGTTCAAAAGTTATAAGTAAGGCTCTGAATTTCAGATTTTTTTCACCTTAAACTGTTGAAAACTCGTTAAACAAGTTTTTAAAGCATGGTGAAATATCAGTTTTTTTTTAACTTGTTGTTGTTTGTTTTCCTGCCGTGGGGTGCAGTTTAGTTGTTCGACAAGTAAATATTTGTTATTGTTTTTGTTTTTGTAACTGTATGTAACGGTGAATAGTAAGTATTTTTGGAAAAAAATCAAATATTAGTTTGTTTTTGGTTTTTAAAGACGAGGATGGTAAAATAAAATGACAGAAATATGTGAAATATTTTTTTTTTAACATATACGTATAGGTATAAAACAACAAAAATATTTTACAAAGTAATTTTGTTACTCAAACAAATAGTACACTAAAAAAATATTTACACTCAAAAAAATTTTACACTCAAAAAAAAATTTTTTTTTTTCATTTTTAATTTAATTATTTTTTTTTTGAAATTCACACTCAAAAAAATGTTGACAGTCAAAAAAATTTTACACTCACAAAAAAATTTGATTGATTAAAAAAAGTTTTACTCAAAATAATATATTTCTAATAAAAATTTGTAATGCAATTTTTTTAGAAAATTACAATCAGATAACATTGTGGAGGGTATTCATAGATTCGACCAAGTCGAATTTAATTTTTCTACTTGTTAAATAATTAATTTATAAATATTTTTTTTGAATATTTTCATCATGCATTACATGTTTTCATATTTAATTTTGCATACTGAACATGAATTTGTTAACAAAATTCCAGAACCACGAATTTGGTCCACTAATGGTAATTTTTTCTGAAAATTCTTGTTTGACTTTTTTGAAAAATATGGCTCAAAATTTGGATGTCTTGTGTACATTATGAAACAAAAATTTTAATCTTAAAAATGCGATGCTGATCAGCAGCTGTGGACCAAAATCGCGTTTTAATTTTTTTTACTATTTTTTACATAACATACTCAACAGTTTGTCAACTTTTGAGATGAATTCGGTAAAAAATAATTTTTGTCTTAAAAACCTGTGGACCAAAACCGCGGTTTCGGAATTCTTTATAAGCCGTTATCATTAATAAATCCAATTACAAATTTACCGATGTCGTAAATGAAATCATAATAATTCATTTTTATTAAAATGAAAAACCCTCTATCTGATCATTTTCATTCATGAGAAACAAAACCCTCTATCATAAAATCCCCAATAGTGCAAAATTTTACACTCAAAAAAAAAAACTGTAAAGTTGGCAAAAAATTTAGTTAAATTTAAATAAAAAAACACCTGATTTTGAACCTACTAAATTTCTAGTTAATTTAACAAAAAATATTTAGTTAGCTTTTCGTAGAATGAATGTAGCAAAAAAACAGTAATTTTAACTAAAAATTCAGCTGAAAATTTCGTAACATTTTTTATTAGGTGAATTCAGCTAACCTTTTTTTTTAAATAAAAAAAAAATATATTTTTCACAGCGTTAAGTTCAGCTTAAGTAGGACTAATGAGATTTGCATAGGAGGCTACACAAGAAATGTTTAAAATTTTCGACTTGACAAAAATGTTACAAAAAATCAGCAAATTAATTAGTAAAAATTCGTAAACTCAGTTTTAAAGTCAACAAAAAAAATTAATTCCAAATTTGTACAAAACTAGTATTTTCGTAAATCGAACTTAACTAAAAAAAGTAGTTAAAACGCTGATTTTAACTAAAAATTTGCTAAAAAGCCAGTAAACTCGAGTTAATAAAAAAAAGTTTGTTAACTTTACAGTTTTATTTTTTTGAGTGTAAAAACGAATTATATATGAGATTCAGTAGTTAATTAAAAAAAAAATATTGTAGAATATCGAATTTTAATTACTCTAACAATACGCGACATAAACAGTTTTTCGGCTCTCCTGAAAAGTTGCGTTTTTTTAGATAGAGGGTTTAGAATATAGGCCCTCGATTGCTCGATGCTGATTTTCAATAATATTTTTTTATAAATTGAATCTTGAAACCAGAACAACTATATATTTCTGTAACATAGCAAAATAATCTGCTGATTTCTGTTATTTAAAAAAAAAAAAACTAACAGAGAATTTGGTTAAAATATCCATTTCATCAGAAAAATCTGCTTAAAGTTCGCTAATTAAAACTGAAGTTGACTGACAGATTTTTCGACAGAGTTTTTCTTTTGAGTGCACTCAAAATAAAACCTCTGTCCAATCAGCAGAAAAATCTGCTGAAAATACACCCATTTAAAGCCATATGAAAAAATCTGCTAAGACAGTAAAAAAATCTTCTGATTTCACTGAAAAATCTGCTTATTTTAGCAGAAAAATCTGTTGCTTTTAGATAAACAATCTAAACATCTAAAATATATTCTATTTATGTAACAAGACCTATAAAAGATTTATAGCATAATTATTTTCCTAAAACTTATAAAAATTGATAATAATTTTTTTCAAGAAAACTTCTATGTTGTTTTTTCAAAGTTTTAATTGTTTGATATTCAATAAAACAATTTTTTTTTTTAATCCAAAAAAAAATAGAAAATTGTCCTAAAAACAGAATAATATTCCTGCATAAGTAACAAAATAATCTGCAGATTTCTGTTATTTTCTAAATCTAAATAATAGAAAATTCAGAAAAAATCAGTTCAGCAGAAAAATCTGCTAAAAAATTGCTAATTTCAACTGAAAATTGTTTTACAGATTTTTCAACAGAGTTTTTCTTTTTAGGGCGAGTTATTGAGTTGTCGATTATTTTTGTTTTAGGTTTAAACGGAGTTAAAATTACAAATTCTGTTGTTGGGATGCCTTTTATTTTTAAGTTAAACTCCCCAATGTTGCAGAGTTCAACTTAATTGGAAAACATAAAGTTAGGTTAAACTTGGTTTAAATTTAGTAAAGTTTAATAAAATTAACATTCAGACTAAGTTTAGTCGTTATTTCAAAAACTCTGCCTTTGTACCCAAGCAACCCAAACTCCCTAACAATCACGATAGTAAATTTACGACATCTCATGTACACCAACACGTGTTAACACTTATCCCTCCAAAATGTAAAAAAGATTATTTGCAAAGAAAATTTTCCCCGAAAAAAAAAACGATTTGGTGACAAAAAGAAATCCGCGAAGGTTTTTTTTTTGTTAAATAATATGTTTTTGTTTAAATATCATTCGATGTCCAATAGGGTGGCACGCATAATGACTTTTTTCGAATTTCGTCAATCGCCGTGAAAATTATGGTTCGTTTTTGTATAAAAACTATATTGCTGTGTTTTTCAATAAGTGGATTTATTTTCTGATTAATCTTATTTTGTTTAAAAAAATATTTTAACATCCCGGGTGAAAATGACCATGTATATTCATATATGATGCATATATGGAAGTCCATGCAAGTGCATATCCGTAATTTGATGGTGCATGTGCATTAATGATCATACATAGGTTAGGTTAGGGTGGCGGTGTCCGATTGACACCTCGCATAGACCTCTTGGTCCATAGCGGTACCACAAAACTTTTTTCCGCTAGCGGTGCAAATTAAACACGTTCAAAGTCATTGCGAATCTTTTCAATATCCTAAGATCCATTTGCGTTATATCCTCCAAAGTACCGAAACTTATCTGACCGGTAATGGATCGGCGACTCCTTGCCACAGCTGGGCAGTGACAAAGTATGTGTTCCATCGTTTCATCCACTCCTGGTGAAGCGCATCTTTTACAACTAGCGTCTGAAGTAAGTCCAATATTCTTGGCATGGATGCCGATAAGACAATGACCAGTTATTATCCCAGTCAGAGCTCGGCATTCCCTTCTCGTAAGTGATAGTAGATATTGAGTTTTCCCTTGATCATAAGTTGGCCACAAAGTTCTGCTGATTTTGCATGTTGTCAGTTCTCTCCACCTCCTGTTTGCCTTTGCAACATTGATGGAATTCCGTTTAAGTTTATAGTGTTGAAGTGGTGGTAAAACTGGCACCATGGTACCTAAACCATCAGCTCCAAGTTTTGCGAGTTCATCTGCCTTTTCATTTCCCTGTATTCCGTTGTGTCCTGGTACCCATAATAAATTAACCTGGTTGTGTAGACACAGCATCTGCAAGTTCTCGTAACATTGTAAAACTATTTTAGATTTAATATAATATCCTTGAAGAGCCTTCAAGGCGGCCTGACTATCTACGTAAAAATTTATGGTTGTTCCCTTGGTTTCCCTGATATGTTCCACAGCTTTAGTTATGGCAACTATTTCAGCCTGAAATATGCTCGAGTCCAAAGGTAGGTTAAAAGAAAAGTTCTGGTTTTGTTCCACGTTCGTAAAACCCGCGCCTACTCCATGTGTTTGTTTGGATCCGTCGGTAAAGATATTTACGGTGTCTGCAGGGGTGTCCTGCCAGTTAGACCAATATTCTCGAGTTGGAAATCTTATTTCATATTTCCGGTCGAAAAATAGTTTGGGCACTAAGTAATCCGAATCAATATTATTTATATTGTCCATGTTACTGTGTCCAAAATTGCGAAACTTAAACCAATTTGACTCTTTAAGTCTAAGGCAAGCCTTGTAAGCTTCACCTTTCGCAAAAACGTCAATTGGTATAAGGTGCAATAAGGCGTCAATAGAGTTGGCCGATGTTGTTCTCAAAGCTCCTGTAATACTACATCCCATAAGCCGTTGAAGTCTTTGAAACTGCTTTAGTATCACATCCCTTTCAAGTGCCTTATACCAGACTAACACTCCGTATAGTAAGATCGGTCTTACTACTGAAGTATAAATCCAGTACGTAACTCTAGGCTCTAAACCCCAGGTACTACCGAACATTTTCTTACACGCGTAGTAAGCATTGTTAGCCTTTTTTATTCTCTCAACTGTGTTCATTTTCCAAGAGAGCTTACTGTCCAAAATCACTCCTAAAAATTTCGCATGAGGGGATTGTGGAATCTCAACTCCACCGACACGAATCTTCCTAAAATTTGGGATCTTATACTTTCTCGTAAAAAGAACTATTTCGGTCTTTTTCGGGTTAACGTTGAGTCCGTTATCTGATGCCCACTTCCATACCATCTTCAGTGACCCTTCAAGTAAATCGGGTATCGTGTCCGGATATTTCCCACAGGACAATATTACGACGTCGTCCGCATAAGCGATGGTTGAAGTTCCCAGTTTTTTCAGTATAGGGTCTACCACTAACAGCCAGAGTAAAGGTGATAATACTCCGCCTTGCGGTGTACCCCTAGTCGCGTAACGTGAGGCCTTAGCATGACCCCATTCAGCGGTAATTTCCCGATTGCAAAGCATTCGCTTAACCCACATGATTATGCAGTGACTAATAGATGCATTGTTCATCGCATCAATTATTGACTCCGTATTCACGTTATTAAAAGCGCCTTCAATATCAAGAAATGCTGCCATGGCATATTCTCTATATTCAAGAGATGTCTCTATCCTCTGTACTAACGAATGGAGTGCTGTTTCTATGGATTTACCCTGCTGATAAGCATGTTGCGAATCCGATAGAAAGTTTGGCGCCAGGTTAGCCCTTATATGTAAATCCAATAATCTCTCTAGAGTTTTCAGTAAAAACGACGTCAAACTAATCGGTCTGTAATCCTTAGCGGCCGCGTGGTTAATTTTACCACTTTTAGGTAAGTACGTTATAATTGCCTTTCGCCATGCGATAGGTATGTAACACAACCTTAAACAGGCATGAAAAATTGTCAATAAGTATGGCGTTATGCCATTAGCAACATTTTGCAACATGGCTGGTATAATACCGTCTGGTCCAGGCGATTTGTATGGTTGAAATGAACTTAATGCCCATTTTACACGATCGGTGGTTAAAAGATGTTCAGGAATTTCCAAAATAACTTCTAGATTTGCGTTCTCCGGTATCGGATCCGTGGTACATCCCGGAAAGTGTGTTCTCAAAAGAACATCGAGTGTTTCCTCTGCGCTTTCAGTCCAGTTATCATCGTCTCGTTTTAACAAAATAGGTGGAACACTTTTTTTTGACAAAATTTTTCTTAGTCTGGCGGCTTCCGTAGTGTGCTCTATACTACTACACACTTTTTCCCAGCTGGTTTTCTTAGATTTTCTTATTAACTTTTTAAAAGCTTTTAGCTCCGTTCTATAAAGCGCCCAGTTATCATCAGAATTATTACGCCTAGCGAGTTTAAAACTTTCCTGAACCGTGTTTCGTACTTTCGACAATTCCTTTGACCACCAAGGGGGTTGTTGTCTTTTGCGAGTATATCTTATCGGACAAGACTTTTCGAAAGAGTTCCGTAAGATTTTTGTTACATTATCATTTAATATTTCTACATCCTCATGACTTGAAATAACTACATTCGGCAGATCTGTTAGTTCCTTGCTTACTAATTCCCTAAATTTTTCCCAGTTGGTCTTTTCAGGGTTTCTATAGGATTTGTTTGATCTAGGTAAATTTATCTCGACTTTAAAGGCTAAATATTTGTGGTCTGAGCAAGAAGCCCTATCAAGAATTCTCCACTCAGCCACGTTTACATCGGGTTTACCTGCATAGAGTGTTAAATCTAAAACGTTTTGGCTATTGTGTCCTATATACGTTGGTTCTGAACCAATGTTTGCGATATTTATATCTGTATCTTTTATAAATTGAAGTAAATCTTCGCCCCTATTATTTATATCAGGAGAGCCCCATAAAGTGTTGTGTGCGTTTGCATCACAACCTATTATAATGTACTCACCCTTTTTGCCGCGTATAAGTGTTTGTAGATCGACTGGTGGTGAGTCCTTATCGTGCGCCATATAGGAGGAGATAAAATTTATTGTCCTCTTCCCGAGTACATTGTCATACATGAATAATATTCATTGAATATGTATGCAGGGCCGTCTTAAGGTATGTCGGGGGCCCTGGGCACACAAGAATTTGGGGGCCCCCAGGAATGTTAAAAGTTGTAACCCAAGAAAAAAAGATTGTTCTGTTTTTGTTTTAAGAATTAGGACCTACAAAAAATTAAAATATATATATATGTATATTAGAGTGTCCCTTATTTTGGAAATGTTGGAAATCTTGAGACGGTACCCGCTCATTTTTTTCCTTTTGACTTAAAAATAACTCAGGAAAAATTTTACGCCCCTAGGACCACGCCTTCCCTACGCGACGGGCCCTTAAAGAGCGGGGCCTAAAAAATCATTTTTCCATACAAACCAAAAAATTTTTTTTTTGATTTTTAATTTTTTTGTTATTATTTATTAGTCCGGGAGGTGGCGTCATTTTGACTCGATCATTTTAATACGGCTGATTTTCATATAAATTATAGACATTGTAGTGTACATACGCGAATCGGGCGTCAGCTGGTCCAAAGCCGGGGGATGTGAAAACTAGGACGGCCTAAACTTCCTCAATTTTGAAAAATTTAAAATCATTTTAATAAAGCTGAAATTTTTATGGTGGATAAACAATGCAAAAAGTATTCCAAAATCAACCGTCAGCTGGCGCACCTCCGGGGGAATAACCGTCAGCTGCCCCTTCAAAGATGCAAAAAAGTGAAAAATTTAAAATCATTTTAATAAAGCTGAAATTTTTATAGTGAATAAATAATGCAAAAACTATTCCAAAATCACCTCCGGGGGAATAACCGTCAGCTGGCCCTTTAAAGATTTTAAAATTCACATACCTAGATTTTTTGTGTAACAAGGATTTTTTATGTTATTGTTTTTACTTTCACAGAATATAATTTTGACTTATCACATTTTTAGATTGATTTTTGAGTAATTTTTTATAAATAATACAAGTAAAGCCTTTTTTAATTGTCATTTAGTTTATTTTTTTTTTTTATACGGGGGTTTTCGTGTCAACTGACACAACTTTTGAAAGCGATATCTTCCGATCGGGATGAAATTTGCACCAAGGTTAGTCCTATTGGGTAGTAGTTCAGACACAATTTTTCAACGACATCGGTCAAGGACTTTCTGAGTTAGAGGATGTCGAAATTTTAAATTTTGGCCAAAGAGGTGTTTATTCTCATCCATGTAACTTCTTGCCAATTGTTTTTAGCAAAATGTGTCCCAAATAGTATAGATATCTATTTCTTCAGTCTTTTGAAAAAAAATTAAAAAAAAAAAATGGATTTTTTTTTTTAAATTTTTAAAAATTTAAAACTTTTTTGACTTTTTCCTCAAATTGTGCCCTTTTTTTTGTTTTTGACTCAAAAAAAAGCTTAGGTCATTTCCTTTAAGAGCTATGGGGTCGCTTAGTGGGATGGGAGTGGGGTATCTTTGAAATTTTTTTTTTTTTTTTACTTTGGAACACAAAAAACGGTTCTAAGTTGGGCGTAAAGAGGTAAAAAACCTCAAAAAGCCCCACAACTGCCCCAGAAACGCCCCTGAATGGGTGCAGTGTGAGACGAACCTCCAATAATTTTCTGCCCCCAACATTTTTCTTGAACATACCTAACCCCTATTTCCACTTCCTAAGGAGGGCTCCCATACAAAACATTTTTAAAATGTTTATTCCTACCATAACTTACCCTAAAGTGCCCCTAGTAGAGCCAAATGTATGACCGACCTCCATTATTTTATTAATTCCAACATTTTTTGCAAACATACCTACAATGTATCTTTAACCCTTAAGGTGGTCCCCATACATTTTTTTATTTTTTATAAATTTGTTTTATTAGACCAGCTCCTGCCGCCCCTACCGTGCCTCCTAGAGAGGTAAAAATTACGACCAACCCCCATTAATTTTTAGTTACCAACATTTTGCCCGAACATAATAACACCCTATCTCCACTCCCTAAGGGGGCTCCCATACATTAAAAAAACATGTATTTTTAAAAAAAAAATGTAAGAGTTGAAAATAAAGGGTAGGTATATTCTGAGAAAATGTTGGAGTTGAAAAAATATTGGGGGTCGGTCATACATTTTACTTCTCTAGGGGCACCCTATGGACAGTTAGATCGGTAGGAGCAAATTTTATAAAAATGTCATTTTGTATGGGAGCCCCCTTAGGAATTGGAAATAGGTGTTAGGTATGTTTAAGAAAAATGTTGGGGGCAGAAAATTATTGGAGGTTCGTCTCACATAGCACCCCTCCAGGGGCATTTCTAGGGCAGTTGTGGGGCTTTTTGAGTTTTTTTACCTCTTTACGCCCAACTTTGACCCCGATGAGGGGCCATATCGCACCACCCCACCGCCCTCAAAAAATTTTTTTTTTTTTTTTTAATTTTTTATAGTTTTTTTTTTTAAAAAATTTTTTTTTTCAAAAAGTGAAATAGCTATCTATACTATTTGGGACACATAAAAAAAACACACACACGAAAACCCCCATATAAAAAAAACAATAAACTAAATGACAATTAAAAAAAGCTTTGCTTGTATTAATTATAAAAAATTACTCAAAAATCAATCTAAAAATGTGATAAGTCAAAATTATAGTCTGTGAAAGTAAAAACAATAACATAAAAAATCCTTGTTACACAAAAAATCTAGGTATGTGTATGTGAATTTTAAAATCTTTGAAGGGCCAGCTGACGGTTATTCCCCCGGAGGTGCGCCAGCTGACGGTTGATTTTGGAATAGTTTTTGCATTATTTATTCACTATAAAAATTTCAGCTTTATTAAAATGATTGTAAATTTTTTACTTTTTTGCATCTTTGAAGGGGCAGCTGACGGTTATTCCCCCGGAGGTGCGCCAGCTGACGGTTGATTTTGGAATACTTTCTGCATTGTTTATCCACCATAAAAACTTCAGGTTTATTAAAATGATTTTAAATTTTTCCCTTTTTTGAATCTTTGACGGGGTCTCCTGGCTGTACCCCCCGGAGGTGCGCCAGCTGACGGCCGAATTTCGTGTGTACACTTAATAACCTATCATATATATGAAAATCAGCCGTATTAAAATGATCTAGTAAATCATGTCGCGACCTCCCGGACTATATTATATTACTTGGTTTGCTTATTCACAACAAAAAATTTGATTTTGGTGGGATAAGTCTTTCAGCGCTAAAAAATTTTTCGCAAAAAAAAATTTTGAGCCGCCGGGGTCCTACAGTAAAAAATTTTTAAAAAATATTTTTTTTTAGTTTTGACCAGCAACGGTTTTAGCTGCTATGTTGCTTTAAATGATATATATTCATAAAAAAATATTTTTTGTATCTGTGACATCTTAATCGTGTTCTAAAAAAGGGTAAAAAATGCATTGATGATTTTTTTCGATACACGATAAAAATGTCACAAATATGAATAATATTTTTTTTGGAATATATATCATTAAAAACAACATAAAAACTAAAACCATTGCTTTTCAAAACTAAAAAAAAATATTTTTTAAAAATTTTTTACCGTAGGATTCCTACGGCTCAAAATTTTTTTTTTCGAAAAAGATAAAGATGTCACAGATATGAATAATTTTTTTTTTGGAATATATATCATTTAAAGCAACATAGCAGCTAAAACCGTTGCTGGTCAAAACTAAAAAAAAATATTTTTTAAAAATTTTTTACTGTAGGACCCCGGCCGCCCAAATTTTTTTTTTGCGAAAAATTTTTTAGCGCTGAAAGACTTATCCCTCCAAAATCAAATTTTTTGTCGTGAATAAGCAAACCAAGTAATATAATAATTAATAACAAAAAAATTAAAAATCAAAAAAAAATTTTTTTGGTTTGTATGGAAAAATGATTTTTTAGGCCCCGCTCTTTAAGGCCCCGTCGCGTAGGGAAGGCGTGGTCCTAGGGGCGTAAAATTTTTCCTGAGTTATTTTTAAGTCAAAAGGAAAAAAATGAGCGGGTACCGTCTCAAGATTTCCAACATTTCCAAAATAAGGGACACTCTAATGTATATTGTGAGTAGGGTTATTCTAGCTTGAGGTATTTTTTCTTTTCTACAAGAAAAGGGTCCCAGAAGCAGATACTTTTTCTATCGAAAAAAGGAATCAAAATCTGAGACTTTTTCTATTGGAAAAAGTTCTCAGGATCGGATACTATAGGAAACCTTTTTTTATAAGAAAAATGTCACAGAATCTGAGGATTTTTCTCCAAAACAAAGGTCGCAGAATCTGAGACTTTTTCTAGAGTAAAAAGGTTTTAGAATCTGAGACTTTTTTATAGAAAAGATCTAATATTTCTGAGACTTTTTCTATAAGAAAACGATCTCATATTCTAATACTCTTTCTATAGGAAAAAGGTATCAGAATCAAAGACTCTTTCTATAAAAAAAAAGGTCTCGGAATCTGAGACTTTTTCTTATGACCTAAGATTTTTTCTATAGTAAAAAGATTTCAAACTCAGAGACTTTTTCTTAAGAAAAAAGATCTCAGACTCAAAGACTCTATTTATAGATAAATGGTCTCAGAATATGAGATTTTTTATAAAGGAAAAATGCCTTAGAATCTAAGACTTTTTCTATAGGAAAATGGTATTTTTCTATGAGAAAAGGTTCTTAGATTCTAAAAATTTGTTTTTTTTTTTTCTAAAAGAAAAGATCTAAATCTGAGACTTTTTCGATGCGAAAAATGTCTCAGAACCTGAGACTTTTTCTATACGACAAATGTCTCAGAACCTGAGACCATTTATGTAGGAAAATGAGTTTAAGAACTTCTGGAATAGAAAAATTCTTAGATTTAAACTTTTTCTGAATCTGAAATTCTATACGAAAATTTTAAATTAAGTTTTAAAAACAACTCGTTTATTCTCTTAAAAACAGCAGTATAAAGGGAAAAATTATCATGAAAAATTAACATACGTTTTTGGCCTTTCGGGGCCCCCATAGGGTCGGGGCCCTGGGCACGTGCCCAGTGTGCCCTAATGGTTAAACCGGTACTGTATGTATGCATAATTTTTTGTTTGTTTTTTTTTTTTGCATAAAACGTCAATTACACAGTGTTACAAAAATGAATGAAACAGAAAAACCTGGGATGCGATACTTTTTTATACCCTACACCACACTGTGGTACAGGGTATAATGAGTTTGTGCTGATGTTTGTAACTACCCGAAATATTGGTCCTAGACCCACCTTAAAGTATACCGATCGACTCAGAATCACTTTTTGAGTCGATTTAGCTATGTCCGTCCGTCTGTCCGTCCGTCCGTCCGTCCGTCCGTCCGTCCGTCTGTCTGTCTGTCTGTCTGTCTGTCCATGTAAACGGTGTAAACACGATACAGGTCGCAATTTTTGATCAATTGACTTGAAATTTGAAACTTAAGTCTCTCTTGGCCCAAGGACGAAGCCTATTGAAATTGGAAAAAATCGGTCCATATTTAGACCCAGCCTCCATACAAAGGTCCTCTTTAGTTTTGGCTCAAATGACTCTAATAACCGTATTATAGAAGGTATCGTTTTGAAATTTGGAAGGTAAACATGTTTTGTCTTTACAAATCATCATTCCGAATTTCAAAGAAATCGGACCAGTTCTTCTTGTAGCCCCCATACAAACCACCTTCCCGATTTTCGCATAAATGTCTCAAATGTCATGAAAATAGAAAATGTTTAATTAAAATTTTGTTTGTGTATGTTAAACGCGTACTTAAATAACCTTATCAAACCTGATAATCATCGGACCAGTTTTGGACTCAGGCCCCTTGTGAAAATTTCGCCCGATATTCAGTTAAAGCGGTTTATTGTCAACAAATAGAAGCCTATTTCACTCAAATTTGATTTGTGAGTGTTTTTTACACTAATTAAATATTTTACAACATATAGATCTAATCGGTCCATGGGACCCATTTTCCGGGAAACTCTGGTGTAGGGTATTATATGGTCGGTCTTGACCGACTATAACTTTCTTGCTTGTTTCTAGTAGGTGCTGTTGAGTACAACAAGATTCTGTCCTTGACATTTGCGAAACACCTCCAAAATCTTGAGTTACGGGTAAAAAACCGGTTTTTCGAACTTTTTACACTTATAAGCCAGTAACTTTGTTGAATATTAACCGATTTTGAATTTCTCGACGGTTTTAGAAAGAATAAACTAATATCTTTCGAAGTTGTAAACATGAAATTTAAGTAATATTAAAACAACTGTGCGTATTTTTCCAGCAATCTCAATTTTTCAAAAAAATATCATTATTTTTTAAGTTTGAAGATGTTTTATCATATTTTTTTTATTTAGGAACCGTACCATTTATGCATTTATTAATAAAGTATATTTATTTAAGAGTAAATTACAACCTTGGTTTTTAAAATCGGTTAAAAATTGACTGAGTTATTAATCTTTTAATAAAAACAAAATTTTGTAATAAATGCCTGCACAATGTTTTTCTACCATCCAACCATAATATGCGGGGTATACTCACTTTGTCATTCTGTGTGAAATACATCGAAATATTGATCTAGGGTCCCATAAAGTATATATTTTTGATCAGTGATCGATTCTACGACATTCTAGCTTTGTCCGTCTGTCTGACCGTCCGTTTGTCCATCTGTGGAAGACACGAAACTGTCTAAAATAAAAGAGCTAGACTCCTGAAGTTTTGACACGAATATGTGTTATGTTTATAGGACAGTTAAGTTTGTAAATGGGCTAAACCGGACCAGGGGAAAAAAGTTTCCCCTTGGAGAACTAATGCAACCCCAGAAATACACTATTTTATTTTAAAGTTTTTTTGTCTATTTGTTCAACAAATAAAACATTTTTGCGTCATATGAAGTTCATTGACCCGCTGTTGAACCAAGGGGATTAAACAATGCCATTTTTTTGGTCCGCTTTCCTTTTAGGTTAAACGAAAAATAAAAAAAAAATATAAAATTTTATAAAATTTAAATATTATAATATATAAATTTGTAAACATTAATCGCTAGGGGGAGTTCCCAGACAGCATCACCCACAACCCCCCCCCCCCCCCCACAAACCCGCGAAACGTCCTTGTACTTTTTTATTTTCATTTATCGCAAGGGAAAGGTGTCCCAGGCAGGCCATACATCCGCGCCGCTGAGTTCCCCTTCTCAACAACAGTTTAGAACAAGAGCTTTCGCAAAACTTTTTTGCTTTAGAGTTCCATTGTCATTTATACAAGATTTACATTCCACTAAATTATCTTGTATTCTACAAGCGGACGTCCGCACATGACGGATTTCTCTTCAATGTCTTAGAATCGATCAATGATCAAAAAAATATATACTTTATGGGACTCTAGACCGATATTTCGCCATCTCTATAATGTCTTAGAATCGATCACTGATCAAAAAATTATATTCGATATGAGACTCTAGACCGATATTTTGATGCGTTTCGCACCGAATGACAAAGTTAATATACCCCGTACTAGAGATGGGCGCGTGAGTGAATTTTGACTCACGCACGCTCACGCTCACGAAATAAAAATAGTGCTCACGCACGATCACGCACGAAATTATTTTTGCTGCTCATGTTCACGCACGCTCACGTGAGTAACTAAAATTTTTCTCACGCTCACGAAATAATCACGCTAACGAAGACTCACGAAATTAAAATTAACAAATTTTTATTTAACGTTTTTCGATTTCTTGCACAAAAAGTATTGATTTTCCTTAAAACAATAATAAAAATTTATTTAAATCACAATTTTGTATTAATTACCGTCTTAAGTCGATATAATGACGATTTTTTTACTTGTTTTTTGTTTCAAACAGCACAAAACAATCACGAGAACTCACGAAACAAAAGTTACTCACGCACGCTCACGCACGAAACAATTTTTCTAATCACGTGCACTCACGATCACGTGAGTAAAAATAAATTTCACTCACGATCACGCGTCATTCACGCGTGAATCACGTGAATCACGAAAAATTCGTGTCACGCGCGCATCTCTACCCCGTACTACGCACTGTGGTCAATATTTTGAGATAGCGGCCAAAACTCCTTTTGGTTTTTGTTCTCCGATTTTAAAGTTATTAGACTGATATGAAAGTAGACAGTAGTAAACCTCGGGAGCCAAAAAATTAGAACTCTATTTCAACTATTTCACTGAGAACAGGGTGGTCAAAAATGGGATTTTTCAGAATTTAGTAAATTTATGTTATTTTTAGTTAATTTTTAAAGTTTAAATGATCATAACTTTTTTGTTTTTCAAGATTTTTGGACGAAATAAATTTTGTGTTGTAACTTAACTTATTTCCTATTACTGGTAAAAAAATTTAAGCTCTACTGTTTTCAGAACAATTTAAATAATTTTTTTAAGAAAGGTCAAATTTATCGGAAATTTCCTACTTCATAGAGCACAACTCCTGTGAGTCAAGCTGAGTCAAAACACAAATTTACTATTTTGTAGTCCTAACTCTCCCCTACATTCCTATATATACATGTCCATGCATCGGGACTGCACTTTTTGAGCTACAGCAATTTTTCTGACCCAAGGTAAGATATTCGGTACAAATGCTCGTCATATTTTTTGAGAAGTTATTTGTATGTGAAAGTGACTATTATGCATATATTTTGATGAAATTTTGTACAAGAGTTCTTATTGACCCAAAAAATAATTCTGTTGAAATTAGGAGAAGTTGGCCCATATTTGGACCTAGTACACAATAGAACTCTCAAATTATGTGATATCTGGCAATTCATTTGGAAAAGGTAAAAAATGATTTTATTGCCATCTAATATTTCATAACTTAAATACATGAAAATTGCAAATAAATTTAAAACCAATGGAAATAACTGGTAAAACCAAGTACCTGAGTAAAAATTTTAATATGGCGTCACATAAAATTATATAACGTTTGATCTGTCCTCGCATACAATTAGATATAATTTTATCCCAAAAATGGTGGATAGAATTGCATTAAATTGGATTTATTAATATCTTATTTTATTCATTTGTATATAGTTTGATACAATTTTGTCCGAAATTTGTCTCTATCCAATGGCATCAAATTATATGTGATTGGATACAGAAAGATCCAATTATATCTAATTGTATAAAATTTTATCGGGTTATAGTGAATCTTTTTTTGGTTGAAATAACATACATCACAGGTCAACGATACATACACCAAATAAAGTTTGTGTACGCTTCGAACCAGAAGATGTAGTTTATCAAACTGAAAAAATACTTGTAAAATTTTTAAACTGTAAAAAAACTTAGAAAAATTTCAAACTGTAAAAAATCTTAGAACAATTTCAAACCGTAAAAAAACTTTTTAAACATATGTGGTTATATATGACATCACCTAAGGAATGCATAATTATATATTTAATGCTCTCGAAAAAAATTTAAGTTTAGTTTAATATATAATCTTATATAATTAAAGGTGACGTAATGTATATTTTTATATAAAATGAAGTTTTGATACTTGTGCCTTATATAATATTATATAATAACATCAACTATATTTATTTATATCTGAATTATCATCACTCAAAAAAATAAAACTGTAAAGTTAACAAACTTTTTTTTGTTAACTCGAGTTTACTGGCTTTTTAGCAATTTTTTAGTTAAAATCAGCGTTTTAACTATTTTTTTTAGTTAAGTTCGATTTACGAAAATACTAGTTTTGTACAAATTTGGAATTAATTTTTTTTGTTGACTTTAAAACTGAGTTTACGAATTATTACTAATTAATTTGCTGATTTTTTGTAACATTTTTGTCAAGTCGAAAATTTTAAACATTTCTTGTGTAGCCTCCTATGCAAATCTCATAAGTCCTACTTAAGCTGAACTTAACGCTGTGAAAATTTTTTTTTTTTTTTTTATTTAAAAAAAAGGTTAGCTGAATTCACCTAATAAAAAATGTTACGAAATTTTCAGCTGAATTTTTAGTTAAAATTACGGTTTTTTTGCTACATTCATTCTACGAAAAGTTAACTAAATATTATTTGTTAAATTAACTAGAAATTTAGTAGGTTCAAAATCAGGTGTTTTTTTAGTTAAATTTAACTAAATTTTTTGCTAACTTTACAGTTTTTTTTTTTGAGTGATCAAATAATATGTAATTACATATAACTCCATATGAAAATTAAGAAAATCTGTTAATTTATATGTAATCATATAATGTTTTATATGATTGGATAAAATTATATACGTCTATATATAATTATTTTTACTCGGGTACCTGTTAACTCTCAAATTATGTGGTATCTAGCAATTCATTTGGAAAAGGTAAAAAAGATTTTATTGCCATCTAATATTACACAACTTAAATACTTGAAAATTGCAAATAAATTTAAAACCAATGGAAATAGCTGGTAAAACCAAGTACCTGTTATATTAAGTGTGTTCCACAACTTTCCGGGTAAAGTTCGGTAAAATGAGAGCAAATCAAAAAACCTCTCACGATACCACAAAAATACACAAAAGTACGGGAACGCTAAAAACCACATTTCAAGCCCAAAATAATAGAAAATGTAAACAAACCAATAACGCTAAAATATTTTCGTAAGAAAAATTACTTTAAACAAGAAAACAAATTGTAAAAGTTTATTTTAATAACAAATTATCTTTTTTTGTATTGAAATAACGCATTTCCTTGGTTTAGTTCTTTATTTTATTTAAATTTCCAATTTAGCTTCACAAAAAAAAATCAGCTGTTTTTTCAACATCTGACTGTTACCATTTTACCCGAAAAAAAAGTGCGGGTAAGTTCGGTAAAATGAGAAACTAATTTATTCTCTCAAAAACTCTCTCATTTACCCAATTTTTGCGTACGGGAACGCTTTTCGGGCTGGTTTGGGTACCCGCGGGCACCCGCGGTAACGTTGTGGAACAGACCTATTATGTTTATGTACTACACTCAAAAAAAAGAAGAAACTTAAACTTTGGAAAATTTTTCTTCAAAATAGTTTATAAATTTTCCCACAATTAAGTTAAAATTAACTAAAAGTTGGGAAATTTTCCTAACTTTTAGGAAAATATTTTAGTTCATGGACTGTTAAATAGGCCATAATTTTCCTTAAATAGAATTCCCTAATACGTGGAAGAAATTCTTACCGCCAAAAAAATTTTCCCTAAATAATTGAAAAAAAATCTTTATTTTTAAGACATATTTCTTAAAACAAAATTTAGTTCAAAAAATTCAGTTTTAGGACGTAATTTACTACCAGTTAGTTCATCATATTTATCTTCTTTAATTTGAGGAAGTTTTTTCCACAAGTTTAGTAAATTTTTCATAACTTGAAATTGTTTTGTTGATTTTTTTTTTTTTATGCTTGCTTGTAGTTCACATTTCGTTTATTATTTGTAGTACATGAATACAAAAGGTTTGATCTTGTATAACAAGTAATAAATTTAATATTTACATTTTTTTCTACACATGTATGTGTTAGAAAAAAACATAATATTTTAATCACAACAAAGACCTTGGCTTTGTCGTGTTTTTCCATAGTCTGGGAACAAACGTCAAGTACAAAGTTGTTGTTGTAATTTAACTAAAAAAACTAATTAAATTTATTACTTGTCTTTAAGAAACAAACCTTTCTTTATATTTCTAATAAAATATGTACCCAATGAGAATTATGTGTGTATTCACATGCTATTCTATAAATAAACCATTAAAAATATAAAATTAAATAGTTTTTAGGAAAAATTTCCTAATCAGAAATGTTTTTTTAACCAAAAAATGGAAAATTTTTTCCCATTTTCTAGTTCAAATTTGTCCTTCTTTTAAAGAAAAATATGGACTAAAAAGTAGGAATACATGGCAATGGAGCTAAATCATTATCAATTTTCCTTGGATTTAGTTAGTTTTCCCATTTTTTAGTTAGTTTTTTTTCTGAGTGTAGTTTAAAGATTATAATTTGTTTCTAATTTTAGTATAAATTTTTATTAATACATTTAAATAAAATATATGTGCACTTTAAATCAATAGTAAAAGTTTACTTAAAATTTTATCGATGTTGTGTTCTGTATATAATATATCCAAATGGTATTGATATTGTTGGGAATTTCAGTGTTATTTTTCAGTTTAATCCTCACAAGAATTAGCTTTCTTCCAAAAAAACCAACCTTTGGCCCCTGTGAATATTGAGACTAAATAAATGTCAGTGGCCAAATGTTGGCATTTTCTGACCAAAATTAAGTTCAGTAATAATAAATAAGTATGGGATGTAAAATACGATTGAAAAAAATAAGAAATTATAAAAAAAAAATACCTATTTAAAATGTCAAAATATTCAACTTTTACATGGAAACTCAACAAAAAATTAAAATGCATTTTTAACTCCACATTACTTACGTTCCTATCAGTCGATTTTTACGTTTGAACACGCAAATTGAAGCTTAAAGTCCCTCCTATTAAACAAAACAAATTGCATAAAAAAATACCAATCCGGTCAAAAGTTATAGAGTTTTGACCGCTATCTCGCGAAATTGACCACTGTGCTACGGTTAGAGGGTATAAAAACAATGTGCAGGCATTTATTCCAAAATTTTGTTTTTATTAAAAGTTTAATAACTCGGTCAATTTTTTACCGATTTTAAAAACCAAAGTTGAGTTTTTCTCACAAATAAATATACTTTTTTAATAAATTCATAAATAATACGGTTCCTTAACAAAAAAAATGTGTAAAAACATCTCCAAAGTTGAAAAATAGAGAAATTTTTTAAAAAAATTGAGTTTGCTGGAGAAATACGCATAGTTGTCTCAATATTACTTAAATATTATGTTCAGATCTTCGGAAGGTCTCACTTTCTTCTTTCTAAAACCGTCGATAAATTTAAAATCGGTTGGTTTTCAACAAAGTTACTGGCTTATAAGTGTAAAAAGTTCGAAAAACCGGTTTTTTACCCGTAACTCAAGATTTTGGAGGTGTTTCGCAAATTTCAAGTACAGGGACTTATTGTACTCGACAACACCTACTAGAAAAAAAGTATCGCATCCCAGGTTTTTTTCGCTGTCACACAGTGTTATTTGAAATTTTTTCAAATATAAATAATTTGTATTTATTTATGTCACTGTTTTTTTAATAAAAACTAACGAATATTTTAGAAATATACTTTGAACTTTATGATACTTTAGGGTAGTCAAAGAATTAATTTCTTTTCGAATGAATTCACAAATAAAATCCATTCGATTTTAATAGTCACTGAATGCAATTATTTTTTAATATCAATATTCCTTGGAATGCGTTAGATTTTTATTATTAAATCGAATTCTTGTTTATGAGAATTTTAAAAATTAAATGCATTCTTTATTTTATTCATTTATTATTCATGAGACTTTTAAAAATCGAATTTATAAAAACTTACGCATTCTATATGAGGGGCTCAAAGCACAAGGGGTTTAAGTGACTTTTTTAAAAAAATTGAGTTAACATATGGAATTAGTAGGTGAAGTTCACAGAATTTCAGAGCACAAGAGGTCAATGTGAAATTCTTATCCATTGGCGAGATATGGGGACAATTTTTAGCTCTTGTTACTAAAATGCCTGTTTTGTTTGGAGCACAAGTGGTATATGAGCACTAGGGTGCTCCAAAAAAATGAAGTTGTTAAATATTGGCCGTAACTCCCCCTAGAAATATGCATTTGGGTGTAAAAATATGTTTTGCAAAATTATAGGGTAATCGGATGTGGGTAAGGCGTGCCGCATCGGTCCTGAAGTTTGAAAAACGGATTACAAGGGGAAAATATGACTTTTTTTTCATTTTTTAAATTTTTTTGACATTTTAAGTTTGAATTCAAATGGTCACTGAATTGTGATTAAGAGTTAATTGTCTATCAAATAATGTATTAAAAATTAAAATCGGTTGAAAATTAGCCGAGTTATTACAACTTCCCCCGGCAACTAACGTGTGGCAGACCACTTGATCAAGGAATTCGAGCCCCATTTTTGAAATTTATTGAAATTATCTACTGTAATAAATTTTTTTTATTCTTCAAGCTTCAATGTCCTAAGATGATGAGTATTTATAATATTGTTCTTTCCTAACTTGTTTTAATTTTATGCTAAAAAGGTCTGAATTTTTAAGCACGGTTTTCAAATCTCCAATTTTAAATTTTTATTTTTTTTGTTAAATAAATTTTAAAAAACACGCTAACTTTTGAAAGACATTACGGAGGCTCCTGAAGTTTGACATATATGTTGGCCATTTACCGGGTCAGGTTGGTATTGTAATCCAGCGAAATCGGTCAAGTGGTTCAAAAGTTATGAGCAAAAGAGTAAATTTCGGCAAGGGTATTTTGCGAATTTATGAGATGAAAACCACTCTAACTTTCGAAAGACAATTCTGTGGGTGCTGAAGCTTAGCATATATATTTGTCGTTCCCCAAGTCTATTTGGTTTTGAATTTCAGCAAAATCGGTCCAGTGGTTCAAAAGTTATAAGCAAAGCCCTGAATTTCACATTGGTTTCACCTTAAACTGTTGAAAACTCGTTAAACAAGTTTTAACAGCATGGTGAAATACCAGTTTTTTTAAAACTTGTTGTTGTTTGTTTTCCTGCCGAGGCATGCAGTTTAGTTGTTAGACAAGTAAATATTTGTTATTGGTTTGTTATTGTTTTTGTAACTGAAGGTAACGGTGTATAGTAAGTATTTTTGGAAAAAAATCAAATAAAGTGGGATTGAATGTTAGTTTGTTTTTGGTTTTTAAAGAAGAGGATGGTGAAATAAATAGAGGGAAAATGTGAAATAGTTTTTTTTTTGTATTACATATAGGAATAAAACAACAAAAATGTTTTACAAAGTAATTTAGTTACTCAAAGAAATTGTACACTAAAAAAAATATTTACACTCAAAAAAATGTTACACTGAAAAAAAAAATTACACATTATTTTTTTTTTTTTTTATGAAATGTCACACTCAAAAAAATGTTGACAGTCAAAAAAATTTTACACTCAAAAAAATTTGATTTTTATAAAAAAAAGTTTTACAAAATTAATATATTTCTAATCAAAAATTTATAATCCAATTTTTTGAATTTTTTTTTTAGAAAATTACTATCAGATACCATTGTGGAGGGTATTCATAGATTCGTCCAAGTCGAATTTAATTTTTCTACTTGTTATTCCTTAATATGTGCTTAACAAATCCTTAAACTCCAATAGCCAATTTTTTAAAATTTCTTTAACAAAAAAAATAAAATTTTAAAATTGGAGATTTGAAAATAGTGTTGAAAAATTCAGACCACTTTAGCATTTATTTAAAACAAGTTAGCAAAACGCAATATGAAAAATAAGTATCTTCTTAGTACATTGGGACTTGAAGAATAAAAAAATATTTTTACAGTAGATAATTTCAATAAATTTCAAAAATGGGGCTCGAATTACTTGATTAAGTGGTCTGACACACGTTAGTTGCCTGGGGAAGTTGTAAGTACTTGGCTGATTTTCAACCGATTTTAATTTTTAATACCTTATTAGATAGGCAATTAGCTCTTAATCACAATTCAGTAATCATTTGAATTCAAACTTAACTAAAAATACCAAAAAAATTGAGAAAATCACAAAAAAGTCATATTTTCCCCTTGTAATCCGTTTTTCAAACTTCAGGGCCGATGCGGCACGCCTTACCCACATCCGATTACCCTACAATTTTGCAAAACATATTTTTACACCCAAATGCATATTTCTAGGGGGAGTTACGGCCAATATTTAACAACTTCATTTTTTTGGAGCACCCTAATAAGCACTTAAAACCCCTTGTGCTCCAAACAATTATTAAAATTTAATTTTTCCCCTGGACAAAGTGGTTGAATTTCGAGAAGTTCGTGTAATAATAGTAATAAAATTTAGCAAGAACATCTTAGGTCGGTAACCAGCGGTCAAAGTTTGAAAAAATGGAGTTTTTCGATCAAAATTCATGTCCAAATTTTTTCCCCAAATCCGGCTCAAAAATAAATAAAATAAAAAAATAAATAAAATGTTGCTTACTTTATAGAAAAAATATAAAAAAAATGCAAAAAAATTTTGGTCCACAGATGCTGATTTTTGAACATAAAATTTATTTTTTTATCCAAATTGGTCTCAAAACTATGAAAATGTAAATGTTGTCTCAAAAATATTAAAAAAAAAATAAAAAAACACGATTTTAGTTCAAAAATGCTAATCAAAGATTTTGGTCCACAGATGCTAATCAGCATTTTTGGACCAAATTCGTGTTTTTATATTTGATTTATTTTTCACGTAAACTACGTAAACATTTTTCGGCTTTTAAGACAAATTTGGTTAGAAATTATTTTTTGTGTTTGAAAATCAGCATCTGTGGACCAAAATCACTATTTTGGAATTTTTTAAATATTTTTATTAAAGTACCCTACAGTTCCTTATTTTTGAGCCAGATTTGGTTAAATAATTCGGATATGAATTTTGGTACAAAAATGTAATTTTTTTTAACTTTGACCGCTGGTTGCCGACTAAACTAATGATGACCTTGCAAAAATTTTTCATAAATTTTCCCACAATTAGCTACTCCGTGGCCATCGTTCGGCAGGTATTATGGCACGAAATTCGAAAATTTAGATTTCGCGGGACGCCCTAATGAGGATGAAGATGAGCCCGATGATGTCATGGAATCTGATTATAACGACTAAAGGGTACTTTCCACTATCACACTTTTCCATTATACGCATCAAAATTTACCAACTTCCTAAAGATTTTTAGATTCTTTTTTGATTGAAACCTAGTCGTATCTAATAAGTGAAAAATTTCTGGCCAAATTTTTTAAAAAAATATTTCGCTAACATGGTGAAATTACGCTTGTATAATAGAAATGTGTGATAGTGAAAAGTACCCTTTATAAATGAAACAAAGAACCATTAAAGATTTTCGTAATAAAATGTAATTTTCCTTTTACGTATAACTATTTTTTTTATAAATTTGTAAATTTATAAAAAAGTTAGAGCACAAGAGATATAAGTGCGACTTACTTACTTCAAAGGCAATTTTTGGGTCCTTGCATTTGCAAAAGATAGTATTTTTTTAACTTGCTAGATTAAAATATATCTCAGGATCTCTATTAACCAAAAAATTAAATTCTAGATATCATCTTACATTTTTTATTGCAATTTAACTTTAACCTCCTTTTTCTCATTATTAAATATAAGGCACTTGAACCCCTTGTGCTCTAACCCCCTCATATTTTAAAATCAAATATAAATTCATTCGATAAATTGTGATTGGGGAATGCAATCATTGAAGTTTAATTCTGAACACCAAATCTAATTAAGGAATGAAATCCTTCGCAGCTCGGACAGTAATACCGTCAGAGTGTTCGCATTTTCTTTAAAATTTGGTTGTTTACGTTATCATTCTTGATGATGTATGATCATTAGTACCGAAAGACTTTTCAATTCATTTAAAAAAGTTTTTTCTTTTTTTTAGTTGCGTAATTTTATAGGTAAAAAATAAATATTCTATACTTTTGTATGCTTATAAGAAGTGGAAAAATATAGCTCGTGCTGAGTTTTTTTGAAAAAAATTAGTATCTCTTTAAAACAATAGCCCGATTCATAGTGTAGGATATTTGCACTGATAATGTGGTTTAATTGGGAAAACACTAAGCAATGCATACAAAAGTTCGGTAAAGTTTAGCCAAAATTTGGAAGAACCCCAAAACAGTGGCCGAGCGTCACTTTTTGTCAAACTACGTAACCGAACCCAAACGTTCGGTCGGAAATGTATGCTATGCAGATGCATAGCGTATATGAAGGTGTATGACATTTACATATTCACACAGAGTTGAATACATTTACATACATATATGGAATATTACATTACTTGTGTATGGTCATTAGGGTGCTCCAAAAAAATGAACTTGTTAAATATTGACCGTAACTCCCCCTAGAAATATGCATTTGGGTGTAAAAATATGTTTTGCAAAATTAAAGGGTAATCGGATGTGGGTAAGACGTGCCGCATCAGCCCTGAAGTTTGAAAAACGGATTACAAGGGGAAAATATGACTTTTTTCATTTTCTAAATTTTTTTGATATTTTGAGTAAAGTTTGAATTCAAATGGTCACTGAATTTTGATTACGATTTAATTGTCTATCAAAAAAGGTATTAAAAATTAAAATCGGTTGAAAATTAGCCGAGTTATTACAACTTTCCCCGGCAACTAACGTGTGGCAGACCACTTGATCAAGGAATTCGAGCCCCATTTTTGAAATTTATTGAAATTATCTACTGTAAGAACATTTTTTTATTCTTCGAGGTTTAATGTACTTACAAGGGAAGTATCTCAACCCTTATGAACCAATTTGCCTGAAACTTAAAATATATATTAATGGGACGATTTTAAGGTTGGGGTGTCTCGGCTTTTCGGCCATATCAGTGTTTCAAAATTTCGTTGTCCCCTTATGAAACCATATGGACCTCCGGGAAAATTTCGATATCTCACGAACTAACAGGAATATCCTCTAGAGCAAAAACACGTGTCGACTTAAATTTAATAAAGATTATTTCATATTCATATGGGCATCGTAGCTCTATGTCTTCATATAAATACCCCCCAAAATTTTCACATTTTCATAAAAAAAGTATTTAACGAAGCCAAACTTTTACAAGGTTATGCCACCATTGGATAGGCATTAAAAAAACCTTTCTTCTCATATGTAAACATCATATAGTTTCTTAGAAAGAAATGGCTGAAAAATCCAAAAAACGATTTTTTCGCCATTTTTTGACCCATGTTTTGAACCCCTAAATCCCCGATATGGCCGATAAGCCGAGACACCCCAACCTTAGAATTGTCTCTTTTATATATATTTTACGTTTCATGCAAATCGGTTCATAAGGGTTGAGATACTTCCCTTGTTAGATGATGATGATTATTTATCATATTGTTCGTTGCTAACTTCTTTTAATTTGATGCTAAAAAGGTCTGAAATTTTAAGCACTGTTTTCAAATCTCCAATTTTAAACTTTTTTTTTTTTTGTTAAAGAAATTTAAAAAATTCCACTATTGGACTTTAAGGTTTTGTTAAGCTAAGCACATATAAGGAAATAACCCCTCCAAAAATTGTGGGCATTCCTTTTTCCATTTGGCTAGTCCAGCCATTTGATTTCGGCGGATTTGGGGAAAACAGTGATTTTTGTCCCTTTTTTAGCTTTTAGGATTTTTTTTTAGTTTCTTTTAACAAAGTTTATATTTTTTGGCCCGGATTATTATAACACAAGGAGCACTTTAATACATTAGTAAGGGAAAAATTGAGGTATTAAAAATTACCCCTGTTAAAGGTCAAAGGTCAAATTTTAGGAGATTTTAAATTTTTAAACATTTACATGTATTTCTGAGCGGCTATTGAGGAAAATACCTAATATTATTTGACAAGGTATAAAAATAAGTTTTTATTTAAATTCAGAACATTAACCCTTAAGTGCTGTTGGGTCAATATGATCGTGAAATAAAGAATACACTTAATGTTTTTTTTTATGAAAATATTTCAATATTAATAACAAACATACATTTTTAAAAATTATTGCAGATTTAAAATATTATTTATTATGTAACACATTTTCATTAATAATCTTGTTTCTTTTTAAATTTGAAAAAGTCCATTGTATCAGTTTTTTAGTCCCCATTGGTCTGGGTACTTTTTTGTGTTCTTTTGTATTGTTCAACACTGTTATTCACAATGTAAAGAGAAACAGCTGATTGTCAACATAAAAGTTTAATATAGTCACGTAATTTTGATAACTCTTAAATGATTCAACTATAAGTTACAGAAATTAAAAGAAAAATATTAATATAATAAAAGTAAAAGAAAAAATGGATTTAAGACCAAAAGAAAAGTTATTTTTGCTGGACTATGACGAAATGAAAATAAGTGGAGGTAAACTCCCATCAATCGGGCAAGTTTTGCGTGTATTACTATACAACGTGCGTAAGGTAAAATTGGAAGTTCGGCTCAGTGCCTACTTAGTAGTAAAAGAAGTAGAGATAAAATGGAGTAAGGCTCGGATTCCAATTAGGTCTTCGGACAAATCTGTAAATAAAATCCTTTCATTACATAATCAATGGCGGAACTTGCAAAAAAGTTGCAAACGTCGGTCATCACTGCAAATCAAACGTGAGCAAGACTTTGTTAATAACATGGATGATTTATTTGATATTGCTCATGATAATGCAATTAATATGATAAGTAATGAGGAGGATAAATTATTTTTGATTAATCAAAGAAAAAAAGGGCGACCGGGTTCAATGGCAGGCAGTGATAAAGTTTTAGCGTATAAAGAAAACACGAAAATTCTTCGACAAGAAAAAGAAAATCGTAATCTCAATAAAAACAAGGCCAGCTTGCCAGGTACGTATGAATGTAGTTTAATAGAAATTTTAAGAAACGTTTTTGTGAGAGACCTGGGTGAATTATTAAACTAATAATTGTAATATAGGTAAACATTTTCTATAAATCTGAAAATTTATTATTAAAGGTTGATGGCGAGATTTTCTATTATTTTATGTCTAGTTTTTACAGAAGAGTTTGATAATATTGAGACTAACATCATTTCAAGTGATGATGAGCCAGAGATTGATTCTGAGCCAGAGATCGCAATTAATTATAGCGCAGGCCCAAGTAATTCAAAGAGAAATAATTTCATTACACCAAAACTTGTTACGGTGTTAGATAAATGCAAGGTAAGCGACCGGGACGCCGCACAGTGATTCGTTTCATTGGCAAAAATCAAAAAAAAAAGTATGTCTTCAATGTTGATGATTTTTTGTATTTTTACAGTTTAATAGTAAACTAAAAGAAATATGTACTTTTCTTATTTTTAAGAAGTCATATGTTGCCACACGAGGGCGCTAAAGTATGGAAATTCAACGCTATTGTGTTAAAATGAAAAAATTGATTTTTATGGGTTTACTAAAATAATTATTAAAAATCGAATTTTAAAGAAATCAATGAACTTTTTTTGCAAAAGTTACTTAAATATATTTGCTAAAAGTTGTATTTGCAATTTTTTAGAATTAATTTTAAAATACATTTTTGTAATGCTCTGAAATCTATATTTTTTCAACCGAATCCCCAAAAATTGACAAATTTTTATGGAATGCATAAAAAAAGTTCGTGAGTCAAAAAATTCTTTTTTTCGCTTTTTCGATAGCTCGGACTATGGTTTATAAGGAAAAACAATTTTTGTGTCTTTATTTAATTTTTTTCAAAAGCTTTATTATTAATGGAAAAAATATTAGAAAAAAAATCCAATATTAAGTATTTTTTCTTTACACATTGATATATTATATAGTATTCTGTAAAAATATAATAAAAAATCAGAAAAAAATTATGCATTACGTGGGCCGTTTTGCTTTAAAAGTTATCTACGACTTTTACTAAAATCCCCAAAATCACCAAATTTTAAAGGCCTTCATAAAAAAAAGTTCGAGAATAAAATTTTTTTGTTTTTTATTTTTTTTGTACCTTTAACTATGTTTTGTAAGATCAAAGAATAAAAATAACTAAGTTTTTTTTTAAGTTGAAAAATTTTTTTTTTTTTAAAAAATCAAAAATTGGAATATTTTTTTTTTATTTTTTATTTTATTTACTGTAAATAAATTTAAAAAATACATCAAAATTTTGGTGTTTTTTATATAAAAGAATTTATTGTATTGTATACCATAAATTAATAGTAAATAATTCGATAAAATAAGTATACAGGGGGCCATTTTGCTTTAAAACCAGTGTTCAAATTAGTTGAACATGATTATTTTTATATTTCAATATTTATTATTTTACAATCTATTTTTAATAATTTGAAAAACCCAAAATATGTTTAAAAGATTATGGTTGTTTGTTTAGGACATTACACATGGCAAGCGCATGTGTAGCAATAAAGATAAAGAGTCCTATTACAATAAATACAGCATTTTAGAAAGGAGAAAACCCACATGTGTAGCACTGATAAATAAAAAGTCGCACATTGATAAAAGGGTCCCATGCTGAGATAACCATAATCAGGTAGTCTAGTTTAGTTTTAAGAGTTTTATATTTAGTACTTAAGGTTCATATATTTTAATAAACATCAGTGTCTTACAAACATTCGAGGTACGTGTTTTATTTCTAATTTAAAAGTAATTCCGCGTAAACATGGTCCTTCGAACCGGATCAGTGCCAAATGGATATTGAAGTCCATCACTGCCTGACCGAGTAAAATCCTGGAAATCCGAAGATTTCTGGAAGGAAATAGGATCCAACACTGTTTGGATCAGTGTTAAAAAATTTAGTACAGGTCAGCAAAATATACTGACTACTAAATTTTTAATAAAATAAGCGTTGTCACGGCTATAACAGTGACAAAGGCGATAACCCGGCTATAACAGGGATTAAAAAACAAAAGCATATTCATAATGGGAGAAATTCAAATCCCAATATTTTATGGCCATGAATATCAATGGCAATCATTCCTCGATATGTTTATGGAGTATGTCGATGGAAGCAAAAATATTCCAACATGGGAAAAATTTTGCAGATTGAAGTGCGCTGTCCGAGGTACTCCGGCTTTACTTATACGTCACTTAATGATAAGAGACGAGAATTATGCAGCAGCATTGGAAATACTTCAAAAGAGGTATGGGCAACATCAACAAATACCACACACTTTTAAAAAAGAAAAGAAGAAAGTTGATCAAGAGAAGAAGGAAGTTGATCAAGAGAAGCAGTTGAAACAAGCCAGTATACCATCAACAACTCACCAATTACAACCATCGATTGTCGATGAAATAAAAATCAAGGACATTAGCAATGTCCAAGAAGAAGCCAAGGAACTACATGAAGAGTTCATGGAAGAGGTAGAATGGATGCGCAAAAGATTATCAGAACTACCTACAATAGTATCTGACGCATCCAAAAACAAGCTGGACTTACAGACCCAGCAAATAAAAAAGCGTTTTGCAGCATTGGAAGACGCTTATAAAAAACTTTGCGGGATAAAGAGCTCTAAAGAGGTACGAATGCTAATGAAAGAAATAGACGATGAGTATTTCATGGCTCTCGAATTACTTGTAAGAAAAAGGTATACACCCTCGGTGCAAATCTCCCCGGAAGCTCCTCACTTTGGAGGAATTAAAAAACGTGAACAATTGTCACAAAATCTATTGGATGAGCTACAGGCCCCGTTTCAACAATATTTGCCGAAGAAGTTATTTGTTCAGGATGATAAGCAATGTAAAAGTCAACTGCAACAAAATCAAAATCAAACACATCAAAATTTGCAGAATCAGTCTTATGGTAAAAATTATGAAAAACCACCCCAAGAAGAAAAATGTGAAGATCTTCAAGTTAGTGGATCTCTAACAACAAACAATTTTACCCATAGCGCAGAGGCACATTTCACAATTCCGTCGGCTAATTTTGATAGAGCATTACTTCAAGGTGAATCACAACAAATACTTAAAATAATAAATGAAGAGAAGCAGCCTTTTCTATCAACTATCGCAAATTTTGCTATTGATGATGCGAATAAAATTTATTTTCAAATTGAAAGAACCACATCAGAAGCTACCGCCTTGAATTTCATACATGACCAAAGCTCAGTATCATCCGAATTTGATTACAATGGTATGCCTAATAAAAATGCCGTTCGAGCGGGGAATGCAATTCAAATGCATGTACAAGTGCAGAAGTACGATCGTACAGGCATTCGCCAGCTTGAAGTTGATAATACAATTAAAAATGATGTGAATCAACGAGTTGCAACATTAAAATGGATCGAGAAAGAAGATTATGTTCTCTCCAATACCAATAGAAGGAAGATAACTGAAGATATCCAGATAAGATCGGCAGCCTGGAATCAAATAGTTTTCTTGCTTATTATCGTGTGCTACAAGGTTAGGAAGAAAAAGAAACAAGCATCCTTCCCTCCGGAATTGTCCCGGGCAGAATGTTCAAATTAGTTGAACATGATTATTTTTATATTTCAATATTTATTATTTTACAATCTATTTTTAATAATTTGAAAAACCCAAAATATGTTTAAAAGATTATGGTTGTTTGTTTAGGACATTACACATGGCAAGCGCATGTGTAGCAATAAAGATAAAGAGTCCTATTACAATAAATACAGCATTTTAGAAAGGAGAAAACCCACATGTGTAGCACTGATAAATAAAAAGTCGCACATTGATAAAAGGGTCCCATGCTGAGATAACCATAATCAGGTAGTCTAGTTTAGTTTTAAGAGTTTTATATTTAGTACTTAAGGTTCATATATTTTAATAAACATCAGTGTCTTACAAACATTCATCAACGTAGCGCGTTATATTTTCAATCGCGCTGCAATTATAGAAAGCTGTTTTAAAGAATAACATTTCTATACAACCAGTATTTAATTTTCGTTGGTATCCCAAATCAAAACCAAAATTTTTTTTGAGATACATAAAAAATGTTAGTAATTAAAAATTATTTTTTATTGATTTTTTTAACATCCTGCTCTGTTTTCTATACGATCAAATAATAAAAATAACTAGGTTTTTGAAAAAAAACGAAAAAAAAAAAAAAAAATTTTGAAGTACCCAAATTTTTTTTTTTTTTTTTTACGTCTTTTGTTATTAACGGGGTATTTACTTAGAAATAAAGCATTAAACGAGTTTACTTAAAACTTATTTTGAATAAATTTGTTTTCGTAATGCAATAGGAAATAAGTGTTGCGATTGTTTTGTTTTTGCAGTTATTATGTATTTTTATATTTTTGACTATATTTAAAAAAAAGGATACATTAACAGCTTTTTGGTTACTGCAAGCAACTCAACGAAATTTGGCACACTTATTGACGCCATTTGATCTAATCTATATTTAAAATTTGATAGCAATTGAAAGATTTTTAAAATAGTTACAGCGATTTCAAGAAAGAGTATATATGGCAGCCACGCCTGTCCTTGCTCAGATTAAAATGCAAATGTTGTACGTCGATAGTTATCTAAATGTCTAAGACAATAACTAACAAGGGAAGTCTCCCTAGTGTCACACGCGGATCTTTATGGAATTGGTTTTATTTTGTAGAGCAGAAAAAATAAAGGGACACGTATTTTTTTATAGCGGCCCAAATTCATATTTAGGGGGTAAAAAGGAGGGGGGAAGACAAGGTCATTTTTCAGTTTTTTTCGTTTATCTACTATATTTTGCAAAGAAACCTAGTCATGTTACATACCAAATGAAAGGTCTTTTGAAAACCAATCTACGTGTGCTAAGAACGTGTCCAAACATGCACAACTTTTCGTTATATTGAGTAAAATACCAAAATTTTGGGACATTTTTGTTAATAAGTCGAAAAATATTATGTTCATCGGCCCATTGTTAGCACCACGAGATAGGTATTTTTAATACCTTTAATCCGATACCACACATGCCTATATTAATTTTGTTTAAATAGGCGTAAATTGTAAAAAACTGAAAAAGGTCAATTTGCCCCCATACAAATCGACCCCCCCTAAAAATGAGTTTGGGCCGCTATAAAAAAATATGTGTCGAATTAATTTTCATTCTTAACAACATATCCAAATTTCATGAAGATCGGAAGGTGACACCAGGGAGACTTCCCTTGTAAGTTAAGTAATTTTATATCAAGTTTTGTGGCTAAAACTCCACTTTTAAATTTCAGGATATACAACAGGTACAAATGTCCTTCCACCGATTTGCTCAAAATTTAAATTTTTTTTGTATTAATTAATTTTGTGCCTGCCTACCAAATTTGGAAAATCGTTGACAACTCTTTCTATTTTATTTTTGTGATTAAACTGTATTAACACTTTATTGCAGTTTTTAAAAAGGATATATAAATAGCTTTTGTTTTACAAAACCGATTTCAGCGAAATTTGGCACACACATTGACATCACTTATTTAAATTTTTACTAAAAATTTCAAGGGTATTGAGTAATTTTTGAGCGATTTACAATATTTTTAAGAAAAAGGATATATGGCAGACACACGAGTCCTTGCTTCAATATAGAAAAAAATTTACACATAAAATACTATATCAAAATTGGTAACATTGACAAAATTTGGGAATTTTGTGACCATTTTTGTAGTTTTAATCACATATTTAAATTTCAGGATATATGGGGGGTAGGCGTGTCCTTGCTTCGATTTTTCCAAAAACTCGTTTTTTTCTTGATTAGATAATTTAATGCTTGTGAACCAAATTTCGGAAATCTGCGACCAATATTCTATTTTTGCCCACTCGATATATGGGAACGAATCACTGTGCGCCGTGCGAATTCTCATAACGACTGCTGAAGCTTTGGGACATGACGTATCAAATTTGGTCATTAGTATTTCTAGTATACGACGTTGTCGTACACAAGTCCGTTGTGAATCTGGAAAAGAACTTCGTAAAATATTTTTAGAAGAAGAACTTGATACAGTCACAGTACACTGGGATGGTAAAATTTTGCCATCCTTGACAGGTAATGATAAAGTCGATCGGCTTCCTGTAATTATAACCTTTAATGGAAGAGAGCAATTGCTTGGAATTCCAGCGATTTCCTCAGGCACGGGAAAGGAACAGGCCAAAGCGGTATATGCTTTACTTAAAGAATGGAATGTCGTCGAAAAGGTACAAGCACTTTGCTGTGATACCACGGCTTCCAATTTGGGACGACTTCAAGGTGCTTGCGTATATTTGGAACAAATGATTGGCAAAGATCTCCTTTATTTACCATGTCGGCATCACATCTTGGAAATAATTTTGCGAAATGTCTTCGAACAAAAGAGCAAAAGTCTTCAGGCCCTAACATTCAAATATTTAATAAGTTCAGAGATTCCTGGAGCAAAATTAACAAAAAAAATTTAAATCTGGAATTGAGGATAAGCAAGTGAAGGATCTTATTGGGGATTCTCATGAAATCATACAATTTGCCAATCAAAATCTCAAAGAAAAACAGCCAAGAAATGATTACAAAGAATTTATCCAACTGGCAATAATTTTTCTTGGTGGAGCAATTCCAAATTTTTCATTCCGAATGCCGGGAGCACATCATCATGCCCGATGGATGGCTAAGGCGATTTATTGCCTTAAAATATTTTTATTTCTTGATGAATTTGAGCTACTTGATTGTGACAGGAATGGCATAAGAGATATTTGTATTTTTGTAGTAAAAGTTTATTTTAAAGCATGGTTTAAAGCATCAGTTGCTGTAGCAGCTCCAATGCAAACTTTAACGTTACTCAAAAATCTACATGCATACAGCAATATTGACATAAATATAAGCAACGAATCAATACGCAAATTGTGTAACCATTTATAGTATCTATCGCCAGAAAATGTAGCTCTGGCTTTTTTTGACACAAACATATCTTGTGACACTAAAAGATGTATGGTCACCGCTTTAAATGAAAGCATTAATGACACAAAGAAATTAGTAGTTCTTCCTCATAACATATGTCATTATATAGATGGGGCATTCCATGTGAAATCGGACACTTTGAAAAACTTTTTTTTTAGATTTTCCCAATATGTTTACAGTTTTTAGTACCCTTCAAAAACTCCTTCGTGGTAGATTTTTTTGATGACCCGTTCAAAAGATATCGAATTTTTAAAAATTGGCAGTTTGTTTCTTCACACAGATAAAAATGAGTTGTTAGATCAAGCACGAAATACACCAGGTTGAGCATTATTTTAATTAAAAGTCATCTAATGAGGAAAATTGTTGGATCAAGCACGAAAATTGTAGGTCAGTCATTGACTGTTCCTTGATTAAACCAATGCTTGATTTGAGTAATTTGTTAATTGTTATTTTTCTGTTATTTTTGATTAAACCAATGCTTGATTTGAGTGAGCGTTTAATCAATAATTTTGTGTTATTTTTGATTAATCCAATGCTTGATCTGAGTGAATGGTTAATCATTATTTTACAGTTGTAGTGTTTTTTGTCAGTCTTTTCAAGTCTTTTGTTTAAATTGTTTTTTTTTTTTGTGCTTTATATTATTTTGTTTTTTTTTTGTCTTGTGTGCGTGATAGTACTTTGCTATTTGACGACTAACGAAAACTAAAACAAAAAACGCAACAGCGTTCATCGCATTGTTACTCAAAGCCTACTATGATGAGTTTTTTTGTTTTTATGAATTTTTTTGTGAATTTTTTCAGATTTGAGCAAATGGTTAATTGATTCAAGTAAAATTTAATTGAATGTCAAATTTTAAGCTAAGCAAATGAATGTGGGTGTGGAACAAGGTGCTATAATCCAAAAACCAAATTGTATAGGAGAAGCAAAAAACTAAATAAGTCGCGAAAAAAAATAAATTTCTTAATTTTCTTTTCGCAGATCGACAAAGATTGACCATTTGCATCTATGTACAAAATTTCATAAAAATAGAATGAGCGGAAGTAGCAAAAAATTGCATGTGAAATTTTGTTCTAGTGGAATAAGGTGCTATGTTACAATTTATACTAGGAATTTCAATACATTTGCCAAGTAGTTTTATGTTTTTTGTGTTATTTTTTAAAAATTAAAATTTGGCATGATGAATTCTGCAAAATTTAGACGGGGTCCAGCAATACTAATTTTTATATAAGAATAATAAAAGGTAGTTAATTTATCAAAAAAACAAGTGGTTTTTGGTTTATTTTGAACAGATTTTCGCGTAATGGGTTAAAAAAAATTTGCACAATTAATAATATAAGTTACTAACCATTTAATTTTATAGTTTAAACTCAAAAATTGCATAGATTATCTAAATCCGCCCTTAGTATTTCGTAAAACAATATTGTGTTTTTGTATGGATATAGCACCTTTTTCGATATTCACACTTTAACTATAGATAAATTAGATATGAAAGCGTTTTTTGCCAAACCAATGGGCACATGTTAAAGCCTGGAATGTTTTCTACACGTTAACGTTAACACATGCAAGAATTTGCATATACCACCTTTAGTTTAACTGCAAAATACATGTTAGTATTCGGAGAAAAATATAAAATATTTCCAAAAATAGCTAAAATTCAACCTTTAAGGTCAATTTTATGACCGAAAACGATCAAGTTTTTAACAAATTTGTTTGCAAATAGGTCGAACTATTGAAGGAAGATACGATTTGGCAAAAAAACGCGATTTCAAAAAATTGGATTTTAGCACCTTCTTCCACACACACATTCAAATATTTAATTGTTTTTCTCCATTGAATATTTTTTTCTGTGTCACTCAAACTTCTTTTAATCATAACTTCTTCAATAATGGTCCAAATTTAAATTTTTTTTTTTCAAAATTTTTGTTTTTTTAAATACTTTCTAAAAAAAATCCCAAAAAATTCTTAAAAGCGCTCTAGTATGCGATTTTTAAGTTTTAAAATTTAAATCTAATTTTTGAAAATGTTTGTACTCTTTGATTTTTTTGAAATTTTTTTGTGTAAAACTTCTATCAATTCTACAAATTTTTTGCCCAGGAAGATCGTGGGATAACGATTATTACTATTTTTTTAAATTTTTTGAAAAAGTTTTATTGTAATTTTCCAATCTTAAAATCATTTCTACTGCTCCAATGGTGCGTCATAGAGGGGTCCTTTATAAGACCGACCCCCATTAATTTTTACGTCTTAACATTTCTTTGGAACAAACTAATACCCTATCTCCAATTTCTAAGGGGGCTCCCACACAAAACGACATTTTTTAAAATTTGTTCCAACCGCTCTAACTGCCCAAATAGTGCCCTTAGAGCAACAAAATGTATGACCGACCCACAATATTTTTTTAGTCCAAACATTTTCTCTGAACACACCTACCCTCTATCTTTAACTGTTAAGGCGGTCCCCATACAATTTTTTTTATTTTTTGTAAATTTGTTTTATTTAATCAGCTTCTACCGGTCCAATGGTGCGTCCGAGAGGGGTCATTAGTGAGACCGACCCCCATTTACTTTTACCCTACAACATATTTTTAAAACATACCTACGCCCTATCTCCACTCCCTAAGTAGGCTCCCATACAAAATTACATTTTTATAAAATTTGCTCCAACTGTTATTTGTATGGGAGCCTACTTATGGAGTGGAGATAGGGCGTCGGTATGCTTTTAAAAAATGTTGTAGGGTAAAAATAAATTGGAGTCGGTCTCCATTGGAGCAGTAGAAGTGATTTTAAGATTGGAAAATTACAATAAAATTTTTTCAAAAAATTTTAAAAAATAGTAATAATCGTTATCCCACGATCTTCCTGGGCAAAAAATTTGTAGAATTGATAGAAGTTTTACACAAAAAAATTTCAAAAAATCGAAGAGTACAAACATTTTCAAAAATGAGATTTAAGTTATAAAACTTAAAAATCGCATACTAGAGCGCTTTTAAGAATTTTTTGGGATTTTTTTTTAGAAAATACGTAAAAAAACAAAAATTTTGAAAGAAAAAATTTGAAATTTGGACCATTATTGAAGAAGTTATGATTAAAAGAAGTTTAAGTAATTTAACAAACTACCAATTTTTAAAAATTTTTGAACGGGTCATTAAAAAAATCTGAAAATTTACCACGAAGGAGTTTTCGAAAGGTACTAAAAACTGTAAAAAAATTGGGAAAATCTAAAAAAAAAGTTTTTCAAAGTGTCCGATTTCACATGGAATGCCCCAGATAAAAACATAGAACACTTCATTTCGCAAAAAACACTTTCTTTTTTTACAAGATATTCGATTTCAACAGACTTCTTAAAAAAATATCCAAAAGAATGGAATAACGAAACCAGTTATAATATTGGTATGGATATCGCTTCCAAACTTAATATTGTTAATGATTCGGCAGAAAGAGCAGTCAAGCTTATGGAAGAATATAACCAAGTATTGTCACAAAACGAGGAAGAAAAACAATTTATATTGCAAATTGTATCAGAGTATAGAAAACGTTATCCTGATGCAAAAAAAAAAAACTTTAATAAATTAACAAATGTAATTAAATGGTTTTAAACAAATTTATATTTCTTTATAAAACAAAAATAAAATGAATTCAAAATTTTTAAAAAATCCCAGGAAAATTTTTCAGAACCGATTCTGACAACACTTGTTCTAGAACAGGTTCTTTGGTAACCATACACTATTACACTTTAATTATTCAGAACAAGTTAAGTGAAAATTATTGTGAAGCTTGTTCTCTGCCATCAAAGTTTCATAACATTTTGGTTCTCAGGAATTAAAAAAAAATTATGTGTCAAAAAAATTAAATTAAAAAATAAATATCAATTTATTTTTGTTAAACAAGAAAAAACACGAAATTCCACTAAAATAGCAGGATATAATCGTGAAAATTGTTGAAACAAAGGTGAGTAAATTAAATATTCATTGTCTGGGTCGGGTCAAATACTAATAATATTATGTTTTTTTTTTTGTTTGCAGAAAATCCATGTTCTGGTATGTCATTATTGTATGGCCCAAAATGAAACTTTGGAGGCGAAAAGGATAAATGTGTGTTGTAAATGTAAATATTCCATGTTATATATGAGTGTCTTTATCTTTGTTTAATAAATTAATGCAATTCAAAATATTTCTTTAATTCTCTTTTCTGTTCCAAATTTTACTTCTGGAACCAATTCCGAGGAACAAAAATATGTTCTAATTTTGCTTACAAACACCTGTTGGTTTTTGGACAATCCCTTTGTAAAAAGAATCGGTGTTGCACAAGAATTCGAACAGGTTCTGGGGAAGTATAAGTTGTTCCACAATCGGTTCTTTGCAACCGAAAATTTTGCTGGGATGTTTTATAAAATTAAAATACCGTTAAGCGTAAGTATAAAGTATGTTTTTTAAAAACATGTAATAATATATTTTTATTTCACGGAAAAAATATCAGTATATTTTTATCAATGGGTCATATTGACCCAACAGCACTTAAGGGTTAATGTTCTGAATTTAAATAAAAACTTATTTTTATACCTTGTCAAATAATATTAAGTATTTTCCTCAATAACCGCTCAGAAATACATGTAAATGTTTAAAAATTTAAAATCTCCTAAAATTTGACCTTTGACCTTTAACAGGGGTAATTTTTAATACCTCAATTTTTCCCTAATTAATGTATTGAAGTGCTCTACCTTGTGTTATAATAATCCGGGCCAAAAATATGAACTTTGTTAAAAAAAACTAAAAAAAAAAATCCTAAAAGCTAAAAAAGCGACAAAAATCACTGTTTTCCCCAAATCCGCCGAAATCAAATGGCTGGACTAGCCAAATGAAAAAAGGAATGCCCACAATTTTTGTGCTTAAAAAAACCTTAAGTCCAATAGTGGAATTTTTTAAATTTCTTTAACAAAAAAAAAAAGTTTAAAATTGGAGATTTGAAAACAGTGCTTAAAATTTCAGACCTTTTTAGCATCAAATTAAAAGAAGTTAGCAACGAACAATATGATAAATACTTATCATCTAAGTACATTAAACCTCGAAGAATAAAAAAATGTTCTTACAGTAGATAATTTCAATAAATTTCAAAAATGGGGCTCGAATTCCTTGATCAAGTGGTCTGCCACACGTTAGTTGTCGGGGAAAGTTGTAATAACTCGGCTAATTTTCAACCGATTTTAATTTTTAATACCTTTTTTGATAGACAATTAACTCTTAATCAAAATTCAGTGACCCTTTGAATTCAAACTTTACTCAAAATATCAAAAAAAAAAATTAGAAAATGAAAAAAAAGTCATATTTTTCCCTTGTAATCCGTTTTTCAAACTTCAGGGCCGATGCGGCACGCCTTACCCACATCCGATAACCCTATAATTTTGCAAAACATATTTTTACACCCAAATGCATGTTTCTAGGGGGAGTTACGGTCAATATTTAACAATTTAATTTTTTTGGAGCACCCTAATGTTCACATATGCTCCCATATATGACATACATTTCCATATATTGTTCATAAACTATCATACATGGAATCATATATGAGCATTAGAGTGTCCCTCATTTTGGAAATGTTGAGACGATACCCGCTCATTTTTTTCCATTTGACTTAAAAATAACTCCGGAAAAATTTTACGCCCCTACGACCACGACATCCCTACGCGACGGGGCCTTAAAAAGCGGGGCCTTAAAAATCATTTTTCCATACAAACCAAAAAAAATAATTTTTGATTTTAAATTTTTTTGTTATTAATTATTATATTACTTGGTTAGCTTATTCATGACAAAAAAGTTGATTTTGGTGGGATAAGGCTTTCAGCTCTAAAAAAATTTTCGAAAAATTTAGAGCCGTTGGGGTCCTACGGTTAAAAATTAAAAAAAAAATATTTTTTTTTAGTTTTAACAAGCAACGGTTTTAGTTGTTATGTTGCTTTTAATGATATATATATTATTTGTATCTGTGACATCCTCATCGTGTTTTAAAAAAGGGTAAAATATGCATTGTTGAAGTTTTTCGATACACCATAAAATTTATTTATTTATGATTATATAATTTATTTATAACTTTTTTTCATTTTCCAGATTTTTTTATTATTTTTTCGGATTATAATTGCTTATTTATCGTAGATTATGTTAAAATATTTATTTTAAACTAAATGAGATTAATCCGAAAAAAAATCCACTTATTGAAAAACACAGCATATGCTTAACTTTTTAGCCAAATCGGACAAAAAATTTCCCGTGCCTTTGGGGGTTAATGTTTAGCCCCAACAAAATTTGTATACCCTCCACTCTAGTGATAGAGGGTAAATATAAGTTTGTCATTCAGTATGTAACACATCGAAATGTTGGTCTAGGACCCTATAAAGTACTAGCTATACCCGGTCCGCGTTGCTGGCCCTAAGAATAAAACTGTTTTATATTGCATCTTAATTTAAATAAAGTGTCGGACAAAATTAAAGCACGGGTCCGGGTCCAGCTAGTAACCTTTGGTTCCACCCTCGGTTAGCACTATCTATAGAGAAATCTCAACAAAATCGGTTCAGCCGTTTTTGCGTCATTTCGAAAAAGGCAGACATAACGTTAAGTATAGTACAAAGGGGCGTGTCATTTAACGCATTTTTATCGAATTGTGATAGTCTAAAGTTCCATGCTGCATCCTCGATTAGTACTATCTGTGCTGCAAATTTCATTGATATAAGTTTTGCCGTTTTTGTGTGAGTGATTGCGAAATAGGAGGAAATAACTTTTTATTTATGCAAAACGGGAGTGACATTTTATACCCTTTTTCAGAATCGCGCTCTACATATGACCTATAGTTCCCGCTCGGTTAGTTCTATCAGTAGTGAAAGATTCGGCTTATCCGTTTTTGCGTGATTTCAAAACATGCAGATGTAACGTTCAGTATAAAACAAATGGTGTGGCAATTTACGCCTCTTTGTTCAATCGTGGTCACTATAGTACAAAAGGCGTTGCAGTTTTGATCCCTTTTTCAAATAACGATCTTATATGGCCTACATATGCACTTGGTTAGCACTGTAAAATGTCAAGAGAATCGGTTCAGCCGTTTTTAGGTGATTGCGAAACAGGCAGACAACGTCCAGTATAGTACAAAAGTGGCGTGGCATTTAACGCCCTTTTTTCCAATCGTAGTATAACATGGCCTATAGTTCCGCACTCGGTTAAGACTATCAGTGCTGAAAATTTAATTAAAATCGAATCAACAGTTTTTGCGTTATTGCGGAGCACGCAGAAATAACATTCAATTCAATACAAAGGGGAATGGAATTTTACGCCCATTTGTCCGATCACGCTCTAATTTGGCACATAGTTAGTACTTGGTTAGTACTATCGTCGGTTTAAATTTCATCAAAATCGGTCCATCCATTTTTTATATATAGATGTCAATATTGGTGCAATGTAAAAACTCGATTTTGCCCACCCCTACGCCCACAGGCAAAAAAGCATGGCATTTTACGCCCATTTGTCCGATCACACTCTAATTTGGCATATAGTTAGTACTCGGTTAGTACTATCTTTGGTTTAAACTTCATCAAAATCGGTGGATCCGTTTTTGATATATAGACGTCATTAGTGGTGGAATGTAAAAATTCGAATTTGCCACGCCGCTCCGCCCACAGGCAGAAATTTAAAAATCTGACCGGACAGTGTTACTCCCCAGGCTATTCTGAATATTCCCTGAAAATTTCATCAAGATCGGTCCAGCCGTTTTCGAGTCCATACGGAACATACATACATACCCACATACATACACACATCCATTTTTATATATCGTCCATTCCACCAGACATTTGGTGATTTTAGGCATTTTTTTACCGAGGGTCTTCCGATTTTTGTTATTTTTTTCATACAGATACTCTATGGAGCCAATTTCAAATTTCATCCATCAGATCGAAAATATTCAAAAATCTCGCGATTTTATTCACGATTTTCATTTTTAAAAAAGTAAAAAAAATTAAAAATCTGCGTAACTTTGAGCAGCTGTATTTTCTAAACTACTTATCGCATTTTAACAATCTATAGCGCATACGAATGGTATGTAAGTCTATTTTAATATCTAATAAACTGAAAAAATATCGGTGCTTTAAAGTGCATTTTATATGCAAATGCAGTTTTGAAGTGCATTTTGCGAAACTTTTACCCCTTTTTAATTTTTTTTTAATTAGCATATTTGGAAAATTTAGAATTTTTGCTACAAAAAAATGTTTTCATTACAATGGACCGAGAATGTATGCTATTTTTAATATTTACTTTTAAAAAATACTTCCTTAAGTTTCCCTTATAAAATTTTTTATTTTTTAAATTATACCAAAATCATGTAAAAAGACATGTTTTTAAATCGTTACATTTTCAAAAGTACTAATCGTATCTTATTGTTTTTATCCACATTAGAAGGTATTTTTGTCCATTTCTTCCATTTAATGACCGCAAAAATGTTGGTGTTTCACAAATGCATTTTAAATGCAAATGCAATTTTGAAGTGCATTTTTCAAAACTTTTACCCTTTTAATTTTTTTTTAATTATCATATTCGAAAAGTTTATAATTTTTACTACAAAATAATGTCCTCTTAATAATGGACCCACTGTGTGTGATATTTTTAATGAAATTTTAAAAATTTCCTTAAAACAAATTTTAATATTTTTAATTAAACCAAAAAAAAATCTGAAATTACATGATTTTTTAAAAAATTCTAAAAAATAGCACACGCATCGGGCCCATTATAAGGAGGACATTATTTTGTAGTAAAAATTATAAACTTTTCGAATATGATAATTAAAAAAAAATAAAGGGGTAAAAGTTTTGAAAAATGCACTTCAAAACTGCATTTGCATTTAAAATGCATCTTTGAAACACCAAAATTTTTGCGGTCATTATATGCAAAAAATTGACAAAAATACCTTTCTAATGTGCATAAAAGCAATAATATATGATTCGTACTTTTGAAAATATAACTGTTTATAAAAATGTCTTTTTACATGATTTTGGTATAATTTAAAAAATAAAAATTTTTATAAGGGAAACTTAAGGAAGTATTTTAAAAAAAATATATTAAAAATAGCATACATTCTCGGTCCATTGTAATGAAAACATTTTCTTGTAGCAAAAATTCTAAATTTTCCAAATATGCTAATTAAAAAAAAATTAAAAGGGGCAAAAGTTTCGCAAAATGCACTTCAAAACTGCATTTGCATATAAAATGCACTTTTAAAGCACCGATATTTTTTCAGTTTATTAGATATTAAAATAGACTTACATGCCATTCGTATGCGCTATAGATTGTTAAAATGCGATAAGTAGTTTAGAAAATACAGCTGCTCAAAGTTACACAGATTTTTAATTTTTTTGACTTTTTTAAAAATGAAAATCGTGAATAAAATCGCGAGTTTTTTGAATATTTTCGATCTGATGGATGAAATTTGAAATTGGCTCCATAGAGAATCTGTATGAAAAATATAACAAAAATCGGAATACCCTCGGTCAGATTTTTTAAAATGTCTCATGGAATGGACGATATATAGAAAACGCAAAATGATGGCACGTATTTTTTATACCCTCCACTCTAGTGATAGAGGGTATATATAAGTTTGTCATTCCGTTTGTAACACCTCGAAATATTGGTCTAGGACCCCATAAAGTATATATATTCATGATCCTCGATCGATTTTAAGACGATCTAGCGATGTCCGTCCGTCCGTCCGTCCGTCTGTCCGTCTGTCTGTCTGTCTGTTGAAAACACGCTAACTTTTGAAAGACTTTACGGAGGCGCCTGAAGTTTGGCATATATGTTGGGCATTTACCTGGTCAGGTTGGTATTGCAATCCAGCGAAATCGGTCCAGTGGTTCAAAAGTTATAAGCAAATGAGTGAATTTCGGCAAGGGTTTTTCTGGAATTTACGAGATAAAACACACAGTAACTTTCGATCGGCAATTCGGAGGGTGCTGAAGTGTGGCATACATATTTTCCGTTCCTCTGGTCCGGTTCATTTTAAATTTCAGCCAAATCGGTCCAGTGGTTCAAAAGTTATTAGCAAAACCGCAAATTTCAGATTCGCCTCACCTTAAATTCACGTGTTGAAACCCCGTTAAACAGGTTTTAAAAACATTGGTAAGTCACAAAATTATTTTACAACGCATTTTTGTCACTCAAAAATATTTTTACACTAAAAGAAAAAAAAAATACACTCGAAAAAAATTTTACACTCAAAAAAAAAAATTTACACCCAAAAAAAAATTTAGTAAATTTTTTTTTTCAAAACTTAGTTAAAAAAAAGTTTTTTTAAACAAAATAAAATATTTCTAATCAAAAATGTTATTTTTTCACACTAGAAAATTTACTATAACTTAAAAAGGGCATTGTGGAGGGTATTCATAGATTCGGCCAAGTCGAATTTAACTTTTCTACTTGTTTTTTTTATATTTAAAAATATAGAAAAAGTTGGTGGTTTAAAAGTGCATTTTACATGCAAATGCAGTTTTTAAGTGCATTTTGCAAAACGTTTATCTCTTTTGATTTTTATTAAAATAACATAAATACTTTCTTTATAATTTTTACTACAAAAAACTGTCCTCTGAACTTTGTGCACTATAAGTGATATATTTTTAATATTTTTTTTTTAAAAAAGATTACCCAATTTTCCCATATAAAATTTAAATTTTTTAAATAATACGAAAAACATGTAACACCGGTTTAACTTTGTATAGTTATATTTTCTTAAGTATTTGTCGTGTCTCATTGATCTAAAGAACATTTGAGTAGTACGATTGTCTATTTTCTTTTTTTAATAATCGAAATCGGTCCACTTTTTTTCCTCTTTCATTATTTTTTAGTTTCGAATCTAAACTTTAGATGTTTGTCTACACACATAAAAAAAGAAGTGACGAATTTCGCAAATATTTGTAACTCATACGCTATGTTGAAACAAGAAAGTATAAGAAAATTACAATATTATTATGAAATTTAATATTCAAATACGATTTTCTAAAAAAAAACGAAAAACGTCCCAGCAAAAACTAGGTAATGTATTGTGAAAAGTAATGACTGCCAATTTCATTACTTATAACAACTACTCATTACCCACTGCATTACTTTAGTCCAAAAAGCAACTAGTGGCTTATATTGTAATATGTAATTACTTATTTGCAATAATATAAATAATAAGTTATTGAGAATGTTAAAAATAAATACTTATTTGCAAGTTCACTTGGGAAATTACGTCCAATCAGAAAAAAACAATATTTGTTTCACATTTTTAGCTTAAAGTTTCGCGAAAACGAATAATCTAATGATAAATAATTACTTCAAACTCTGTTTGCAACTATTTATTTTATTCCTTATAAATAGGGATGAGATTTTCATGCACTAAAAAATCGAAAATATGCGCTTAAAATATGCACTAAAAAACCTAAAAATATGCACTAAAAAATAAAATGTGTGCAATAAAAATCTTGTTTTCACAGGAAAAAATTCTTAAAAAGCAAAAAATAACGTCGTGTTAACACCGTAGTAACATTTAAAACTTTATATAAGCAAGATTTTTTAAACATTAAAAATAAATATAAAAACATTAAAAAGAACAAAAATAATATTATTTTCAAAAAAAAAATTAAAAATTTATAATACCCAGGAAAATTTTTTGGAACAAATTCCTGGTTCAATAGATTCTTGAATACATTCTATGGTAATCACAACAAAATTTTCTATGTAAAATTATTTTTCAAAAAAACTACTTGCTCTAAAAAACGATTGCTTTCGGGACAATTTCAAACAAAAATCATTGATTCTGGAATATTAAGTAGAACCGGTTGCAGGGTAGTTTGATGCGTTCCGGAACCGATTATTTGGAACAGAAAATTTTGCTGGGATAGTTTTTGAAACAAATAAGTTTCAATTCGTGTTTTTGCTAATTTATGCCAAAATATGCAAAAATATGCACTTAAAAGTTAGAAATATGAACAAAATATGAATTTAAAACCAAAATATGCAAAAATATGCAAAAACAAATCGATGCCATTTTAACGCAAATTTCTCGATTCGGAAAGATAATTGGTCGATATCGTTTTTAGACTATCGACAAAAACATGCATTTGCATGAAAATCTCATCCCTACTTATAAATAACTACTTATTTTACTCGTTATAGGTAAGTAGTTATTTATCTCCCTACTCATAAGCTTGTAGGCACTAATTATTTTTGTCTCACGGCCTTTATAAAATAAGTAGTGTTTCATGCAATGAATAAGTACATACCAATAATTTTTACTAATTACTATATTCATTACCAGTAATGCAAAAATTTGCTGGGGTGCTTCTATTTTTTTTGTGGATAGACAAACTCAAAACTTAAAAAAAAAAATAACAGAAAATGGCCGGCTTCTAGATAAATTGACATTTTTACAAAATTAAAAATTTCAGAACGGGTTCTGCCATTTTTCAAAAAAAAACAAGTAAGAAAATTATAGTCGGTCAAGACCGACCATATAATACCCTACACCAGAGTTTCCCGGACCATGGGTCCCAAGTTCAAACATGGACTGATTAGATCTATATTTTGTCAAATCTTTAATAAGTGTAAAAAGCAATCACTAATCAAATTTGAGTGGAATAGGCTTCTTTTTGTTGACAATAAATCGCTTCAACTGAATATCGGGCGAAATTTCCACATGGGACCTAAGTCCAAAATGTTCCGATGATAATTAGATTTGCTAAGGTTATTAAAGTACGCGTTTAACATACACAAACAGAATTTTAATTAAATATTTTCTATTTTCATGAAAATTGAGAGATTTATGTGAAAATCGGGAAGGTGGTTTGTATGGGGGCTACTAGAAGAACTGGTTCGATTTCTTTAAAATTCGGAATGGTTATTTGTGTGTATAAAACATTAATTCCTGCCAAATTTTGAAAAGATACCTATTAAAATGCGACTATTAGAGTCATTTGAGCCAAAACTAAAGAGGACCTTTGTATGGGGGCTAGGTCTAAATATGGACCGATTTTTTCCAATTTCAATAGGCTTCGTCCTTGGGCCAAAAGAGGCTTAAGTTTTAAATTTCAAGTCAATTGATCGAGAATTGCGACCTGTATCGTGTTTACACCGTTTACATGGACAGACAGACGGACGGACGGACGGACGGACGGACATCGCTAAATCGACTCAAAAAGTGATTCTAAGTCGATCGGTATACTTAAAAGTGGGTCTAGGACCAATATTTCGGGTAGTTACAAACATCAGCACAAACTCATTATACCCTGTACCACAGTGTGGTGTAGGGTATAAATACAAAAATGTAAATTGTTGGGATTGTGGTGCATATCGTTATAATTTGATAAATATATCTGTGGCAAAAACCCATAACAACTTAAGTCGAGTTACGTCCAAAACGTGTTTTTGCATTTTCGGAATCTCCTTGTCCATTTTCGTATTGTATCAAATTTTTATGAAAATCGGACCATTACTTTCTGAGATATTGATTTCAGAACTCCACAACTCATTTTTTTAAAGGAAAAATAAAAATCGTAACAGCATATCTGAGTTATGTTTTTATTCTTTATTTTAAAATCAGCAATCGTTGCAGACGCTAAAATGTATTTTATAGGGATACATAACTGCATATCTCGACATATGCTTGGATTAAAATGTAATTTTGCAAAATGCAATAACAACATCAATGGTTTTCACCCTATATCTCCGTTGTCCTGATATATATCAACTTTTAAAGTAGCGAAGATTGTGTCGATAATAGTGCTTGAGATATTAACATGCCCAAAATGTTCAAATTTTTAAACCCAGATTTGGTATTTAAAGTTAAAACTTAAAAATGCTATAATTAAGGCAACCAAAGATATAATTAAGGCAACTCCACACAAATTTGACAATTTTTTCAATATTTAGCCACGCCTTCTTTTTTCTCTAGACATTTGGAGTGGAATGCCTCATATGTATATTTATGTGATGGTACATATGTATGCATATTATGACGACAAGAACATGTATTATAATTTATTATAATCGTATGCTAAGAACGTAGGTGTCTACTACAAAAAAACCTGTTGAATTTTTTACATTATGAATTCATAACAAGTGCAACTAAATAGTATGTAAGTATGTAGGTACATACATACGTAACCTGACCAATAGACCACCCAAATTTGCAAAAGCATATTTTTGTTCGCTCCACCGGCAGTTTCTGATAGATAAGCCATAAAAAATAATATCTGTGCAAGAACTGGATCTCTCGGTTGCATACAGGCCAGTCGATTTGAACTTTTGACCCCAAAAGTGACCTAAAAGCACTACAAAGCTTTTAAGAGCCATAACTCTTAAAATGTGCGTTTTTCCAAAAAATGCTATATAAGTTTTATTTTGAAGAATAAGAAAGCAAACATTTCCTTCATACAAATTTTTAGCCTAAGTCTAAGACATCGTGGTGTTTTTGGCGGTTGAAATAAAAAATTATGTGACGACTTCATTTAAAACGACCCTCGTTAAAAATTGGACGGAGACTCAAATATGCGGTAACCATTATTTTGTAGAGTAAGATATGTAGTTTTCATAACCCAATTACATTTGGAATTTATATGGGTAATTTCATTACAGAAGAGCCCAAAGTGGACTTTGAAGTTTCGATTATCCAAATGCTGTATACAAATTTGTAAAATTACTTTATTTTAAACGACCCTCGTTAAAATTTTAATGGATTACAATCGGTTTCCATGATTTTAAAGAGTTAAAAATGCAGATTTCAAACAAGTGTTGAAAAGTACGGGCATTTTTAGTATTAATTGAAAACATGTTAGCAAAATACTATATGAAAAATACTTGGCATCTTATTACATTTGAACTTGAAGAATAAAAAAATGTTATTACCAGAGACTGGAACTTTAAATAAAATAAAAACATAGCAGAATTCATTCTTATTTCTTACAGATTTAAAAAAAAAAATAATAAAAATTATTTACTTTAGAAAATCCTAAAAAAAAAATTATTTACATTGACAACTAAATACTTCTTTAAATTATCAACAGATACGGATGTGATTGGAGCATAGGGTTGTCAGAAATTTTTTCCAAAAAGCGGGACAAAGGCAAACAATTTAGGAAAATGGCGAGATTTTCAAATTTTTGGCGGGACAAAAACAATTAGTTTATATGAAGTTTGAAACAATATTTTTTATGTAAAGAGATGGAAAATTAAAAGTTTTTTTCAATATTTTTGGCGGGACAAAATAATGCATTTATCAATGATGTGGTCACTATCTTCTGAAATTGTCATTGATAAAATAACATTAATAATTTGATCCAATGATCAGTTTTTATTTATTTTTCCAATTTTTATTTACAACTCATTTTAAATAATTTTAACCTAACCGAGAACTGGTAACAATGACCGTCGTCTCGTTGTAGCGAAATCGACCAAGGGTTTTGGTGGGAATCGAACCCACGACCCCCTGCTTCATAGGCTAGCACGCTTCCAACTAGCCTACAGGGGCCCCCTAAAATAAAATAACATTAACTATAAGATCCTATTGATGTTCAAAATTAAGTACCTAAATGTATACACATTTACTGCAGAAAAATCTGTTGGTTTTAGCTGAAAATTCTGCTGATTTTAACTGAAAGATTTGCTAATTTTATCAGAAAAATCAACACCAACTTGGTATAAAAGTCTGAAAATTTGAGTGAAAGTTGCATTTAATACGTACTAAAATATATCCAAAAAAAAATTAATCAAAGGGGGTCTAAAAGTGAGTCATTTGGCCTGGAATTTCCCAAATATTTTCCAAAAAGTACACATCTAACTCTTCAAAATCATGAAAACCGATTGTATCCACGAGGGTCGTTTAAAATAAAGTAATTTCCTAATTTTGTATACAGCATTTGAAAAATCGAAACTGCAAAGTCAGCTTTCGGCTCTTCTGTAATGAAATTACCCATATAAATTCCAAATGTAATTGGTTTATGAAAACTACATATCTTACTCTACAAAATAATGGATACCGACTATTTGAGTCTCCGTCCAAATTTTAACGAGGGTCGTTTTAAATTAAGTCTTCACATAAATTTTTATTTTAACCGCCAAAAACACCACGATGTCTTAGACTTAGGCTAAAAATTTGTATGAAGGAAATGTTTGCTTTCTTATTCTGCAAAATAAAACTTATATAGTATTTTTTGGAAGAACGCATATTTTAAGAGTTATGGCCCTTAAAAGCTTTGTAGTGCTTTTAGGTCACTTTTGGGGTCAAAAGTTCAAATCGACTGGCCTGTATGCAACCGAGAGATCCAGTTCTTGCACAGATATTATTTTTTATGGCCAATCTATTAGAAACTGCCGGTGGAGCGAACAAAAAAATACTTTTGCAAATCCCATACATTTTTTGGGTGGTCTACTGACCAACCATCCCGCCTTTCGCAGGATAATCCCGCTTTTTAAAGTCCAAAAACAAAAGTTCCGCTTGATACCGCTTTTTGATTTTTAAATAATATTATGAGTATGATTGTTCTAAAGTAATTTTAACCGTTTTTTTTTAAATTTTTAGAATTTCTTATCGACTTTAAAAAAATGTAAAGAAAATTATTCCTAAAATTGTGTTGGAATTCGAAAAATTTCCCATCAGTTTTTAAACTTTTAGTTTTGAAAAAAAAATTGATTTTGATTTTAAATATTTTTTTTTAATTTGAAAATTAAAAAACAGTAACATATAATTCAGAAACAAATTTTTAAGTTTATTTTTATTTCAAGTAGTATTTTTATTTTTTCGAGACGTGTTCAAAAGGGTTGTCCTTATTTTGAAAAATTTAAATGACTGAAATAAGTACCTGGTAAAATTTTGAGCCAAATCGGTTAACTCTTTGACCCCGCAAAAATCAGTCAAAATTTCGAGTTTCGTGCAAAAATTCACTAAATTTAAGAAAAAGTTTCATTAAAAATTTTATGAATATACTCAAAACTAAATATTTTATTTTTTTTTATTTTTTCTGTAAGTACAGATCGAGCACGGGCTCTAATTATTTTTGTTATAAGAGTTCAAGTTGAAAAAATGCAGAAGAAAAATTAAATTTCTAAAAATTATTGACATTTCTGGTATTTCCCATGCCGGTTTCAAACACCCCAGTTCATCATCAGTATGATTTTAAATGTCGGTTTGTCTTGTTAATGAAAACTGTTTTTTATGTATGTGAACATTTATAGTTTCTACAGAATAAATTTTGACAGTTTTCAACACTACAATTCTATTTCTAGCAATCTCAATCTCACTTCATACTTTCTTTCAACTTTGTTGGCTCTTACATTATTTCGCAAGGGTTACCAACATGATCTGGAAATGGCAGATACAAATCAAGGAATTTGCATTATCTGTTTCGGAAACGTGCCTTAGCGACATATTTTGTCAGTAATTTTATTTGATTTCTTCTGTAAGTACAGATCGAGCACGGGCTCTAATTATATTTTTGTTTAACGTTGCCCAAACGTACTTAGATAAGAAATATATTTCGGTAACCCACAATATTTTGATACAAAATATATATTTCTGTTAACTTCCTCAAACAAAATTAAAAGATATTTCAGCTCGTTTCACAAATCCAGGTTTGAGGAGCAGCGAAAATCCAAAGTTTTCAAAAAAAAACCACCCTGTTTGAAGACTTTGACTGCACTCATAGAAACCCTACAGCATTCCTTACTAAAAAGTTGATTGTTATTACTAGGGATGAGATTTTCATGCACTAAAAAATTTAAAATATGCGCTTAAAATATGCGATAAAAAAATTCAAAATATGCACTAAAAAACCTAAAAATATGCACTAAAAAATAAAATTTGTGCAATAAAAATCTTGTTTTCATGCGGAAAACTTCTAAAAAATAATGCCGGGTTTCAATAGTAACATTTAAATCTTTATGTTAGCTAGATTTTTTAGAAACTAAAACAATCTAAAAAAAATTAAAATAATAAAAAATAAAATTATAATTTTCAAAATTTTTTTGAAACAAATAAATTTCAATTTGTGTTTTTGCTAATTTTTGCCAAAATATGCAAAAATATGCACTTAAAATTTAGAAATATGCACAAAATATGCATTTAAAATCAAAATATGCAAAAATATGAATTTTCACCGAAATATGCAAAAATATGCAAAAACAAATCGATGCCATTTTCGCGCAAATTTCTTGATTCGGAAAGATAATTGGTCGATATCGTTATTAGACTATCTACAAAAAACATGCATTTGCATGGAAATCTCATCCCTAGTTATTACTAATTGTTAGTACTAAAGGGCGTTACAACTCGTTAGTAAATTTTTACTAACAAAGTTTTAAACAAGTAAAAAATTATAGTCGTTCAAGACCGAACATATAATACCCTAAACCAGTGCTTTCCGGAAAATGGATCCCAGTCTAAAGATGGACCGATTGGATATTTCTTTTGTAAGATCTGTATGTAGTGTCAAAAAAACACACACAAACCCAAATTGAGTGGAAAAAATATATTTTTGTTGCCAATAGACCGATTTAACGGAATATCGGGCAACTACGCCTATAGGGACTAAATCCCAAAATGGTCTAATATTAATAAGATTTGATTGGTTTAGCAAAGTATACTTTTAACGCATACTCATAAGTAGGGATGAGATTTCCATGCAAATGCATGTTTTTTGTCGATAGTGTAAAAACGATATCGACCAATTATCTTTCCGAATCAAGAAATTTGCGTTAAAATGGCATCGATTTGTTTTTGTATATTTTAGCATATTTTGGTGAAAATGCATATTTTTGCATATTTTGATTTTAAATGCATATTTTGTGCATATTTCGAACTTTTAAGTGCATATTTTTGCATATTTTGGAATAAATTAGCAAAAACACAAATTTAAATTTATTTTTTCCAAAAACTATTTGAAATTTTGAAAATTTATTTTGAAAATAAGAAAAAAATTTTTTTTTCTTTTTATTATTTTTGTTATAAGGGTTCAAGTTGAAAAAATGCAGAAGAAAAATTAAATTTCTAAAAATTATTGACATTTCTGGTATTTCCCATGCCGGTTTCAAACACCCCAGTTCATCATCAGTAGGATTTTAAATGTCGGGTTGTCTTGTTAATGAAAACTGTTTTTTATATATGTGAACATTTATAGTTTCTACAGAATAAGTTTTGACAGTTTTCAACACTACAATTCTATTTCTAGCAATCTCAATCTCACTTCATACTTTCTTTCAACTTTTTTGGCTCTTACATTATTTCGCAAGGGTTACCAACATGATCTGGAAATGGCAGATATAAATGAAGGAATTTGCATTATCTGTTTCGCAAACGTGCCTTAGCGACATATTTTGTCAGTAATTTTATTTGATTTCTTCTGTAAGTACAGATCGAGCACGGGCTCTAATTATATTTTTGTTTAACGTTGCCCACACGTACTTAGATAAGAAATATATTTCGGTAACCCACATTAATTTGATACAAAATATTATTTTTTTAAACTTCCTCAAACAAAATTAAAAGATATTTCAGCTCGTTTTACAAATCCAGGTTTGAGGAGCAGCGAAAATCCAAAGTTTTCAAAAAAAAAAAAAAACTGTTTGAAGACTTTGACTACACTCATAGAAACCCTACATCATTCCTTACTAAAAAGTTGATTGTTATTACTAGGGATGAGATTTTCATGCGCTAAAAAATTGAAAATATGCGCTAAAAATGTGCGCTAAAAAATTCAAAATATGCACTAAAAAACCTAAAAATATGCACTAAAAAATAAAATTTGTGCAATAAAAATCTTGTTTTCATGCGGAAAACTTCTAAAAAATAATGCCGGGTTTCAATAGTAACATTTAAATCTTTATGTTAGCTAGATTTTTTAGAAACTAAAACAATCTAAAAAAAAAATTAAAATAATAAAAAATAAAATTATAATTTTCAAAATAAATGTTTCAAATTTTGAACAGTTTTTGAAACAAATAAATTTCAATTTGTGTTTTTGCTTATTTTTGCCAAAATATGCAAAAATATGCACTTAAAATTTAGAAATATGCACAAAATATGCATTTAAAATCAAAATATGCAAAAATATAAATTTTCACCGAAATATGCAAAAATATGCAAAAACAAATCGATGGCATTTTCGCGCAAATTTCTTGATTCGGAAAGATAATTGGTCGATATCGTTTTTAGACTATCTACAAAAAACATGCATTTGCATGGAAATCTCATCCCTAGTTATTACTAATTGTTAGTACTAAAGGGCGTTACAACTCGTTAGTAAATTTTTACTAACAAAGTTTTAAACAAGTAAAAAATTATAGTCGTTCAAGACCGAACATATAATACCCTAAACCAGTGCTTTCCGGAAAATAGGTTACAGCCTAAAGATGGACCGATTGGATATTTCTTTTGTAAGATCTTTATGTAGTGTCAAGAAAACACACACAAACCCAAATTGAGTGGAAAAAATATATTTTTGTTGCCAATAGACCGATTTAACGGAATATCGGGCAACTACGCCTATAGGGACTAAATCCCAAAATGGTCTAATATTAATAAGATTTGATTGGTTTAGCAAAGTATACTTTTAACGCATACTCATAAGTAGGGATGAGATTTCCATGCAAATGCATGTTTTTTGTCGATAGTGTAAAAACGATATCGACCAATTATCTTTCCGAATCAAGAAATTTGCGTTAAAATGGCATCGATTTGTTTTTGTATATTTTAGCATATTTTGGTGAAAATGCATATTTTTGCATATTTTGATTTTAAATGCATATTTTGTGCATATTTCGAACTTTTAAGTGCATATTTTTGCATATTTTGGAATAAATTAGCAAAAACACAAATTTAAATTAATTTTTTCCAAAAACTATTTGAAATTTTGAAAATTTATTTTGAAAATAAGAAAAAAATTTTTTTTTTCTTTTTATTTTTTTTAAGATTTTTTTAATTTCTAAAAAAATCTTGCTCATAAAAAGTTTTAAATGTTACTATTTGAGCCCGGCGTTATTTTTTGCTTTTTAAGAAGTTTTACCAATGAAAACAAGATTTTTTTTGTACACATTTTATTTTTTAGTGCATATTTTAAGGTTTTTTAGTGAATATTTTGAATTTTTTAGCGCATATTTTAAGCGCATATTTTCGATTTTTTAGTGCATGAAAATCTCATCCCTACTCATAAGGTTTTATTAACATTTTTATTTTCATGGATTTTGGAGATTTATTATTATCGGGAGGGTGGTTTGTATGTCAACTATAAGTAGAACTGGTCCGTTTTCTTCGAAAATTGGAATGAATACAAAATAAGTTTATCCGCCAAAAGAGGCATTTTAACCAAATTTAGAGGGGACGTTAGAATGAGGCTACGTCTAATTATGGACCGATTTTTTTAATTTCCAATAGGCTTTATCCTTGAGTCAATAAAAGCATATGTTTCAATTTTCAGACAAATAGATTAAAAATTGCGACCTGTATCGAACGTTTACATGGACAGAAGGACATCGCTAAATCGACTCAAAAAGTGATATTGAGCCGATCAGTACACTCAAAATATTTTGTAAGTAAATTCAACTGAAAAAACGTTTAAAATAATCGTTTTTTCTTTTAAAAACGGACTACTTATATTTCATTTAAAACAACATACTATTTCAGTTATTTTTAAACGTTATTAAATGACTAGATATTCCGTAAAAACAAATGATATTTCCGTTATTTTAACTGTTTACAATTTTTTATTTTGTGAAGTAAAAATATTTTTTTTTGAATAACAAACTACAAAATCCGTACTTCTGTAAAATTATACGGTATAATCAGTCGGAAATAATTTAACTGATAAAAATATTTTTCCGTAAAGTTTTTAGTTCATTTTTTTAACAACTGTTTAAATCGTTCAATATTTTAGGTTCCTCGAAAAACAAACGATAAAACGTTTAAAACAACTTTAACTAAAAACTTTTTGAGTAGTTTTGGGTAGTTACAAACAACAGCACAAAGCTATTATAACCTGTACCACAGAGTGTGGGGTATAAAAAACGTTAAAAATATTTTAAAAGCGAAAACTTATCCAATATGGATTTTGAAATTTTTTTTAATAATAATAATTAGCTCAAAAAATAATAAAATAAAAAAATAGTTGAAGTACTAACCCGTTTACTTTATTTTTTACTGTAGAATTACTTTGAGTGTAGGAATATATTTTTTTGAGTAAATGAATTTTTATATATATTTTTTAGTGTAAATTTGTTTGAGAGTAAATTTTTTTTTGAAGTAACAAAAACGTTTTGAAAACCATTTTTGCGGCTTACCAATGTCTTTCGAAGCGTGTTTCACGTTTTATTTAACACATGAATTGGAGGCGAACCACTCCAAAATGAACGGTTTTGATCATAACTTCTGAGCCACAGGACCGATTTCGCTTAAATTCAATATAAACCTGACCGGAAAAATTACGAACTACTTTCTTTCGAAAGTAAGTGTGTATTCAACAGACATATAGACAGCTAAAAAGACGGACGGACATTACTACGTCGAATTAAAATCGATTGAAAATCATGAATTTTTATAATTTTTTGAACTTTATTTTTATTTAGCGTATGGATTAAAAAAGAAACAGAGAATATTGCTATATATGTAGTATTTGTTTACAGGTTTAGGGAATTCAACCGGGATATAACGTCAGGTGTTAGATTTTGTATATCTTCAATATTTCCTGGGAAGGATAATATTGGGCAGTCGTACATTATGTGTTTAATAGATTGGGAAGGATAGCCGCATGCGCAGTTGGCATCGTTGGCAAGACCCCACTTACAAGGAAGGTCTTTCACAGGGCACCAACCGATTTTCCTGAAACTTGCATATGGGAAAAAGGGGAGCTAAATAGAGTTACCTGTTTTTTCATAGCTGCCCAATTTCACATTTAGCGGGTCAAAGGGGAGGGGAAAAAACGGGATTTTTTTTTGTTTTTTGAGGATTTTTCCCTTTTATTCAAAAGAAACTATATGAACATTTTATACAGGTCGCAATGGTGTATCGGTCGTGTCCAAATTCGGCCTCGTTAAGTTCATTATTGTCAAAAATGTGTAATCGTTGGGGTAGTTTATATGGAGATGTATATAAGTACGACCATCAAATCATATAAAATAATCTCTATCAAAATTAATCTGACCCGTATTTTTTCGTTTGGCGATATTCCTACTAGTTCGGCTTTAATTCTGATTTTCCCGAAAGCCCCTAATTTTTCATAAGGTGGCAACCTTTTTTTAAATTTGAGATTGGGCATCTATCAAAATTAATCTGACCCGTATTTTTTCGTTTGGCGATATTCCTACTAGTTCGGCTTTAATTCTGATTTTCCCGAAAGCCCCTAATTTTTCATTAGGTGGCAACCTTTTTTTAAATTTGAGATTGGGCAGCTAAAAAAACAGGTAATTTTCCCCTCTCATTCCCATATTAAAGTTTTAGAACAAACGGTGGGTGCCCTGTGAAAGACCTTCCTTGTTAGTTAGTGTTTCCATAGTCCGGGCAGTGGCACTGCGTAGTCGATTTAAGTTGCACCATAGTTTTCGGAGGAGATCAAATTCCATGTTACGTTCGTCTGGATTAAATAAAGGACTATACCGTCCCGAGTCGTTCCAATGTGTCATCCAAGAGGTTTTAACTTAAAAATTTTCTTCGCATAGTACAATAGGAGGGAGTCAAGATTTTAATTTCGAACAATAGTGGATTGAGAGGTCTGAGCAAAGCGGGATCTCGGAGTAAGCATAAACTTTGTTGTTCTCTTGGAGGAGGGCTTGTTTTTTCCATAGTTGTGGGCGTCGTAAGTTTGATGGCATAGGTAGCCATTCAACTGGGGTAGCCTTTAGTTGTATAATGACTTTTCTTACGTGGTGGCTATTTAACCAGATAGGCGCTCCATACTCAGCGGTGGAATACACTAGGGCTAGTGCGGATGTTTGAAGACAGCTTGCGGTTGCTCCCCAAGTTGTACCAGTGAGTTTCTGGATTGTTGTTCCTTGTCTTGATTTTTTGTGCAGTTTTTGGTGAGATGGGTCTTAAATGATAGTGTTCTATCAAGCGTGATGCCCAAATGTTTTGGCGTGAAGTTGTGGTAAAGTGTGGCACCGTTTAAATTGATTGTGAGGTTTCTGTCAGCTTCTTGGTGGGTTAAGTGGAAACAGCACACTTCAGTCTTTGCTGGGCTTGTTTGAGTCTCCATTTACTGCAGAAGGAGGATATCCTTGTTAGATCGTTTTGTAGCACATTTTCGAGGAAATTGAAGCTTGTATGTTGGAAAGCAAATGCCATGTCATCAGCATAGTTAAGTTTTCTGGAGGTGGTGGTGGGAATATCGTGGATGTAGAAGTTGAAAAGAATTGGGGCTAAAAGCGACGCTTTTGGTAGAACATTGTTGAGTTTTTTGGTCGTGCTAGGGCTATTGTTTATAAGTACGTTGAAAAGACGATCACTTAGCATTGCCATTACGATGGTGAAAATTCTGCTGCACGGGATGGCTAAGTTTATATATTAGGCCTTTCTTTCAGACTGTGTCGTATGCCGCTGTGAGGTCCATAGATTCCATTTTCTATATAGTTTGTTAGAGATAAATCCTCTACGCCTTCTTCTAAACCCGGCCTGTTCTGGGGGGATAATATTTTCGATATAAGTTTTAATTCGGCTTTATATGAGGCGCTCGAAAAGCTTTAAGCAGACAGAGAGTAATCTGATAGGTCGGTAACTTCCTACATCTGTTGGATCCTTACCCGGTTTAAGTAATGCTATAACTTTGGCCTTTTAAAACTGACCGGGCAGGGTGCCCGAATGTAGTATGTCCGTGAAAAATCTAGCGATCCAAACCCTAACATGGGGACCTGTGTGCTTTATGAACTACGGGTAAATGTCGTCTCGCCTGCAGCTCTACCATTTTCCATCTTCATCAGCCCATCAGTAACATCTGATTCGGAAAAGAGCCTAGTATATATTTCGTTCGGCTGGGTAAGACCTCGTAGAGATTTAAGTTCGGAGTTGATCTTGCACGTAAATGCTTTCTCTGAGTCCGCTTTGGATACATTAACCATATGTCGGGCTATACGATTGGGATTCATTGGTGGTTTGAAGGAGGTTGGCGGGTTTGCAGCACCTAACTATCGGAGTAGACTCCCGGGTTTAACGGATTGAGTGCTTAAAGTCCATCTGCGAAGCAGAGTTAAACCATTCAGATTATCTTGCCTCGTTTATGCTTCTTATTAATTCGTCTGCTATTGCCGGGTTTTACATAGATAGGAACTCCTCGTGCAGCCTATCACTATCCTCGTTCCAACAAGGAATATATTCCATACGGAAGCCCCTGGGGATACTTTTTTTTGCAGTGGCAATGATGAGACCAATAAATCGGTCGTAATTCTTCGCTGTTGGAGGGATGAAGCGAATGTCACAGTCCAGCTTGGATGTGAATTTCGGCCAATCCGCTTGTTTTAAATTCCACCTGGGTTTCAGGATGGTTCTTACGATGGGCACTGTTATACCAATGTTGATTATTGCCGGTCGGTGTTGGCTTTGTGGAAAGTTTGATGATATGAACCTTGATGCTGTTAGAGGTATGTCGTGGGCGGATGGTATGAAGCAAATATCTGGATTATAGTCTCTATTCCAACTCGCAGAACGAAAACTACCTCGGTCCTTGGCGTCGAAGAGGATATGTAATCTATGATATTCGCTCCATTGGACAAGCGATTCACCATTCTTGTCATCGGTTGCGTATCTCCACAAACCAATTTCTTTCGAAAGTAAGTGTGTTTTCAACAGACATACAGACAGCCAGAAAGACGGACGGACATTGCTACGTCAAATTAAAATCGATTGAAAATCATGAATTTTTATACTTTTTTGAACTGTTACAAACTTACTATTACTAACAATAAGTGGAGGATATAAAAAATTCCCGTTTTTTAAACTAAAATCTCGCTTTTTCAACCTTTCCATCCCGCTTTTCAGACAAAAACAGTTGGTCAGGTTATACATACGTACCTATACTTTATGAAATATTTGTACATTTATACAAACTACATAGTACACTCATACATAAATATGTTTATACATATATACAAATATGATAAGTATGTGTCACGTTAATTGGTGTTTGCTTTAATTCCAACTAATTTAGCTCATTATAACACACACATACATACATTTGAACATACCGCCAACATACACTTACATATGAATGTGTCGAAGTGTTAAATTGCAATTTAATACATATACAATTATTTAAACATATACATACTTACATACAAATATATACATACATATAGACATACTCGCATGCACACAATACAAATGTATAAGTACATGCATAAGTGCTTATAAGTATGTGGCATATATTATGCACACACAAACACACCTACTAATCAGTCGTGTGTGTGTGTGTAAATGTTTTTACTTGTTTGCATACACATATTATGAGCTTTTCTTAATTCAACTTCATTCAAGTCAAGTATGCCTAATATCTAATGAATCATGGGACCTTGAACTTTAATGAGCAGAGCAATGACTTTCTAATTATATACTTGACACACATAATCAGCTGGTTAAGTATATACAAACATATACAAAACACAATACAAACCTACACACGCACCAATTCATAAACCGACTTGTATGTACATAATAATGTAGACAATCACTTAATCAGATACATTTATGAGGGTAGACTTACTTACATACAAATGTACCTACTTATGTATGTCTACATTATATACCAATATTTATGTACATACATATGTATATGTTTGTGTGTCTATGTGTTAGTATATAATTATGTCTGCAAAAGCAAATAAGTATATACTTATTATATTAAATTAATTCATTTATAATACACACATGATTATGCTTAGTTTTGGTTTGTTTACAAACATTTGTACACCTTTAATGAATGAATGAAAAATTTGAATAAATGAATTTATGAATGAGTAAGTGCGTGAGTGAGTGAGTGTGCGAGTCAGTGGTAAATAAATTACCATACATATGATTATGACATTATTTGTTTAAAATTCCATTATCATAAATACTATGCAACATAAAAATTGCATTTGTAAAGCACACGCACACTTATGAGAGATTAATTTTTGTTGTCAACTTTCGAACTTTAAACTACACGAGTGAACATCGAGACATTCCAAGTCATGAAAAACATACATGTGATGTGGCCTTTCAAGTTTTCCCATCACGTCAAGTTTTTTTAATGTGATGAGGTTTACAAATAACAAATTTCGATAATTATAATTTGTAAAAAATTAAAAACTTTTTATTATTGTTTGAGGTCATTTATTTTTCACGTAATGAATTAACATTACAAGTTCTTGTCAGAATTCTACATTCTCATGCAGTTTTCCGTTTTTAAAGAAAATGCATTTGCTTCTATAGACAGAAAATAAAATCGTCAAATTTAAATCAACAACATCATTTGTAAATCAACCAAACATTGGATTTTGTTTTCAACAAACACAGTCAAGTAATTTTATTTTAAAATTCGTTTATCATGTCAATAAATAGTGTTTGTTTTAAATTTGTTTCTGTAAAGACAGTTGAGCTTAGGCTCTAATTATAATTATGTATTATAATTTTTTGATTTGTTATATTTGGTTTTGAATTGAGAAAAGTGTAAAAGAAAAATTAAATTTTTCTAAAAATTTTAGACATATTGTAGCTGATTTCTGTAACTCTCGAATCGAAAGATTTCTCGCATGAAACATGTGAAATGAAACAAAAACATTGTAAATCGGCACAAAAACTAACTTTTCGCATTTTACTGTTTCTGTAACTTTGTTGTGCGAAAACTTTACAACTTATTGGAATGATGCGAAAAAAACTGTTTCTGTAAAGTAATTGGTCGAAAACTTTTGTATTTGAAGTGTCAAAAAAACTCACATTTTACAACGGTGCGAGACTTCGACAAAAATAAATAAAAACATTAAAAAATTATAAAAAATTAAAAAAAAAAAAAAATGGAGAAAAATAATAAGAAAAATACAAATTACTTGTTTTGTGTTTGTATAAATAGGATTGCCATCCATCCTCTTTTCCCCGGACACCGTCCTCTTTTTTAGGGCGTCCGGGGCAGTCCTACTTCTTTTTTAGAAAGTGTCCGGGGTTGTCCTACTTTTTGCACTTTTCCCCATAATTTTTTTTTATTACTTAACGTTTGAATTATTGACATCGCTGTACTCTCGCTTACCAGCAGTAATGTCAACTTTTTGAGAGCAAAACGCGCACAAAAATAAAAACACTTAAAATCTCGTATATTTCGAATAAAAAAACACTTTATGTAGTGCGAAAATAACTACATTGGCATCACTATTATCAGCTGTTGTGTGTCTTAAAGTTTGCTCTCCGAAAAAAGATTTGTGTATCAAAAATATCCATTTCAAAATTTTCTAATATGCTATTTACATATAGCCCGAAATCCACATAAATTTGGATTTCAAATCCAATTAAAATCTATACCGTTTACATATGCTTTTTTTACATTTAGCGGGATTTTGTTTGTACTAACTCTGTATTTTCTTTTGATTTGTGTACAGGGTTGTTAGTTGGAAAATTACCTAATTTTATAAATATTTCTAAAAACAATGATTTTTCTTTGCCGGAGCCAATATTTTCAATCCCACTAGTATATGTTGGGACCACAATATCAAAAAATGTGTTTTTATGTAGAGCTGCTTCTTTAAATGCAAGAAAATTAACATTTTTTCCAAGTTTGGGGCCGCCACCATTGAGTGTTTTTCTTTGTTAGGAAGACCAAATTGTCAACTAAATTGTGCGTTTACCATTTGCAATGGTAAATTTTAAATGAAACATTGTTAAACATTGTTTTTATTAATCTTTTAACAGTTTTAAAAAAATTAATTTTAATTGTTTTTTTTACTTTATAAAAAACAACAACAGCTGATAAAAAATCGTGTGCAGCGTTGTAAAAAAAGCATTAGGAATGATTATTTTGGGAAAACCCATAGTTGTACAATTAAGTAGTAGAAATTTTTTGGGATTTTAAATTGCGATTTTACGATTTTCCCAAAATCCAAGTTTTTTTTTGTATGGGATTTGACATTTGAAATCCAAAAAAGTAATTGGATTTACTTGGATTTTCATTGAAATTCAATTTTTTTTTGGATTTCGAGGTATATGTAAATGGCATATAAGTGATTTTAAGCAAATTCCTTTTGAATTTCCAAACATTGTATTTCAGAAATTCCAATTAGGTATATCGTCGGTGAGCCAACCAGAACTGGTATGCATTTTTGAAAATTTTTTGGAGAGGTTTACAATCAGCTATATTTTGACCTTTCGCGGTACTTAACAACAATAATTCTTTCATAAATATTTTAATAATTTTGCAAATTTTCTATTTACATAAATTTAAATTTAAAAAACAGCGCAAAACTACCAAATTAAGGTAGAAACAGAACAAGCACGGCACGGGGGACGGTTGCCGTTGCCGGAGAATATAGGCCCAAAACAATAACGGGCGACGGCAAAAAATGTCATTTGTTTGTTCAGTGGTGCTAACTTTTAATAATATTAGTGTAATTTTACGGAAAAAAATCGCTTATCACATGGTCAATGTGATTTAGTTGGCACTACTGTACGTTTGTTACACCATTGTGAATGAAAAAATAACAAGTAGAAAAGCTAAATTCGACTTGGCCGAATCTATGAATACCCTCCACAATGCCCATTTTAAGTGATAGTAAATTTTCTAAAGTGAAAAAAATAACAGGTTTGATTAGAAATATTTTATTTTGTGTAAAAAAAAAATTTTTTAGTAATTTTTGACAAAAAAAAAATAAAAATAATTTACTAATTTTTTTTTTTGAGTGTAAAATTTTTTTTGAGTGTAAAATTTTTTTCGAGTGTATTTTTTTTTTGTTTTGGTATAAAAATATTTTTGAGTGACAAAAATACGTTGTAAAATATTTTTGTGACTTACCAATGGTTTTAAAACAGGTTTAACGGGTTTTCAACACGTGAATTTAAGGTGAAGCTAATCTGAAATTCACGGTTTTGCTAATAACTTTTGAACCACTGGACCGATTTGGGTGAAATTCAATACGAACTAGGCTGGAGGAACGAAAAATATATATGCCAAGCTTCAGCCTCCTTAGAATTGCTTTTCGAAAGTTATAGTGCTTTTTATCTCATAAATTCACGAAAAACCCTTGCCGAAATTCAGTCTTTTGATCATAACTTTTGAACCACTGGACCGATTTCGCTGGATTGCAATACCAACCTGACCAGGTAAATAACCAACATATATGCCAAACTTCAGGAGCCTCCGTAAAGTCTTTCAAAAGTTAGCGTGTTTTCAACAGACAGACAGACAGACAGACGGACAGACGGACGGACGGACGGACGGACATCGCTAGATCGTCTTAAAATCGATCGAGGATCATGAATATATATACTTTATGGGGTCCTAGACCAATATTTCGAGGTGTTACAAACGGAATGACAAACTTATATATACCCTCTATCACTAGAGTGGAGGGTATAAAAAAAAAATTCTGTAAATGCGGCAAGTCTGGAGTGTGAGAGGGAGGTAGATTGAGAGAACCCGGAGATAAAATACAATAAGTTTTAATTTTTTGTCGTGCCGGTCACGGTTTTTAACTGTCAAATCGTATGGAAAAAGTCGTGCCGGGCTTGTTCTGTTCTAGGGCTGTCAATCCCGAAATCCCGGGATTTTCGTCATAAAATAAATCCCGAATCCCGGGATTCGTAAGCTCAAATCCCGGGATTTTTGAAATATTAAAAATGTATGAGAATTTATTTTTAAAAATACAACTTTGTTCAATTATTGTTACATTTACATAAACAAATTAAAACTTAAATTTTTCTTTAATTTGATCGTAGCTAATTTGGCTGAGCTGAGAATTCTACACAGGCTGAATAATAGTCCAACTCACTAACCATTAAGCTACAGTCACGGAGCCCTTCGACCAAAGTTTGCAGGTTTTGGCGAAAATTTTACAAAAATCCGAAACTTTGATCGAAGGGCGCCACGGGTAAATTTAATCCGACTGGCCTCTAATTTGTACCACATAAGTTTAGGCGTAGGAGAATAAAAATTTTCCCGGACGTGCAAAATAGGAAGAAAAACTTTTTTATACACACAGAAAAAAATGTTCCAAATATCCAACTGAAATTCAATTAATACAACTAAAAATGGGTTGATACATTTGTATATAGGTCGTCTCAATTGAATTTTGGTAGTATCAACTAAAATTCGGTTGATACAGCAGGCATTTAGTTGAAATAACAACAAAATTCGGTTGTCACACCAAAAAAGCTAATAAAAGTTGTAATTTTCCATAACAAACCCCTCAAGGCTTTTTTAGTTTATTGCTAAATATTTAATAATAATAATTTCTTTAAAACTGCATAAGTGGCGTATACTTAATTTTTTAAATGCCTTTAAATAACAATCAGAATAATTAGAAATCATTTTAATAATTTCGTTGTAGCGAAATCGACCCAAGGGTTTTCGTGGGAATCAAACCCTCGACTCCCTGCTTAATAGGCTAGCACACTACCAACTAACCCACAGTAGCCCCCTTAATATGCACAATAAAATTAAAACATAAAGAGTCTACTATTTTTTTTTTTACTTTATAATCAAAGAAATTTAATCCCGAAAAATCCCGGGATCCCGAAAAATCCCGTGATCCCGAAAAATCCCGGGATCCCGGGATTTCGATTTTCAAATCCCGAATCCCGGGATTTTAAAAAACCGATCCCGTTTGACAGCCCTATTCTGTTCAGAGCTTTAAGCTGTTATTAAAGAATCTTCAAAAAATGTTAAAATACACACACCAGTTCTGGTTGGCGCAACGACGATATGCCAAATGCTTTTCAGAAAATTTTGATATACAAATAAAACTTTTTGAAAAGCATTAACATAATTTTTAAATCAAAATTGAAATTTTTAAATACAATTAAATTATAAAGTAATTTTCTTAAAACTATTTAGAAAATTTTGAAATGAAAATGGAAATGTTTGAAAAACAAATGGAATTTTTTGAAAAGCATTTAGAAAATTTTGATATACATTGCAAATTTTTGATTTATATTTACACTCAAAATAATTCTACAGTAAAAGGTTTAGTAAGTGATATTGTACCAAAATCTACTAATTCGTTACTAATTTTAGTATCTTCAAAGTACTAAAATTAGTAATTTTTACTGGTTTTGAATAATATTAGTAAAAAATTTTAGTATTGGTTACCAATTTCTGCACTAGGTCCTTTTGGACTAAAATTTAGTTAAATTTTTAGTATTGAATACCCACGTTTTTTTTTGGGTGTAGATTTTTTTTAAATATAACTGGAATTTTTTTAATTCTAAATAGAAATTTCCGCAATATAATTGAATGGATATTTCCAAAATATTGAAATATATTTTTTTAGTGGAAAAAATAGTTTTCTTAATAAAAATTATTTTTTTTTGCGTATTGTATTGCGTTTTTGACTTTTTTGAAATTAATTTATTAACAAAAAATTGTCCTCTTTTTTGGGTCAAATGTCCTCCTTTTTTGAGGTTGGCGTCCTCTTTTTCTCAAAATGCAAATGGCAACCCTAGTATAAATATCTAATTTATTATATTTTTTGACAAATTTTAGAAAAATCAAAGAATCTCTAAATGCAAAAATGCTGTTATCAATACAACACTATACATTAGAGCGGAGTGAATAGATTGGAGCAAAATTTTTGACAAAATCGTCTAGGATATTTGGATTCTGCATAAAATTCTAAGAAAAAATGCCGAACAAACCATGTCTCAACAATCAGTTTTGACCCCCCCCCCCCCCATTTTCAAAAATAGTTTTGGAGCCATTTAGACATTCCCATTTACAGTTCTATTAAATTCCAAAATCTAGCGATTTTATTCGCGATTTTCATTTTTTAAAAATCACAAAATATGAAAAAGTAGTGTAGTTTGATGAGCGATAACTTCTTAAGTAAATATCCGATTTTTAAAACCAAAATTGGAATTAAAAGCTTAAGGCTGAAGTAATCAATGCTCCGTTATAAAATAACGTTAAATTTAACATTTACATTAGTGTTTATAAAAAACCGACATTTTGGAAAACCGGTTTCTCGGTTAAACCGGAATGAAAAAACCGGTTAACCGGTTTTTTTTTCTTTAACTGACAAACCCAAAAAATACTTTAAAATAGCTACATTTTATTAAATACAAAAGCGAATATATAACTTAAGTTAACATATTTGTTTCTTTCAGCAAAGTTGGCAACTGATACCTTTTCAAAATAGCGGTATTTAAATACGGTGCTTTTATTTTTAAATATTCTCCGGGGCTTTAATTTAACTTTTTTTGGTTTTATTTAAAAAATACATCACTTCGTTTTAAATTGCAGTGCCGTATTTTATTTCGATGTTCTTTTATTGGCATTCTCTCCATTAACAGGAATTTTACTATCTGGTTAACAGTCACTTATAAAGTTTTCAATGAAAGTGCCCAAAACTTGCTTACAACAATGTGAATTTTTAATATTTACCAGATTCTGAATAAAATCCCTATTAGGAAAATTGTTTCTTCTAGATAAAAAATATTTTAGACTTTCTTTCCCAAAATTTATTAGTAAAACAATATATTCCAAACAATAAGCCCAGCTAAAAAAGTCGTATATCGTGCAAAACTATTTTTGAAAATTGGGGGGGTCAAAACTGATTTTTGAGACATGGTTTGTTCGGCATTTTTTCTTTTTTATGCAGAATCCGAATATGCTAGACGATTTTGTCGAAAAAAAATCACTCCGCCCTACTATATACATTATTATCAACAATATACAATTAAATTTTTTTTATATTTTATTGCTTTTAAATGATCCGTAAACAATAATTTGAATTGATCCGTGTTTTTTTTTTTTTTTTTTTGTTTTGTTGCTATTTTTTCACTTTGATTACTTTTTTGACAGCTACCTTGGAATATTCCAATACAAACGCTGGCGTTTTCGCATTGACATACAGAAACAGTTTTTTTCCAGAGTCGAGAAACTGTGGAATTTTTTGTTTCATATTTTTCGATGCGAAAACTTCTCACTTTAATTACAGAAACGGGCTACTGGCTCGTTTTCTACTGGTTTCATATAATCAAGTTATTATTATTATAATCATCAGAAAAACTTTTAATGTCAAATATATTTAGTTAATAGTCAATTGAACTTTATATGTAAAAATTATTAACTGATCGCAGTCGCCAAGGATTGAACCCATGATCTGTATAGTGTTTGTGTTTGTTAAATTTCTTTGTTGAAAAAAAAACTCATTCGTCAAATCAACAAATTGTGTTTGTTGAATTTCTTTGTTAAAAAAAATCAAAATTTTTGCTTTTGTCAGATTGTGTAAAAATTGTGTTTATGTTTGTTGAATTTCTTTGTTGAAAAAAACAAAATTCTTTTTTCAACAATAACAATAAAAATTTACAAACGTTTGTTGATATTACAAATTTCCGCGTAGGAGCACTTTCAGTGAAAAAATTATTTGTATTCACAAATATGGGGGTCAATATAACAATTCGTTTTTTTTTCTGTGTATGTTGTTTCAAATTGTGTGTAAGTTTTTGTTAGTATTTTGAATATTAATTAATAAATTGAAAACCAAAAAAAAAAAGTTTTTTTCTTAAATGCAGATTCAGCTTCCACTTCGATAATTTGATAAACGCCAGTAAGGTCCATGGATTTATTCCTCGGATTTTATGTAAATTCTGAAAGAAGAAAGAGCCAAATAATTTAAATCTTCTAAAAGACAGTGCAGGGCATTCACATAAAAAGTGATAACTGTCCTCAACAGCTTCCCTACAGCATCGGCACGTATCATCATTACCACTTCCAATTCTCACCATGTGTTTACCCAGGGTGTTGTGGCCTGTAATCAAATTAATTACCATTCTCAGTTGTCTTCTATCCATATCAAGAAGAACTTGGCTTTGTTTCAACGAATTTTCATCCCATAATGATTTTGTCTGAATACAGCAGTCCGACTCAGTCCATCGGGTTAACCAAGTTTCTCTCGCCTCTAGTCTGATCCGTTGCGAAATTGGAGATAGAGGTGGATAGACGTCATTCACAGCCAATTCATAAATAAAGCCGTTACTAGTCCTACTCACAATTATAACTGACTATGTCTGTCCATGTTATATGTTTGAACAGTCATAACATTAACAACAAACAAAATTCTAAAGTTTGAAATTTCATTTGCAAATTTTAAGACGTGGTCTCGAAACGAACATAAAATTAACAAATAAAACTTAAATTTTTTTAATTTTTTTAATATCATGACTTTCCAGTCATAAAAATTCGCTCAGTCACAACTGTGAATAGACCTGTAATTTTTATATACATATGAAAAAATCTTTTTTTTTTCAAATATTATTTTGATACTAAAAGTCCAATAATCCAAAAAAACTTTTTAATAAAGTACGAAATTTTTATACATTAATTTATTGAATTTTTAACATACAATTACAAATCATATACTAAATTAATCTAACCAAGACGGGTGACAAATACCATTGTCTCGTTGTAGCGAAACAGACCAAGGCCTATGGTGTATAGAACCAGGCGCGGATCCAGGAATTTCATTTGGGGGGGGAGATTTTTTTTTTACCCAAAAAAAATTTAGGCAGTCGGAAGCAAAAAAGTTTTCTTGGAAGGGGGGGGGGGGGGGGGGGGGGTGTGGCTGTGTGTTTTTTTATTGTTAATATTCAGTAACAAACTAAAAAAAAAATATTTTTTTTTTTAATGTATGCAAAAAAAAATACATAAAAACTTCAAAAGAATTTAGAATAAAGTTCTTCAATTCTCAGATCGTAGTTTCTGTAGAAAAACTCTCAGATTCAAAACTTTGAATCTATGATTTCTTATACTCTTTTCTATAGAAATAACACAGGCAACAAATTTTTAACGCACAAACCAGAGTATACTTTTCTAAGCATTTGACTTTTTAGACTACTACATATCAGGTTTTATAAATAAAGGTGTATTCGTGCACTTACGGTCAAACAAAAAACATTGGAAAATTACAAGAAAAGTTTGTAACTTTTTTTTTTTTTGCTACCTCCTATTTGACAAGAATTCCTTGTTATTTTACAAACTTTTTACCAATAGTTTTGTAATTTTACAAGCTTTTTACCAAAAAAATAGTAAATTTAAAATTTTTTCGACGCGATAAAACTAACAAGGAGGTTTTCGTGATTTTACTAGATTTTTTGCTACCCCCTATTTTACGAGAATTCCTTGTAAAAATTACGAACTTTTTTTGTAATTTTACAAGATTTTTACCAATAAAATTGAAAATTTACAACTTTTTTGACTTAATAAAACTTATAAGAAATTCTCGTAAATTTACTAGATTTTTTTAGTAAAAAATCTTGGAAATATGTAAAATTACAAGAAAAATTGTAAAATAACAAAAAAAAATTTAAATTTCGATCGAAAATTATTTGTAAAAAAACAAGGAAAACTGTCAAATATTGGTAAAATGGGACTCAAGACTTTTTCTACACCATTTACAGATGTAATTCGAAAAAGATCAATTGTAATTCGAAGATTCTATTTGTAATTCGAAGATTCCATTTGTAATTCGAAGATTCCATTTGTAATTCGAAGATTCCATTTGTAATTCGAATACTCCAATTGTAATTCGAAGATTCCATTTGTAATTCGAAGATTCCAATTGTAATTCGAAAAAGATCAATTGTAATTCGAAAAAGATCAATTGTAATTCGAAAAAGATCAATTGTAATTCGTAAAAGAGCAATTGTAATTCGTAAAAGATCAATTGGAATCTTCGAATTACAATTGATCTTTTACGAATTACAATTGATCTTTTACGAATTACAATTGATCTTTTTCGAATTACAATTGATCTTTTTTGAATTACAATTGATCTTTTTCGAATTACAATTGATCTTTTTCGAATAACAATTGGAATCTTCAAATTACAAATGGAATCTTCGAATTACAATTGGAGCATTCGAATTACAAATGGAATCTTCGAATTACAAATAGAATCTTCGAATTACAATTGATCTTTTTCGAATTACATCTGTAAATGGTGTAGTAATTTGACATTGTTTTTTTTTTGAGCGTATAACGTCTTGAATATGGCGAAAACAAGGGTTTTTTTAACTTTAAGCGAAAATGTCTCAAAAACCTGATGTGATGGAAAAATTCTGAGTACATATTCGGATTCAGCGAAACTGAAAAGCGTACTTTTGTTTCGGTGTTCCAACTTTTTCAAATTTTGTCGGCCTGTGTAATCTGAAATTCTGAGACATTATTTCTATAAATTATTTTCCAAATTCTGATATACTTTTCTTATAAAAAATCTCTAATATAATTCTCATATTTTAAAATATTTCTCAGATTCTAAGAACTTTTTCTTATACAAAAATCCTCAGATCCAGAAACATGTTTCGGAAAAGAAAACTATCAGATTCTTATAAATTATCAGTTTCTGGAACATTTTATTAAGAAATTTTTATACACTTTTCTAAAAATAAAATCTTAAAATTTATATAGTGCCATTTTTCGATAGAAAAATTTTACGGTTTTTTTGCCATCTAATGCTTTATAAGGCAGTTCCTTAGATTCTGAAACATTTTTCATATAGAAAAATTATTAGGTTCTAGACATTTTTCAAAGGAAAATCCTTAGTCACTATTTAAAATAATATTCAGAGACACATTTCCTATAGAATTCTCAGTTGCTGCGGGATCTTTTCTATAGAATTTAATTTTAATAAAAAAATTCTTATCTGAATTCAAAAACTTAAGTATCAACATATTTTCTTAAGATAAAGTCTGGAATTCTGAGAAACTTTTCTATAAAAAATATTTGAGATTATACCTTTGCATAAGAAAATGATACGGAAAGTGATTTGGTTGGAAAATGTACACGACTCAATTGTCATTTAAGTTTTTCATATGCAATTTTTTTAATTCTGAAACATTTAATCCTTAGGATGTTACAAAATTCCTTAGGATAAAGGCTATGTGTGCTGACGTAAATCATCAGCTCACATACACCTCTCCTCAGAATTTGTTGCATTCCGGTCATTTTCATTCTTTCTTTGTTCCTTTCCCTTGCTTTTTCCTTTCTTTTTTTCCTTTTCTTTTCTTTTCTTTTCTTTCTTTTTTTTCTTCTTTTTTCTTTTTTTTTCTTTTTTTTTTTTTGAAATCATTTTGGGGGGGAGAAATCCCATTCTCCCCCCCCTGGATCCGCGCCTGATAGAACCCACGACCCCCAGACTCATAGGCTAGAACGCTACCAACTAGCCTACTGGGGCGCCTGATTTTTCTACATGTTTCCTTCACAAAATTTCTCAGATGTTGAGATATTTTTGCTACAGAAAAACTCTAGATTCTCAAATATTTTCCTGTAGAAAGATAGCTCTTTAGAAAAATTTTCAGATTCTAAAACCCCTTCGATGTAAACAAGTTGTTTCATTCTCAGATTAAATTTTCTATAGAAAATATCTCAGATTCTACATTTTTCGCACAGCAAAATGTCTCAGATTTTTAAACTTTATTTTATAGAAATAATCTGAGATTCTTTTTATAAAAAAATTTCCAAATTCTGTTATACTTTTCTCTTAATAATTCTTATATTTTTGTATACAAAAATTCTCAGATCTCGAAACATATTTCGTAAAAGAAAATTATGAGATACTGAAAAAGTATCAGTTTCTAAAACATTTTATGAAGAAATTTTGCTACACTTTTCAAAAATTTAATCTCCCAATAAGCACATAAAATTAAAAATTCAAGTGCTTTAAATTTCGCTTGAATTCAACTTGAATAAAAGCTATAATTTCAAGTCAAATTCCAGTTCAACAAGTCGTAGTATGAATTCAAAACAATTTGAAAAAATTGTCATTTTATAAAGAACATTTTTATTTTTATTTTTGTTACAAATAAATATTACAAAAATTTTCCACAATTCAGCAACAATACAATTTCGGAGATTATTAAGGATTATTTTCAAGATAAAAAAAAATAATTAGTGGTAAGTTTTGCTAATTAAATTCGTTTCTAAAAATTTCTTATTAAAATGATTTAATTTTTCTTCTTAGGCTTCCTGGTACAAAATATTTCATTAAATGCATCTAAAGATGAGAACAATTTGCAATAATTGGGCCGCAAAAAGTTGATAGATAAATTAAGTAGTATTAGTATGTAAACGTGAATTTTACATATTAAATATATTTTGCAAATTAAATAATAATAAAGTGCAAAAAGTCTGTTAGTTTTTGTTTTTTATTGTGTTGCTATAATGCTGATTTGTTTAAAATACATACACTGGAATCACGGTTGAATTGAACTGGAATAGGGCTTGAATTAAGCTATAAATCAAGCTCTATTCCAGTTATTTTTCAAAAAATTTCTTCGGTTCGACTTGAATTACGCTTTTATTTAGGACTTGAATTCAAGTGTTTTTATATTGTTTTGTTTGACTTGAATTCAAGTATCCGTTTCGCTGGTATATGCCACGAATGACAAAAAAAAAATATAAAGGATTGAGAAGAACGACAGAAATCGGTGTGTACTAAAAGAATAGAATGTCGAAACAAAAAGGAATTGAAAAAATTTTCAATTTAATTATCTTTAATTTTGCTTAAAATTTTGTATAAATTGTGAATGTTTATAAAAAATATAATTTTAAATTTTAAATTCTTAAAAATTTAACAAATTTTAGGTGGCAAAAGTGTGCAAAATTTAAGATAATTAAAATCATAATTAAACACCGAAACTTGTGAAACCGTTGACATGGCGGATTTGTTTACTAATCGTATGTAACCTTATATAACTAAACTGTGGTATATGCTATTGAATTACAGTGTAATTCAAGTATAATTCAAGGCTTGAAAATTGAAAATATGGCTGGAATTACGCTTGAGTTACACTTGAATTCCACACTCAAAAAATTATGTAGGTAAATTCCAGTGAATATTCACTTAAAACAAATTAAATTTTATTTAAAAACCATTCCACTGTTTTTTCATTTAAAATAAAAACAGATTACAGTCAATTTTAAATGTTAATTTAATGACTAACCAAAACATTAAAAAACTACTGAATATTCACTTATTTTGTATTGAAAACCAGTAAAACTATAGAAAAAAATTTTTACTGCCGAAAATAAATGTAACAGAAAATTCATTTTTAAGACAGTAAATTATATTTTTTAAACTACAGAAATAGCAAAAAAATTAAATCCTTTATAAAATAAGTGATTTTTCTTTTAAAATAACTTTACTGATTACTTTTTAAAATAACCTACAAACAGTTAAAGACATAATTTTCTTAGTGCAATCATTTGGCTTATTGGGCTTTAATTTTATACTACTAGTATTTTTCATATAGAAAAATTATTATTGTTGGACACAATTTCAAAAGAAAAATTTCCATATTCAGAGACACATTTCCTATAGAAAACTCTCAGAATCTTTCAACAGAAAAATTTTCAGATTCTGAGGTATTTTTCATACAAAATAGTTTTCTATAGAAAAATTCTAAAACATTTTCCCCATAAGAAAGTTATAGATTTTGATAAACTTTTCCTACAGAAAAATTCGCAGACTCTAAAAGTTTTTTTAAACAAAGAAGTTTGCACATTATTAAAAATGTTTCCATAAAAAAGTCTAAGATTCGGGAATATATTTCCACATAGAAAACTAAGATTCTCATACTTTTTTTTATAGAAAAAACTTTTTAAAGATATCGCGAAGGAACGAAAATGAACAGTTTTTTTGCTCTCCTGAACACTTGCCCCAAAACACATCCCGAATAAAAAATTGTATATGATGCAATATATAATGATATGTAACACAATCAGTGTTGCCAGAAGTAGGGAAAAATCCCTACATGCAGGTATTTTTGTTCTCAAAATGATAGCGGGAAAATCGGACAGATTTTTAAAATTTCATCAAATGTAGGTACTTTTCAGAATATAGCTAAAAGTTGTCCAAAACCTTGAATTTTAGTTAAAAACCGCACTTTTCTTAGAGGGCTTCAGAACAAATTCTTGGAATGTGCTTTTTTTAAAATCTTTTGTGCTCTCTAATACTTATGTAAGTAGAAAAAGATGTACCATAAAGAGCAAATCTCATGATTTCGAGTAATATCAAACAACTCAAGTATTTTCTTATAAATGTTGACGCTTTTGATTTAACCCTCCGATGACTGGTAAATTTTTCAACGTTCGATGACGTATAAGGTCCGCAGGGACCTTATAATTCAAAAAAGCTTGTATTGAGTTATTTTTTGCAACCAAGTGCTGCAATATATCTAATATGGTTAAAAAAACTTTTCAACAAAAATTAGACTACCAAATTGTACAATATGATGTGCGGGAGTGCGATGAATAGTGGTAGATAACCATACCATTTGTTGCCGTTTTATGAAACAAAATGCTTTGGACGTACTATGACATTAGTAAAAACATGCTCCCGTTTTACTCACGCTGACACAAGAGTGACTCTTATGACTCATTTTCGAATTATTTTATCTACTTTATCACACTTTTATTTCACACAAAGAGGTAAAAGGTCAACAAAATGCATTAAAAGATATAAAAGGTCCCTGGGGACCTTATATATCATCCCCGTAGGTAATTTGTTTAACCCGCGATTATGATAAAACAAGTGAACGGATAATATTGAAATTTACTAAGCTGCTTTAGTACATCACACACATAAATGTCACTGATTTTTGTCCTATTTGATCAAGCCGTCTTAAAATGCTGCATATCTGAAAACCAAAAAGGTCCCCAGGGACCTTATCAGTCATCGTAGGGTTAAAATAAAGTAGATTTGCGAGAAAAATAATAAAAAACAAGCAGGAAAAAAACTTTAGATCAGGATTCCGATACTTAGCGTATCGGTCTAGAGTGATCGTACCTAAGAGGCAGTTAATAGCAAATACATTACAGATCATGGGTTCAATCCCTGGCGGCTGCGATCTGTTAATAATTTTCACATATAAAATAAAATTGACTATTAACTGAATAAATTTGACATTCAAAATTTTTCTGATGATTATAATAACTGGATTATATGAAACTAGTAAAAAACGAACCAGGATGTCTTAAAGTTTTAGAAAAATAAAAATTTTTCTTTCACACCTTTCTCAATTCAAACCATATATAACATGATTAAAAAATTATAATACATAATTATAATTAGAGCCTGAGCTCAACTGTCTTTACAGAAAAACAAAAATTTGAAAATAACGACTTTAAGTCGGCCTAAGTGGCAATATAGTATCTTTGGAAAATGGCAACACCTAACATTTGTGTCTACAAAATATAGACCATGTTCTGGCAAGGTTGCAAAATAAGTACTTAGATCAGAGTTGATGAAGGAGAGGAGGACGAATGATGATTACTAAAAAATTGAATTTATTCACCATAATGCAATTTCACTTTCTTCTGTACGAAAAAACAACAGCAACAACCACACAGGAATTGAAAAACCATGATATGATGTAGTTGATACTTGCTTAACAGCCAACTTAGCGTATCGGTCTAGAGTGATCGTACCTAAGAGGCAGTTAATAACAAATACATTACAGATCATGGGTTCAATCCCTGGCGGCTGCGATCTGTTAATAATTTTCACATATAGAATAAAATTGACTATTAACTGAATAAATTTGACATTAAAAGTTTTTCTGATGATTATAATAACTGGATTATATGAAACTAGTAAAAAACGAACCAGGATGTCTTAAATTTTTAGAAAAATAAAATTTTTCTTTCACACCTTTCTCAATTCAAACCATATATCGTCGAACTATATTCAATAAATGCCAACTCGAAAAAGCTTACTGTTCAGGAGAGCTAAAAAACTAGTTATTTCGCATATTATTGCAAAAATAAACAATGTACCTTCCACAAGATGGTTTAAATATTCTAAACAATTTTTACCTATGCAAAAATTTTCATATTTTGCACTGGTTTGCGTATTTTTTTGAGATGGCATTTATTACTATATCAAAAAACAAATATTTTTTTAGAGTTGGCATATTTTGTCGGAAAATAAAAATACATTTTTTTGGAAAAATTTTTAAATTTTTTTTTTTTTGGTTTTTGTTATCCTTAGTACGGTAATTGCAAAAATTGAACAAAAAATTAAAAATCTTTGCATATTTTTAAAAGTTACTAGCTCCGAAAGCCTTTTAATCTCAGGGTGATCAACTTTGGCACTCTGTAACTCACGCTGTATTGCAATAGGGTCACTCCAAACTAGCTATTTTAAAAGCTTATATCATTGACTTTATTTGCCCCATTCATAATGTTTCAATCTGATAAATAGTTTGAAAGTTACATAAACATAAGCAATTTTTTTTTTGCAAACACTACACTCAAAAAAAAGTGTACTAAAATTAAAGAAAATTTATTAAAATTAAAGAAAAATTGCACATAATTTGGCTCCAAAGAAAAATTTCTTTAAAATATAAGAATTTTTTTCTTTAAATTTACGATGAAAAAGGCACTCGTATTTTCTAAACCTGAATATATGTGTACTTAATTTAATTAAAAAAATTTATTCCAATTAAAGAAGATTTACTTTAAATAATAGAATATTTTTCCTTAAATTTAGGATGAAAAGAGAGGGAATATTATCTTAAATTAAAGATACTTGTATTTAATTTATGTCATATATTTCATTAAATAAAGTAAATGTTTACATAAAAATTATGTAAATTTTCTTTAAAAATACTACAGCTTTGAAATTTTTCCCCCCAAATTTTATTAAATTTTATCTTCAATTCTATAACAAAATACTAAAAATAAAGAAAAGTTTGTCTTTAAAATTAAGTATTTTGGAATTTATTAATGCCCCTAAAAACCTACTATAAATAAAAAATAAATAAAAAACAATAAATAAATTATTTTTTGTTTTAAAAACACAGTTTTATTTAATATTAAGTTTTTTATAAAAGTACAGTGGCGAGCAGAAAAATTGCATTCATTTGTAATTCATGCATAACATAAAACATACTTTTACGAAAATAAATATTTTTTTGACACAGAATTCAATATTTTAAAGTAAAATATAAACCAAAAAGGTACTTAAAAAAATACAAAAAAAAAAATTAAAAAAATAGTTAAGATATCCCAGCAAAACCTTAAAACATGCATTTTTTCCACCGCTAACTAAATGCATTACTTTTTATATTATTCATGCAATTTAAAAACAAAAATTGTGCAGATGGTAAAAGGTAGAAAAAAATGCATATTTTGTATTTTATGATTTGCACTTCATGGTAATGCATTTCGTTTTTAAGGTTTTGCTGGGATTTCATTGTAAGTATACATAGAAGAAATAAATTAAAAGTGTATGAATGTTTTTTTGTTAGTCAGTATTAAGTAATTTAATGTCATTAAGAATTGTAGACAAAATTGTCGTCTTTTCCTGGCTTTTTAAATTAATTTTAAAAAAATATTCTTGTATAAATAACCACACTATCTTACACTCATCAGGATATTTTAAATTAAGTACGTGAAATAACTTAAATACTATATCTACACAAGCTACAATATTTTCTAATTTGTAAAAAACTGCTCCGTAATAGACATAAAATTCTGTCAATGAAAAAATGTCTGCTCCAATGCAACAAATAGTCGGCTGCAGAGTCTCCTTCTTTTTGTAAAGCATATCAATTAAGATTTTAATTTTTGAATTTAATTCAAAACTTGTCGAAGCTGTTATAAGAAAGGCGTTTCTGGAATCTTCAATCGATGTTTTTGACCATTTTTTTTGACGGCTATCCTTATCTATAAAACTCGTTCTGGAGTTCGGCTTTAAAAGTGAATGCAGTAAATATACAATTAAATTGTTCCGTAAATCTACAATATAAAAATAAAATAATAAGAATTAAATATGAATGTTATACGTTTCTATTAAACTTTTTTAAATTGGAAAAGTATGTTCAATTATTATTTAAAAAAAAAAAAAACAGCTAAATAAGGATTATCTTAAGAATATTACTAACGGTTAATTTGTAATTTCTATATATTATTAATTATTTTTATTATGCAATTGTTTAATTAGCTAAATACATTATAATTTTTTTTTAATTTTTCAAAAAAGTAAAAATTGTTTTTATTGGTATTAATTGAAAGATCTAACTTTACTAAAAAACTACGACTTTTTACTACATTTTATTACTTTCTGCAAACAAAGTAGAATATAATTTTTTTTCTAAAAGTACATTTCTGGACTTTACTCTCTTTATGTTCAAAACTCAGTAAAATACAAAAAAATAGTTACAAAGTTTAACCTTTTTAGCGTCTAGATTTTATTTTAGGAGGAGATAAAAGTTTAATTAGTAAATATAAATTATAACACTAAAAACTGTAATTCATTCTAAAACTACCGTTACCGGAATTGAAGGCAGCCTCTTTATATTTATTTAAGTGACTTAAACTATTTTGATCCTTAATATTGCTTTCAAATAATATAAAAATTTTCTTGCTAAACTCTTCCCATTTGTCAAAGAGCAAATTAGTTTTTTCCGGGTAAATTTTTGAAAAATCAGCAGCAATCTAAAAAATAGGTGTGTAGTTAGAAATATTCTTTTGTAAACAAAAACTTAACTAACTAATTTAAAGCCAAATGTCTTTTTATACAATGGCCATTCCTCCAGTACTTCCGCCAAAGTATACTCGCTTTTTATAAAAGACTGTCTTAATTCAAAAGTTCTTCCCCATTTTTCCATTAGTTCATCGAATGGGTCAATATTATATTTCAGCCAATCTTTACATGTCACTAGAGTTTCGTCTGTATTTGTAACGTACACATTAAAAAATACGTATAAAAACTTTTCATATTTGTATTTACAAATACCTGGTAAAACATTTTCAAGATTAGAATTATTATTAACCTTCTTTGGTTTCTTAGCGCTAGGCTCAAGAATACCATCTCGTCTAAATTTTCCAATAGTATTGTGGTATTTTGAATATAAAATGCCTCCTGGTCTTACGCCTGTGTGTACGTAATATATATCCTGTGTAAATTTTAGTAGAAATTAATTTTATAAATGACTTATACTATACTCGCATTCATTTAACTAGTTTAATTGTACTTGTTTTCGCCATACAATTTAAACTTTTTCTCTGTCTAATTTTTGACAGATAAAAAGTTTAAATTATATAAGGAAAATTAATTAAACTAGTTATATGAATGCGAATATGGATTAAAGGAATGTTTACATGAGTAAAAAGTTTTAATATCTTGTAAACTTACTTTATCTTCACTAACAAAAAACTTTTTAATTTTTGTTGCTAAGATTTCAAAAGAATGGGGCGCTGGATTAATTTTATTTCCAATTAAATATTCTGTAATGCTGCTGGAAATCAATTTACGGTAGTCTTTGTTGAGGCATTTATTTTTTTCATAAAATTGTAACACTAGCTTTCCACTTAATGATGACTTTAACAAATCTTCAATAGAAATCTATTTTTTATATTTAATTATGAATATACCATTATATATTGTGTAGAACAACTAATATAATTAAATATATATACGTGTGTACTAGGTCACGAAAAATTATTTTCGTTGATTGTCGGGCAAATTATAGTTCCTTTTGGTCTAAAAACTCTATATTTATAAAATTTAGCTAAATCAAGCAATTTTTACACGTGTCTTAAAATATTTTTCCTTACTAACCAAATTTTTTTTTAATATAGTTTCAATATAATATTTTTTATGAATATGAATCATTTAAGGCAACAATTTTTAGAGGAAGATCTCAACGACTCTTTTTTCCGAATTTAATTTTGAAGCTGTGAATGAAAATTGTTGGCGGGAATAAACTAATCAAGTATAATGATAAATACAAAAAAAATTTAAAAAACGAATAAAACAAACATTTTTTTTTTGTTTGGAGGAATCTTTTTTTTCAAGTTTCAACTTTAACTCCCAGCGACAGGGGTTAAAATTGTCGGATTTGGTTAAAATTTGAAATATACAGTTTTTAAACCAAAAGGAACCAGAGTTAGCCCAGCAATTGACGATATATAACAAAAGTAATTTTTCATGCCACTCTTATACATGTTTATTCATGATACTTAAAGTAAACTTATTAGGAATAAAAACCGAAAACTTAAATAATTTTTGGTAAATATGAAACGAACTTAGATGAGAAAAAATTAAATGTCTTTAAGGCATAACATTAAGAGCAGAAAACATGACAAAAAATAAGCTATAATTTTACATTTATAACAAATATAACACTAAAAAATTTATTGGAACTTACATTTTTCACAGTCATAAAATTAAATATTAATGGCTCAATAAATACATAATAACCATAATTAAAAAAGTTAGTAAATTACCTCTGTAAAAATGCTTTCTACAAAAAAATCAGGAAAGTTTTGAGGAATCAATTCTTCAACAGAAGCCGCTGCTATCTCTAGATTTCCACCCAAATTGTTTACGTCAATATTCTATTAAAAAATATGATTTCACTAAAAATTCAACAATATTTTATATATGTTTACTTGTTCCTTTTGCCACATTCTCAAGTTATATTCAAATATTACTCTTGGGCCATATAGATTTTTCGGAATTATATCATCCAAATGGACTTTACTCAAAAATTTAATGCTCTCTTTGTCAATTTGGTGATCTAAAGATTTTGTAGGTTAAAAAACATTTTTTATTCAATATTCTAATGCAGATGAACACGGTTATATTGCTCTCAAAGGGACTAAGTATTTTAGTACATACTTTATAAAGTAGTAAAACAGTTTATTTGACTTAAAATATTTCAATTATTTGTTGTAAACAAGCTTCAAATAGTTTTAATGGAACTTAAAATTACTTGTAAACTGAAATATTTCGTTGTAAACTTAGTTTTTGTATGGAAAATGTGGGCACTCTTTGGTACCGCAAAAATGTGTTCAATATAGACATAGTGCATTATAACCGTGTTCGATATACATACTTAAAAATGCGGTTTGAAAATATCAGTTTTCTAATACACCAATACCCCGATTTGCGTTGCTTCGTTTTGCATAGTTTCGAAGTTGCGTCGTTTGAAAAAAAAAATTATTGAAAATTTACTTTTGTAGCTAAAATTATGAGTTTTGAAACCAATTAAACGAAAATCAATAGAAACGTATGGGAAATCGTGCTTCGGTTTACATCGATTCGGTTTGCGTCGCGTTTCTCCGGTCCCAGTTAACGACACAAACCGGTGTATTGGTGTATATTTTAAAAATTTCATTTTAAAATCCTACTTATAAACTTTAAAATAAATACCAAACATTAAGTTCGTCTTCATACCTACAAATAATTGTAAAAATTGTTCTCCTTTTAATTGAAAAAGTAATTGAAGAAATTCTCCATCAGAATCCATTATCTAAAAATGTGAGTTATTTTATATGTTAAAAACAATTTTATTATTCATTTTTATTGTTATTGAGAACGAAAAAGTATTTTTTTTTATTTATTAATTTATTTCGAGAATAATTCAATTATAATTATTTAATTAATTCATTTTGAATTGATTATTTTTTTTTTTCAAATAAATTTTGGATTAATTAACTTCTTAATGTAATTTTTAATTAAAATAAATTAATTCGAAAGAAATTCATTGAATTACATTAAGGTATTTACAAAATGATTTTATATATGTATCGAAAATATTTCCAATTTGTTATTATTATTTAAAAAAAGTTTGTGGAAAAAAAAAATTTGTTAAAAAAAAGAATTTTGAACGAAATAACAAGTTTTCTGGGATATTTATAATATGTGTATATGTAAAAATATTTAATTCCATGTAATTAATTTGATAGATTTTGTACATAATTGTATTTGAAATACTATGAAAACATAGAAAGCAGTGCTTTAGGTAAATATGTTGTGACAAACATTCCTTCTCAGTTTAACACTCCTCGAGAGCATTGTTCAGAGATAAACCCCTTGACTGACCAATTATCCAATAAATGAACAATTGTTACCCCATTTCTTCTACAGACTTAATAATATCATAACATCAGAAAATTTTTGTATTAATTCAGGAATAACAAAATCTAAATTTATGTTTATTGTATTTGTTGACTCAACCAATTATGTAAGTAAAAGCAACTGAAAATAACAGTTGAAACAGTTTCTATATAAGTTGTTTTTAAGTCAACTAGATTTTCAGTTCTAAAAACTTACAAATATTTACAGTAAAATATATAACTGTTGTTGAAAAAAATTACAGTTAGTTTATATTAGTTGTTTATAAAAAATCGTTGTTTTCAACTAAAAAAGGTAGATGTTTTTTAGGCTAAATATGAAACAACTATTTTTGTAAGTTGTTTTAAGTCTTTTTTAAAACAACTTACACAAAAAACTAAAACATTTAACGAAGAAATGTTTCTACTGTTATACTCATTTGATTTTACTTACATATTTGGTACACCTGTGTACGCTTTTTCTGATGGTATAGTATTTATAATATCTTTTGTTGTCATGGGGATCAGAACGTCATTAATAGCGCTTATGTCAAATGACAGGATTTAATTGTTTCCAACTGAATCGTCGCAAAGGAAATTGTTGTCCCCAATGAAAAATTACGATGATGAACTCAAATATCTTTGTTAATTTACAAAAATTAAAATATCAACTTAATTTTTCAATCAAGACAACAATCAACACACTATAAAAGCGCAGCATGAAAATGCTTCAAATTATTTCAAATACTTTTTTTTATTTCTGAATAATATTCACTTAATATTATAATATATATGTACATATTATTTAAACTTGAAAAACAAAAATAAAATAATTTTTTTAGTCAACTTATTTTGGAACCAAATTAAATTCAAATAATTATATCAAGAAATAATGTATTCATGAATTAAAACCCGTGCCGTTATGGTTCTGTTTGGTATTAGTGTGAAGTTACACGCAAAATTGCTGATGTTCATTCAATAATGAAAAATATATGCAATTGTAATTTGTGTCTGACATTGATTACATTTGGAGAGGCAAGCGTTTGTAATCATTAAAGTAAATAGATTCCTGTTTGGCTGAAAAACGCAACGGAAATCTTCTTCATATAAAATGAAAACATTTGATAAAAACCACTTGATGCTCCAATTGTAATTAATCTTTTAATCTCTTAATTCACATATATAAAAAACAGGCATTGTGTTTTTTATATATGTGAAGAAATATAAACTCAATATAAATTAATAACGCAAATCTATTTAATTTCACTTATATTATTTCAAATAAATCAATTAATTTTCACTCATTTATAAAACATTGTTACTTACCTTTTATATGTATACTAGCTAACTCGCCCGGTACTTCGTTACCGGTTAGCTGTAAAAAAAACAACTTTATTACTTCAAATTCTTATTAATTTTTAATTAAACATAAAAATTGTTAGTTTCGACCTTTAAAATATTATATTTTGAGTAGATTTAAAGTTGCAAAAAATTTTATTTTGGCGAAACGATCCCATAGTTCAAACTTTAAGTTTCAAGGAACATTAGTGCATAAGGAACAATATGTACCAAATTGAAGCGAAAATTCAAAAATTTATTTTCCCAGAATGTAATTTCCGCGAGTGGATCGTGAAGCAGAATTTTCATAAAAGCACTTATTTTATAATGTTATTTCCGCTAAAGGATCGAACAGTCCAAATTTCAAGTATTTAGGACCATTAATTCAGCAGATACAAAATTGTCTTACTTTCCCCATTTCCCCCCTTAGAAGAAGAATTTACTAAAAAAGTGCTTCTTCCAGAATGTTATTTCCGCTAGAGGATCGTACAGTCCAAACTTCAAGTATCTAGAACCATTGGTTCAGCAGATACAAAACAGTTCAAAATTCACGTATCTGGGACCATTAGTTCAGCAGATACAAAATTGCCCTACTTTTCCCTTTTTTTCACTTATAAAACAAAATTTTCAAAAAAGTACTTCTTTCAGAATGTTTTTTCCGCGAGAGGATCGTACACTCCAAATTTCAAATATCTAGGACCGTTAGTTCAGCAGATACAAAATTGCCCTAATTTCCCCCATTTTCCCCGTAGAAGCGAAATTTTCAAAAAAGTACTTCCATTAGAATGATGTACCCGCAAGAGGATTCAAATTTCAAATTTGCCCTACTTTTCCTCTTTTTCCCCCTATAGAAGCAGATTTTTCCAAAAAAGTACTTCTTCCAGAATGTAATTTCCGCGAGAGTATCGTACAGTCCAAACTTTAATGTCTAGGACCATTAGTTCAGCAGATACAAAATTGCCCTTCTTTCCCCCTTTAAAAAGTAATTTTCAAAAAAGTACTTCTTTCAATATGTTATTCCGCGAGATGATCCTATATTGCAAATGTCATGTTTTTAAGACCATTAGTTTAAAATTTACCAAATTGGCAACCTCTTGGCCCTCCTTAAAACCAAAATTTTCAAAAAGTGTATTTTTCAAAAAATTATTTCCGCGAGAGGATCAAAACTTAAAGTTTTAGTTCAGAAAATACAAAATTGCCCTATATTCCCCCTTCTACTTTTTTCAAGATGTTTTTTTTTTGCGAGATGATCCTAGAGTTAAAATTTCAAGTTTCTGGAACCATTTGTTTAAAAGATAAATAATGTACCGATTTTCCCTATTCCCCCCCCCCCCCCTTTCCCACCGTGGAGGAGGAATTTTTCAAACAATATTTTTTTCGGAATGTTGTTTCCGCGCGAGGATCCTAAAGACCAAACTTCACGTTTCTGGGACCATTTGTTCAGAAGTTAAAAAATTCACCGATTTTCCCTATTTTCCCACCCTTGGAGGCGGAATTTTCAACAAATTTTGTTGTCCGCATGTTAATTCTGCGAAAGGATCCTATAGTCCAAATTTCAAGTTTATGGGACCATTTGTCCAGAAGATGAAAAATTTACCAATTTGCTCTATTTACCAATTTGCAGAAGATAAAAAATTGAGCGATTTTCCCTATGAGGCGGAATTTAAAAAAAAATTTGTTTTTCGCATGTTAATTCTGCGAGAGGATCCTAGAGTCCAAATTTCAAGTTTCTGGGGTCATTTGTCCAGAAGATAAAAAATGTACCAATTTGCTCCATTTTCCCCACCTTGGAGGCGGAATTTTCAAAAAAATATTTTTTTAGTTTTTTTTTCGCGAGAGGATTATAGAGTCCAAATTTCAAGTTTCTATTAGTTCAAAAGATACGAAATCCCCCAAAGGGCCCTACTTTCCCCTTTTTCCCCCTTAGAAGTGGAATTTTTAAAAAAGTTCTTTAAGTATGTTATTTTTGCGAAAGGATCGTTCAGTTCAAATTTTAAGAATCTAGGACCATTAGTTCAGCAGATTCAAAATTGCCCTTCTTTCCCCCTTTTTCCTCCAGAATTTTGAAAAGTACTTTCTTAAGAATGTTATTTCCGCGAGAGGATCGTTCAGCTAAATTTCAAGTATCTAGAACCATTAGTTAAGCAGATACAAAATTGCCCTACCTTCCCCGTTTTCCCCCCTGAAATCGGAATTTTTAAAAAAGTACTTCTTTCAGAATGTTAATTCCAAGAGAGAGGATCGTGCAGTCTAAATTTTAAGTATCTAGGACCATTAGTTCGGCAGATACAAAATTGCCCTACTTTCCGCCTTTTCCCCCTTAGAAGCGGAACTTTCCACAATAAGTACTTTTTCCGCAAGAGAATCGTACAGTTCAAATTTTAAGTATCTATCTTTAGTTCAGCAGATACAGAATTGCCCTACTTTCCACCTTTCCCCCTTTAGAAGGAGAACTTTCAAAAAAGTACTTCTTCTAGAATGTTCTTTCCGCGAGAGGATCGTACAGTCCCAACTTCAAGTATGTAGGACTATTAGTTAAGCAGATTCAAAATTGCCCTACTTTCTCCCTTTTCCCCCGTAGAAGCTGAATTTAAAAAAAAGTACTTTTTTTAGAATGTTATATCCGCGAGAGGATCGTACAGTTAAATTTTAACTATCGAGGACCATTAGTTCAGCAAATTCAAATTGCCCTACCTTCCCATTTTTTCCCCCTTAAAAGTAGAGTTTTCAAAAAAAACTTCCTTGAGAATATTATTTCTGCGAGAGGATCGTACAGTCCAAATTTCAAGTATATAGGACCATTACTTCAGCAGATACAAAATTGCCCTACTTTTTTCCATTTTCCCACTCAAAATCGGAATATTTAAAAAAGTACTTCTTTCAGAATTTTATTTTCGCGAAAAGATCGTACAGTCCAAATTTCAAGTCTCCCGGACCATTAGTTTAGCAGATATAAAATTGCCTACTTTCCCCCTTTTCCCTCTTAGAGGCGGAATTTTCCAAAAAGTCCCCCATTCGAATTTTATTTCCGCTAGAGGATTGTGCAGTCCAATTTTCAAGTATCTACACTCAAAATAATCACTCTGTTAAATTACAGAGATACTCTGCTGAGCCAGCAGAAAATACCATAGATTTCCAACCAGCAAGATTTTTTGTTATTTTACGAAGAAAACTCTGTAAAATGATTTCGATAAAAAAACTGTAAATTTACAGAATTATCTGTAAAATATTGATAAAAGCGACCAGAATTTGACTATTTTATTTACTATTTGATTTCTGATTAATTTATCTTTCCTTAATGTGCAAGTAGTGTTGACAATTGGAAACTGCCATCGAGTAAATTTACCCGCTTTAATGCTTCCAAAATCTAAATTTACTTTTTTTTTTTATTTTTGCGAAAGTTTTTTTACGAGTACCTCCAATTTTACACGACATCCTTGTAAAATTTACCTGGTTTTATTATTACAGAGCAATAAGTAAAACTACAGTTGAAATTTTGTATTTTGGTTACGAGAAAAAAAACACAAGTTTTTTATAAAATCTGTATTTTAACAAAAAACTCTGTTTATTATCTGTAAAATAGAGATACAAAGTAAAAAGTCAGATTACAGATAAAATTTTGTTTTTCGGTTACAAGAAAATACAAAGTATATTCTTAAAATCTGTATTTCGACAGATAACTTTGTCAAATATCTGTCGAATTGAGATTACAGTCATTTTACAGAGTTTTTAACAGAGTAATTATTTTGAGTGTAGGACTATTTGTTCAGCAGATACAAAATTGGCCTACTTTCCCCCTTTTTCCCCCTTAAAGAAGAATTTTTAAAAAAGTATTTCTTTCCGAATGTTATTTCCGCGGGAGGATCATACAGTCCAATTTTCAAGTATCTAGGACCATTAGTTCAGCAGATTCAAAATTGCTCTATTTTCCCCTCTTTTTCCCCTTAAAAGAGGAATTTTTAAAAAAGTATTCCTTTCCGAATGTTATTTCCGCGGGAGGAGTCTAATTTTCAAGTATCTAGGACCATTACTTTAGCATATACAAAATTGCACTACTTTCCCCCTTTCTCCCCTTAAAAGCAAAATTTTCAAAAAAGTACTTCTTTTAAAATGTTATTGCCGCGATATGATCCCATATTCCAAATGTCATGTTTCTAATACCATTAATTTAAAGTTTAGCAAATTGCCCTATTTTCCCCCTTTTGGGCCTCCTTAAAACCAAAATTCTCAAAAAAATATATTTTTCAAAAAATAATTTCCCGAGAGCATCCAGATTCGAAATTTCAAGTTTGTTCAGAAGATACAAAATTGCCCTATTAAACCCCTTCTACCCACCACCCCACCCTTATAAAAGGATTTTTCAAAATATTGCTTTTTACAAAATGTTTTTTCCGCGAGAGTAGAGTTAAAATTTCAAGTTTTTGGGACCATTCGTTTAGAAGATACGAAATTGCACTTCTTTTCCCATTTTCCCCCTTTAAAAATGAATTTTCAAAAATGTACTTGAATGTAGTTCAAATTTTAAGTATCTAGGACCATTAGTTCAGCAGATACAAAATTGCCCTACTTTCCCCCTTTTTCCCCGTAGAAGGATAATTTTTAAAAAAAATTTTCTTTAACAATGTTATTTCCGCGAGAGGATCGTACAGTTGAAATTTCAAGTATCTAGGACCATGAGTTCAGCAGATTCAAAATTACCCCACTCACCCCCTTTTTCCACCGGAATTTTCAAAAAGTACTTCCTTTAGAATATTATTTCCGCGAGAGGATTGTACAGTTCAAATTTCAAGTATCTAGGACCATTAGTTCAGCAGATACAAAATTGCCCTACTTTCCCCCTTTTTCCCCGTAGAAGCGGATTTTTTGAAAAGTTCTTCTTTAATAATGTTATTTTCGCGAAAGGATCGTACAGTTTAAATTTCAAGTATTAAGGATTATTATTTCAGCAGATTCAAAATTGTCCTACTTTCCCGATTTCCCCCCAGAATTTTAAAAAAGTACTTCCTTTAGAATGTTATTTCCGCGAGAGGTTCGTTCACTCCAAATTTCAAGTATCTAGGACCATATTTTCAGCAGATACAAAATTGCCCTACCTTCCTCTTTTTCCCCATTTAAAGCGGAATTTCAAAAAAGTACTTTTTTCAGAATATTATTTCCGCGAGAGGATCGTGCAGTCCACGCGAGAGGATCGTGCAGTCCACGTTAGAGGATCGTGCAGTCCCATTTGTTTAGCAGATACAAACCGGAATTTCCAAAAAGTACTTCTTTCATAAAGTTATTTCCGCGAGAGGATCGTACAGCCCAAATTTCAAGGATCTACGACCATTAGCTCAGCAGACACAAAATTACCCTACTTTCCCCTTTTTCCCCCTTAGAAGCGAAATTTTCAAAATAGAACTTTCTTCACAATGTTATTTCCGCGAAGGATCCCATAGTCAAAATTTTTAAGTTTTTGGGAAAATTAGTTCAGAACATACAAAGTGTACCAAATTGTCATATTATCCCCCTTTTTACCACCCTAGAAGCGGAATTAAAAAAAACTTTGTTTCGGAATGTTTTTTTCGCAAGAGGATCTTATAGTCCAAACTTTAAGTTTCTAGGACCATTAGGTCAGAGAAAAGAAAATGTACCAAATTGCCCAATTTTCCCCCTTTTCCCTTTCTTAGAAGTGCCTTTTTAAAAAAATACTTTCTTCAGAATATTATTTCCGCGAGAGGATCCTATAGTCCAAATTTCAGGTTTCTGGGACCATTAGTTCACAATATAGAAAATGTTCAAAATCGTCCTATTTCCCCCCCAAATTTGAATGAAAAATTTTCAAAAAATTCTTTCTTCAGAACATAATTTCCGCGAGAGGATCATATAGTCCAAATTTTTAAGTTCTATTAGTTCAGAAGATACAAAATGTACCAAATTATCATACTTTTCCCCCTTTCAACCCCCTAGAATCAGAATTAAAAAAAAAATTGTTTCAGAATCTTTTTTCCGTTAGAGGATCTTATAGTCCAAACTTTAAGTTTCTAGGACCATTAGGTCAGAAGATTGAACACGTACCAAATTGCCCTTTTTTACTCATTTCCCCTTCTTATTTTTTTAAAAAAAATACTTTCTTTAGAGTATTATTTCCGCGAGAGGATCCTATAGACCAAATTTTAGGTTACTGGGGCCATTAGTTCAGAAGATCGAAATGTTTAAAATTGTCCTATTTCCCCCTAAATTTAAGTGATTAAATCAATAAATTTCCAAAAATTAAAAAATAAATGAGAAAAAAAAATTGAGTAAAAAATTTGAGTCAAAAAATTAAACGAAAAATATTTTGAGTAAAAAAATTGAGTAAAAAAAATTTGGGTGAAAACAACTTCTAAGTAAAAAATTTAAATAAAAAAAATTAGTAAAAAAACTGAAGAATAAAATACAATTGAGCGAAACAAATTTTTATTAAAAAAAATTGAGTAAAAAAAATTTTGAGTAAAAAAAATTTTGAGTAAAAAAAAAATTGTAAAAAAAAAATTTTTGAGTGAAAAAAAAATTTTGAGTGAAAAAAAAAATTTGAGTGAAAAAAAATTTGCAAAAAAAAAAATTTTGAGTAAAAAAAATTTTGAGTAAAAAAAAAATTTTGAGTGAAAAAAAATTTGTAAAAAAAAATTTTGAGTGAAAAATAATTTTGAGTGAAAAAATTTTGGTAAAAAAATGTTTTTTCCCCGAGAGGATACTATAGTTCAAATATCAAGTTTCTAGGACCATTAGTTCAAAATTCACCAAATTGCCCTATTTTCCCCCTTTTTGTCCCCCTTAAAACCGGAATTTTCAAAAAAGTACTTTTTCCAAAATGTTATTTCCGCGAGAGGGTCCTAGACTTCAAATTTCAATTTTCTGGGACCATTTGTTTAGAATATAAAAAATGTACCAATTTGCCCTATTTTCCCCTTTTTCCCCCTTGGAGGCGGAATTTTCAAAAAAAAAAAATCTCCCGAAATTTTATTTCCGTGAGAGGATCCTAGAGTTCAAATTTGAAGTTTCTAGGACTATTAGTTCAAAAGATACAAAATCCCCCAAAGGGGCCTATTTCCCCCCTTTTGCCCCCCTTAGAATCGGAATTTCCAAAAATCCCTTCTTAGTGGGTGGTTTTGTCGGGAGCCGAACCTACATTCCAAATTTCAAGTCTCTAGCTTCAGCGGTTTGGGCTGGGCGATGATTATTGCCAATCAGTCAGTCAGTCATTCAGTCAGTCACCACACTCTTTTATATATATAGATTATATTTTTGATAAAAAACTTCACGCTTTAATTGCACAACTAACCGATATGACCGCACGCACTGAGTTAGAATTTGTTACTGAAGAAAATCAAGGTTTCTTTTGAAGTTTCAAATTTTTTTCTTTTCTTTGTTTTTTTTTTTTTGTTTTTTTAAGTTAGGTATCTTTAAAGTTATTATGTGTTACATTAATTTAGTAACATGTCTCCTTAATTCTAAGTAGATCATCATTAAATTGGATAACTAAATCTTTAAGAAATAGAGAAATAAAGAGTTTTGTTCTCAAAAAAAAATTGTGTATCACTATTTAGCATATGCAAAAAAAATGCTCTCTTTCTTTTCCTCTAAATGCTACACATGTGTACATATGTATTTATTGGGGTTGTTTCAATTTTAAATTTTAAAGAAATTGTCTTTATATTTATTAAGTCTTAAATAAATTTAAAGATATGCTTCTTTAACTTGAAGTTTATTATAATAAACTTAATTAATTGTCGCATATATTTAAAGTCAAATTTCTTTGACTCAATTCTTAATATTTATTTTATGAAAAATAATGGTTAAAATTAATTAAGCTGATATTTTTTAAGAAAAATCAATAATTTATTGGAAAGAAATTAAGATAACAATGATGAAAATATGTTTTCAACGCCTTGTTAACTTTTACATAATAATTTCTATCTCTATTTATGATTTTCTTAATTTGGTTTAAGAATTTTATTAAAAAAGTTCCTTATTTATTTCCGAAAATGCTTAAAAAAAAACTTAAAAAAAAAAAAAATTTGATTGTAATAAAAACAATTACACGGTTTTATAAATTTAAGAAAAAGATTACTTTAATTTGAATAAATTTGTTTACTTAATTTAAAGAAATAAATTAAGACCAACTAAATTTAATGAAAAATTTTCTTTAATCTATTTTTTCCCACACATTTTTTTTTTTCACTAGATCTATTATACAAATTCTTTAAAACAGTGCATTTTTATTGTTAATTAAAAGAAATTTTTACTTTTTTTAAGAAATAAAAATTAAAGAATTTTTTCTTGTTATTTTAAAGAGTTGAGTTTTTTGTGTGTACTTAATAAAAAAAAAGATTTCTTTAAATCAAGAAAATTTTCTTTTTAGTAAAGAAATTTTACTAAAATTAAAGACAAATGCATGTCTTTAATTTAAAGTTAGTTTTTCTTTAACATTAGTTTGCTCTTTTTTTTCAGTGTATTTACCGATATTTTCAAAATGGCAATATCTCGAGAACCAGTCATTAGATATCAAAATCTTTACAAGATTCGTGTTTAGCATGGCAAATGCAATATGATATGTGATCTAATTTTTTTTTAAAAATTTTTTGAAAAATTTTTGGAAATTTACAATGGGAGTTGGCATTTATTTCCAACAAAAAAATATGTACTTTGAGTTAGCAGAATAACAAAAATGGATGCAAAACGACAACAAATTAGTTTTTTGCTCTGAAATTTTTATGGCAGATAGGTATTACATAGGGGAGCTATTTGCCATCGGAAACTCGTTTCCGTCAAATTTGAGTTGGCATATTTTGAATATAGGTTTACGATATAAAAACAAGTTCTATTTTGGCTTACAAACACCTGTTACCTTCGGTACAATCTCTATACAAAAAACATTGATGCAGCATCACAATTACAACAAGTTCTGTGGGAGAATAAGTTGTTCCCCACCGGTTCTTTGCAAACAAATATTTGGCTGGACAATGTCTGTAAATATTATACAAATAAAAAAATCAGAAATTATTGGAACTTAAAAAAATATTTTTTAATCAAATTTGTCCAATTTTAATGTAGGAAAAAAGGGATTTTTTTTATAAGCGTAGGTACTTAAAAAAAAAATCCACTGGCAACACTGAACACAATATGTATTTATACACAATTTAATCCGAATAATGGTGGATGTTTTTGCATTAAAAAAGATCAATGTGTAAAAAATATTATTCGATTTCATCCCAGTTTTAACCAGACATTGCCATATTTCAGTGGATCTAATTAGATCTAATTGCATAAAAACATATAAAATCTTGGTGTTTTTTGGCTTGGGTGAGATACACCACAGGCATAGGGGTGAAACGAAAGAGTTTCACACATGTGTATGTATTAGTGGCAGCACGCGCATGTAACTTTTGACGTTTCGTACAAAACATAAACAAACAACGAAAATACAGATGTAAAAGCTCACACGTACAGGCACACGTATTCTAGGCAGAGAAGCTAATGTAGTAGTATTTTGTATGCGTCCATATTGAAAGTTCCAAAATAAGCGTGTTGCATGTCTATATGGTCTGTGACCACAGGTCAACGATACATTCACCAAAAATATAATTTTCTAAAACAAAAAAATTGTTTGGGTACGCTTCGAACCAGATAGGTGATATACATAACCCTAACAAGGAAATGTTTAGCAACATTTTAAAAGTTTCTTATACTTTGCCTAAAAACTTAGAAAATTGTTGGTTAATTGGAAACATTTATAGTTATCAAAGGTTCGAAAGAATTAATTCTTTAATTCAATTTTCTAATTCGAAATAAAAAAATAGAATTTGTCATTCCTTAAAATCATTCAACTTTCAAAATCACTGAATTAATTCTTTCAAGAATTCATTCCTTAAGAATGATCATTCAACTTGAATCATTATTTTTTTATCCAAATCAATCTACTACAAATTGAATGATGAAATTTTCTCACCATTCAATTTAAAACAGTGAAGCGCAACACACATACACACACATTTACGATTGTGTGGGAAGCAGCAGACGAGACGACGTCTCGGAGACGTCGAGAAAACAACAGCCGATCGTGTACACACGAAGATGCTTAAAATGCACACAAGCAACACATTTTTGAAAATACAAAGGGAATGAAATAAAAAAATCATCATTCCATTTGTAATAGATTTGAATGATGAACAATTTTGATCATTCAATTGAATGATTAGATTGCAAGGAATTAATTCTCTTGGGAATTAATTGAATTTGATTTAAGCTTTGAGAATTAAGCCTTTGAATTAATTCGTGTTGAATGCTAGTAAGGAATGATAATTCAAAACTTTTTAAAACAGAATTGAAATTTTTGTGAATTAATTCTCAATAGAATTAATTCGTTCGAAGCTCTGATAGTTATATATGAAACAGAATAAGCTACATATATATAATTTTATGTTAAATTATACAGAAAAACAATTTTTGTATTGACCCTTCTAATCCGAATCATGATTAAATTATATATTACTACATATGACTGCATTAAAAAAATAGGAAATATCTCACGGATGTATAACACTGTACGACAAAATTCAACTTTTGGTTGCACCCATGATCGTTGCACCCAAAAAATTCTGAAAGTAGAGCTAAAATAAAGATACCCGTGTTTCCCAGTTTTTCTAGATCAATTCGTTTTCGCGTTTTATAAGCAAATTGTTTTTTTTATATATTCGAGTTTCAATCACTTGGGGAAGTGAGGATTACACCCGCAACAGTTAATCGTGATAACATGAATTTTGCCAAAATACTTGTAAATAGTGTCAGATAAAATGTGCAAAATATGAGGAAGATCGGTACTCGGGTTTAAAAGTTATGAAGAAATTTCTCAAATTTGGATGTTTTTTACATGTTTTTATACCTTCTATTTAAAGATATAGGGTTCAAAATACTTGAAAGACAATTTGGATGCTCCTAAAGTTTGGCATATATATTTGTTATTTATCTGGCAAGGTTGGTATTGAATTTCGAAGAAATCGATCCAGGGTTTCAGGAGTTATGATCAAAACAATGAATTTCGGATTAATTTCATATTGAATTCCCTCGTTCAAGAAACCCTAAATGATCTTTTAAAATATTGGTTTGCCACAAATATATTTTACAAAGTAATTTAGTGGCAAAAAAAAATGTTTACAATCGAAAAAAAATTACACTTAAAAAAATTTTACACTCAAAAAAAAAAATATTACACTCAAAAATTTTTTTACAAAAATTATAAAAATGAGTTTTTTAATCCAAATAAAAAATGTCTAATCAAATAATTTTTGTTTTAACAATTTTGATTTCACGTAAGAAAAATTACTATCACTTAAAAGGGGGTAATGGAGGGTATGCATGGACTCGGCCAAGTCGTTTTTAACTTTTCTGGTTGTTTGTTAATGGCAATTCTAAAGAAAATTGTGGCAACTCTGAAAAAGTTTTAAACATCATTTTGCAATGCACATACCTTATTTTTGTTGCCATCATAGACATTTTGGTTGGCCAAAAATTTTTGAGTGTAAAATTTTTTTGAGTGTACTTTGTTTTGCGAGTAAAATTTTTTTTTAGTATAATTTTTTTTTCGAGCGATAGAATAACTTTGTAAAATATTTTTGTGGCATACCAATATTTTTTAAGGAGCATTTAAAGTTTTTTTGAAAGGGGGAATTCAAGATGAAACCTATTCGAAATTCACGGTTTTAATCATAACTTCTGAAACACTTGATCGATTTTCTCGAATTTCAATACCAACCTGACCAGGAAAATAACAAATATATATGCCAAACTTCAGGAGCATCCAAATTGTCTTTCAAAAGTTAGCGTATTTTTAACCCTCAATCATTTAAGAGAGGGTATAAAAACATGTGAAAAAACGACCAAATTTTAGAAATTTTTCATAACTTTTAAACCCGTGGACCAATTTCCCTCATGTTTCGTACATTTAATCTGATACTACTTGCAAGTATTTCAGCTTAATTTAAGCCATCACCAGCGTTGTCAGGAACTTTTTTCCGTTGTCCCCAAAAATAAAACAAAATATCCCCAAAAATCCCCAAACAATAAAAAAATACTTTCTTTTAAATCACGCAAATATTTTTTGTTAATTTTTAAAAAAAAAATTATGGATGGTAATTTATTAATTTTATTTGTAGATTTAGCAATTAAAAAATATCCCCAAAAATCCCCAAACGTGTTTATTAATGGGCTTTGACAATGTTAACATACATTTTACAGCCGATAAATGCACGTTTTACTGAATGCGCTTCGTAATCTCGTACTAAAGCTATATTTTCTCTAAAACTTTTGTTAAAAATTGTTGATTATATTAAATTTAGCTTGTTGTATCAATAGATACAATTTTGAATATCCCCAAAAAATCCCCAAAATAATTTTTGAAATCCCCATAAAAATCCCCAATCCCCAAATGAGATTTATTGTCCTTTTTTCTCTAGTGAAATCCCCAACTTTGGGGATAAATCCCCAAGTCTGGCAGCCCTGGCCATCACGATAAACTGTTGCGCGAGTAGTCCTTACTTCCCCAAGTAATTCAAACTCATATATATACAAAATATTGATTTGCTAAACGCGAAAACGAATTGATCTAGAAAAACTGGGAGACACGGGTATTTTTTTTTACTTCTATTTTCAGAATTTGTTGGTCCCGATCATGGGTGCAAAATCGTGTCGTACAGTGTAATCATATATGATATATTATATTCGTATCTTATTATATATTGTTATATATGTTTATTTTTTTTACCTGGGATGGCTTCAATTTTTTGGCGCAGCGACGATTTATTATTCTATGTAAAATAATTTTTACTAACACTAAATATAAGTTATCTTAAGTATTGATTTAAGATAATTAGTTCCCAAACCTTAAAACTAGTTACTTATTGTCATATAAACCCAGGTGTAAATAAAAATGGGATGAAAAAAAAAAACTTTCAGCTTTACTAAAAGAAATTATTTTTATTTAATTTTTTGTTTTAAATCTTTAAATAAAAATTTAAATGCATATTTTTTAAGCTTTTAAGACGTATTTTTGAATTTTTAATTCATATTTTAGGCGCTTAAAACAAAGTTTTTAAATGCATGAAGTTCCAGTTATAAGTTATAATTTCATTTTCAATTATTTTTTTTTTTTGCAGCACGCCGATAAAGAAGCATATCAACGTGAAATAAGGAAAAAACCGGCCGATTTCCTTGCTCCTTATTTAGTCGCGTATAACAATCGTAATCTATCATACGAAGAATCCTGGGCAGCCTATAATGCCTGTTTATTTGATTTGAAATCACGTTTCGTTGGTCTACTCAATGATTTACAGCGTCAATATGAAGACGTAAGTATGATAATTTCTGGAAGCACAAAAAAAAAACAATTTCAGTAAAATTATTACTTTAATTTTTAGCTTACAACAGAATCGAAATCATTGCAACGTTTTTTAAGTAAATTTGAAAATCAATTTAACAACTACGATTATGAACAATTGGTCAACGAAGCCAACGAGATTGGGTTAAATAAACGTATGGTCCAACAACGTTTGACATTAACACATGAAGGATCTCAAAAGAAATATGAAATGGTAAAAGAATCTCTTATGAGTGATCCTCGGTTAAATCTTTATAAAAAATAATAAATCGGAATTTAATTTTTATTTTTTATTGCATATCTTTATATTTTGTGGTTCAATTAAAACAATAAATTTTAAATACGCTAAAAAAAATTTTGCTACATTTTAGTTCATATCTTAAAAGGTACAAGTTCTATTCAACACTTTCTATGAGAAAGTTCAAATAATAGTATTTGACAGTAATTTTTAGGAAACAACTAATTGCAAAATGTTTTTATTAGTTTTTTTTTAACGTACACCAAGTAAGTCCAAAAATTGTAAAAATATGTTTTTTTGTTTTTTAATACCCAATAATACCCAATGAAGCAACAACCTCATGCCAGCCTTCTTCTTCATCAAGAATTTCGAAACTGAGCGAATTTAAAACTTCTTCAGTACCATAACAAACTAAACATTCGTATCGTGATTATCGTCTTAAGTTCAACAAAAAAGTTATTTAAAAGTTATTCAATTACACTGTAAGTATAATTTTAACTTTTGAAATGACACACGAAAACGCCGAGAGAGGTAAAATTAATTTTGGGTCGGTGAATCCAGTGGCATTCTCCGTTTTGCCAGGTCAAGTCAAAATCAAGAGATATTTCGTTTTAAAGTTTTGTGATTTTCAACGCGTTTTTATTAAATTTTCCTAGGACTATTCATCAAAAACTCTTTTAAAATTACTTTATTTAGTATTTCTAAGTCGAAACTTTACTCTAACATTGATGGCCGATTAATTTGGGCGAGTAAAATAAAATTGTTTTCTTCAATTTTTTAATTTTCCTAAAAAAACAATAAAAAATTGCTTGAAAATCACAAACTTAAAACTTAAATATCTCTTAATATTGACCTGATCTTTCAAAACGGAGAACGCCACTGTGTTCTACGGCCCAAAATTAAGTTTACGTGTCTCGGCGTTTTGGTGTGTCAATTTCACTTACTTACAGTGTTATCAACTTCAAATTTTCAGAATTATAATAAGTTGCAAATAACACTACTCTACAAAAATTATTTTTTTTTGCACAGACTTCTAAGTACATTTGCTTAAGTATTTTGGCCTCCTAGACACGAATCTGTCATCAACGAAGGCATTTTCATTTTTTGTGGACTAAACCCTCAAAACAGAAAAATTTTTCAATATAGGAAAAGTGTATGTTAAAGTTATTCAAATTTTTTTTATTAGGAAGTTCAAAATGTCCTTTTTTTTGGTACTGTCCTTATAAGTATCCGAATTTTGCAAGAAACTTCCTGTTCAAAAGATATGTAAAGTGGACAATAAAGAGAACCTGGGGTAAAATCAAAAAATATATTGAGAATATCCAGAAATATTTGTAAAAGAAGTCCAAATTTTGAACCAAATATATATATTTTTTACCATACATTTTTTCGTACACTCATAGAAATCCTACAGTATTCCTTACTAAAAAGTCTGTTATTAATGCTGACACATTAGTATTAAAGGGCCCTACAACGCGTTAGTCAAATTTTACTAACGCGGTTATAAAAAAATGGTAAAGTTAGAGTGACTGAAAAAATTAGAAAATTTTCAGTTTTACAGTAAAATTGTTAGTATTGTGGTGAAATAAATTTCCAAATGAAATTTAAAATAAATAAAAATTTTATTTTTATTATATAATAAATTAATAAAAATATCAAATTGAACACAAAATTCACTTAAAGAACACACTCAGTTTAAAAATAATAATTTTGAGATGTGTGTTTGTTTATTGTTGAGTTCTTCAATTATTTAGACACCGCTTGCATCTGAAAACAAATTGAAAAAAATGTACATATAAAATGTGTATACGTGGGTAAGAAAATGCAAAAAACTTACGCTTGCTAAACAAAAATTGCACACATGATGACGCCATTTAAAAGGTTTTATGATTGTGTTGCGCTGTTGTTGTAAATTTAAAATATATTTCCAGATTTTTTACCTAATGTTATAAATGAAATAAATATATATTTGTTGTGTTATTAATATAGCAGTATTTAAAGAACTTTGTGTAATACCTGATGTTACATCAGTGCTGTATTCGAATTTGTTTATTTATAATAAAAGTATTGGTGTTTTCACGATTATTTTTCTATTTTTTTTTTTTTTTGTATTTGAAAAAAAAAAAAAACAATTCCGCTTCACGTTTATATGATTGAAGATTTTTTTGTAACTAAATAGAGCCATGAGAATAACAATGTTACCAATTTGTTGGTTTTCCGCAAAAAATAGCGATTTTTTTTAGAGTAATCACAATAAAGGCTTTGGCTTTAAATTGTTTAACAAGGAAACGGTGATTCTTGAAATTGAGTCAATTACCAAAAAAACTCGAATTTTTTATGATAGAGATTAATAAATTGTATTAAAATAAATACAATATCAAAGATTACCATAGAAGACGTATGATAAGGGAAAATGGATGAAACTACTGGAAAACTATTTTCATGGAGATTTTTTAATGAATTCCTCTTTAGGTGTTCATTTGTAGTGTAGAAAAATATCTTGAATTCAATTGGAAAATTCAATCAGAATCTGTCAGAATCTACTAAAAAACTCTCAAATTCAATCAAAAGGAAAATCACATGGTGATTTTAAAATTACGCTAGTCTGTATGCAGTATTAGACACATTTTGTAAAATATATTGTTTTTTTATTAATTGCTTAAAAAACACTACTTTGTTGTTTACACATTTTTTTTAAATTTTAATTGAATTATTAATTTTTATTGAATTTTCCTGCAGGAAAAGGGTGTTTCTCGATCCGAAATCATTTATCCCGTGACTGATGAAAACGGCACATATCACTAAAATGCCTATTACGTGACAGAAAAAAATTGGACTTATAATTAAACTGTCTCAAAAAAACTTATCCCTAAGCCGGGACAATAGGACAAAACCAAATTTCCAAATTTTTACAAAATATAAAAACTTTCCTAGTCCCATTTACATTTTTTTTAAACTTTATAGTAAAAAAATTCATTAAAAATGATTTTAGAAAAAAAAAATTTCATACATTTTTTTTAATTTTCGGACATAAAAATTGATTGACATTTTTTTTCGTTTTGAAAATTGTCTAATAGTGCATTTACATTGGAATTTTAATCATGTAAAATGCGATTTTATTCTACTTTGTAATCTGTACCGTTTACATTGAAAATTTTTACATTTGAAGGGCTTACTGCAAGAACCTGATAAGCAACATTTTATTTTTTCCTGTTTTTCGCCTTCTGGTGATGTTCCATTGACAGATTTTTTGCAGAAATCTTGCTTTAACCCTTCGTACAAGTATATTGAGAATAAAAGCTCTGCAAAAGTTCTATTTTCTACATTATTTTAAAAGTTTTAAGGCAAAAACCACCATAAAATGAAATGTTGCTTATCGAGTTTTTACAATAAGCCCTTCATTTGAGAAGATTAAAATTGGCATTTAAAATAACAAGTTGGTAATAAATGTGTGTGACTTACAAGGGAAGTATCTCAACCCATATGAACCGATTTGCATGAAACGTAAAATATATATAAAAGGGGCAATTCTAAGGTTGGGGTGTCTCAGCTTATCGGCCATATCGGGGATTTAAGGGTTCAAAACATGGGTCAAAAATGGCGAAAAAAACGTTTTTTGGATTTTTCAGCCATTTTTTCTAAGAAACTATATGATGTTTACATATGAGAAGAAAGGTTCTTTTAATGCATATCCAACGGTGGCATAACCTTGTAAAAGTTCGGCTTTCTTAAATACTTTTTTCACGAAAATGTGTAAATTTTTGGGGGGTATTTATATAAAGACATAGACCTACGATGTCCATATGAATACGAAATAATCTTTATTAAATTTAAGTCAACACGTATTTTTGCGCTAGAGGATATTCCTTTTAGTTCGGGAGTTAAAAAATTTTCCCGAAGGTCCACTTTGTTTCATAAGGGGACAACGAAATTTTAAAACTCTGCACTAAGAAAATTATGTCATTAACTGTTTGTAGGTTATTTTAAAAAGTAATCAGTAAAGTTATTTTAAAAGAAAAATCACTTATTTTATAAAGGATTTAATTTTTTTACTATTTCTGTAGTTTAAAAAATATAATTTACTGTCTTAAAAACGAATTTTCTGTTACATTCATTTTCGGCAGTAAAAAATTTCTTCTATAGTTTTACTGTTTTTCAATACAAAATAAGTGAACATTCAGTAGTTTTTTAATGTTTTGGTTAGTCATTAAATTAACATTTAAAATTGACTGTAATGTGTTTTTATTTTAAATGAAAAAACAGTGGAATGGTTTTTAAATAAAATTTCAGTTGTTTTAAGTGAATATTCAGTGGAATTTACCTACATAATTTTTTGAGTGTGATATGGCCGAAAAGCCGAGACAACCCAACCTTAAAATCGTCTCTTTTATATATATTTTAAGTTTTAGGCAAATTGGTTCATAAGGGTTGAGATACTTCCCTTGTTAGATAAAAACCGCTCTATTGCTTGCTACATACTAGAGTTGTCAGTCGATTAAGAATAATTCGATTAATCGATCAAACAAAACCCAACTCTTGTTCGAATAATTCAAAAATGACGATTTTCGAATAACGAATAAATCGATTAATTAATGTCGATTAATCGAACAATTTTTTTTTAATTAAAAAATTAAATAAATGATTAGAATTTGATTTATTCTCATAAATTTTGAAAGATTTTATACAAAATGTAGGAAAGTTAAAATATATTGTACACAGAAAAAAAAATTTTGTCAATACAATTAATTTCATTGTTAATACAATTAAACATTTAATTGAAACTGAGCCTACATTGGATTTTGTCAATACAACATTGACTTTTGTAACTTTTTAAAAAATATCAACTCGTTTTTGTCAATTAAATTCATTGTTGTATCAACAATGAAATTAATTGAAAAGTTTGTAATAAATTATATTAACGGAAATAAACATGCTTTAATGTCATTTTATTGAAAAAAATCTAAAAATAGAACAAAAAAAATCTAAAATAAAAAAAAAAAAAAAAAAAAAAAAACATTAGCCGGCAGCTGGAATCGAACCCGCAACGAACATGATACGAGTCTAGCACACTACCACTGTGCTATTCCTTGTATATATTTGTAATTGACTATACGCGTATATTAAAGGAAATAAACCGGTTTTAATGTTATTTTATTTAAAAATAATATAAAAAACTAAAAAAAAAAAAAACATCTAGCGGCAGCTGGATTCGAACCGGCAACTAACATGGTACGAGTCTAGCACACTACCACCGTGCTATTTCTCATATATATTGTACTTGACTTAACGAGTATAAAAGGTGTTGCAGAATAGCAAAACAAAAATAATTTAAAATAAAAATAAAAAAATGTTTCCGCCAGCTGGCAGCGAACCCGGAATGTTCATCATTTGAGTCTAGCACACTACCACCGAGCTATCGTCACATATATTTGAGCGTCATTAAATGAATTTATAAGGTGTCTGTGTTATTAATGCGCTTTTTCTGCATTTTTTAACAATGATTTTAATTGATGCATTTAATTGGAAATTAAATTGGATTTTTGTCACATTAACTATATACATTGTTGATACAATTAAAAACGTTGTTGAACTGGAAGTTAGTTGCTAACAATTTGTTTTGTTACTTTTGATTTCACGATATTTTTTTCTGTGTAGCCATAGCCCTGGATAGCACATCCATTATAGAATTAGAGGGAGTTATCAAGTTTTTAATAAATAATTTAGAAAAAATTAATAATTCTTTTGCATCAGACTTACTAAAACGTATTAAAATAAGAATTAAATACGTAAATATTTTTTCTAAATTCTGGAAATTTTCCGAGCAATGAAAGTTTCTTAAAATATTCTTCAAAAAGCGAAACAAAAGAATATGCAAATGAATTATACTCCAGATTATTTTATGTTGAAAGTAATCACAATAATTCAGATAAAAGAATTGAAATAGAGGAAGTTATTAGTAATGAAAATAATAATCTTTTATGCAAGTTAAATAATTCAATTCAAAGTATTAAAAATTCAGAAAATAAATTGGACTTCAGCGATATATCAGACGATATGGTATATTTGGAAAAATCTGAAAAAAAAGAACAGAAAAAATAGATAAACATTTTTATGATCTTCTTACTATATCACCTACTTCAACAATTAGCGAAAAAGTGTTTTCAAAATCTAATTTAATAAAAAAAAAAACAAAAATCGTTTGAAAGCAAAAAAATTGGGTCAACTTTTATTTTTAAAAGATTATTTCTTAAGAACAACTTAAATTGTCTTATTTGACAAAAATTAAAATCATTTATGATATATTTTGTCTGAATACTTCAAATAATAATTTGTATTTGAATTATTTCTCAACAAGTATTAAAATCGACATCCATTAATTAAAAGTGATCTCAGTTATTCAATTTTTAAGTTTTTTTTAACTTTTAACTATTTTATTTTTAAGTTTTGTATGCATTTTTTCGTTAATAAAAATTTTAACTTTCTTATTTTAAGATCTTTTATAAGAATTGTTTATTTTTTTGTTAATAAAAATATTTTTTAAAATAATTTTTTTTATTCGTTATTCTCTTCGATTAATCGAATAAATTTTAATCTTTAATCGTTTGATCGAACGAGGAAAAACAATTATTTGAATTATTCGAACAAAGTTGAAAGTCGAATAATTGACAACTCTACTACATACGTAACTAAAATCGCTACTTTTAGCAAAAAAACTCTTTGTTGACAACAGTCTTTAAAAATGTATTCTCAACAGTGTTACCGTTGAGAATTTTGAAAAAGTCGCAGAAAAAGTCGTTTTTTACAAAAAAAGTCGCACAAAAAAGTCGTTTTACTAAATAAAAGTCGCACATTTTTTTAAGGGTTGAAGATTTTTTTTTAAATTTTGTTTTTGTATTAGGGAGTGAAGATAGGGCTTAGGTATGTTTGGAAAAAAATTTAGGGTAAAAATTTCAAAATTTAACTCTTTTTTTGGCGTTTCCGGGGCAGTTGTGGGGCTTTTTGTGGACTTTTACGCCCAAACAGAAATAAAATCTAAGATCGATCCCCATTAGTTTTTCCTCCCTAACATTTTTTCCAAACATACCTAAGCCCTAACTGTCCCAAGGGTGCCTCTGGAGGAGTCAAGTGTATGACCGAAGCCCAATTGTTTTTTAACCCTAACCCTCATTAATTTTTACCCCCCAAAATTTTTTCTGACCATACCAACAACCTATCTCCATTTCATAAGTGTGTTTAAATGCAATAGTTTACGATAGTATAGGATATATCTAAAGGAATGGGCTATATCCTTTGAAATGGGCAATATCTTTTGGAATGGACGATACATATTTTTATCGTAATTCCGTTTTTTGATGACTTTTGTTTTCATTTGATTATGCATTTTAACAATGTAAATAATGTAAAAATCTAAAATTCGAATATTTGGTAAAATTATTTAAAATTTGTAAATTTTGCAAAATTACGCAGTATATGGTTTAAAAAAGAATAATATATTTCACTTAACAAAAAAAGGGGAAAAAGGTCGCACAAAGTTGGAAAAAGTTGCAAAATTAGACAAGTTTGAAAAAGTCGCACAAAAAGTCAAAAAGGTTGCAAATTGCAACTGAAGTCGCACAACGGTAACACTGATTCTCAATATAAATACTCTCCTACTCTCTCTTTTTCTCCTTTTTTTTTGGTTTTAAAAAACGGAAAATCCAAATTCTCAAACACATATATTTTACAACACAAGCACTGTTGCCAACTATTTTTAACCAAAAACCTCTAAATTTCACTAAAAAAGCGCTAGAAACCGCCAAAAATAAATTTAGCGGGGAAAATTTTAAATTCTCCCGCTAAATTACGAAAAAAAAGCGCTAAAAACGGAAAAACTTGGCATTTTTGATTGACAAAAAAGAAAAATTAAAAAAAAAAACCTCCAAATTATTTTTTCTACGAAAATTGACTTTTCACTAAAAACGCGCAAGAAACCGCCGAAAAAAATTTAGCGGGAAAATATTAAATTCTCCCGCTAAGTTACAAAAAAAGCGTTAAAACTCAACAGACTTGGCGTTTTCGATTGAAAAAAAAGAAAAATTGGAAAAAACCTCTAAATTTTTCCCACTAAATCCAAACAAAAAGCGCTATATTTTCCCGCTAATACACAGTTCCCGCTAAAACCAATTTTCCCCCGCTAAATCCAAACAAAAAGCGCTAGATTTAGCGGGAAAACCTCCAACTTGGCAACAGTGAACACAAGGATATTTTATGATCGTAATATTTTATTGTTATACAAATGGTCTTTCTAAGATGATGTAGATTCTACATTGTAGAATAAGAATATTATATTAAAGAAAACATTTTAAGGTCTCGTTTTAATTTAAAAAAAATAATACAATTTTAAAGAAATTAATTTAGATATAGGCCTCTCCCAGCAAAACTTTGGTAATGGGTAGTGATTATATAACACATTACCAGGTAATGTATATACCTTATTTGTAGCATTATTTTAGGATGTCTTACCAAACATTTGTTCCACAACGTATTATTTTAAAGTGAAAAATAATGCATTACTAATAATTTGCTATGTAATGCATCATTATTGTAAAAAATGTATTTCATATTTGTTATTTCTAAACATTAAATCATGGATGACTTATATTTGGTTACATTATGTATTAGTTGAAAGTTTGAAATAATGCATTATTTATAATTGGATGCATAATGCATTACAATAACATAAAAAATAATTATTTTATAAAAAAATGCATAAGTTTAAACTAGAGATGGGCTCACGACAGGAAATTTCTAACGACACACACTCACGAGCATATTTTATCTACTTACACTCAATTACAATCACGTGAGTAAATTTAATACAAAATTACTTTTTCACTACTCGTAACACCTTATATATTATCTTCTGGTATGCTATATTATTTCATTTCTCGTAACCTATAAAATATCATATATTTTACACCTTACTCGTATTCTTCGTTTTAAATTTATGACTTATTTTATACCTTACTGGTATTCTTTGTGATAATGTGGATGCATTACTTTGAGTCTCATCGCCTGTTAAAATCATCAATGCTGCAATGTATAAAATAAGAGATCCTATACCTTATTTTATACCTTATTTGGTAATCTAAGTTTTGCTGGGCTGTTCTGTCTTTCACAACTTTTCAAATCATGAAAATTTCCGAATCACATGAAATCAAGTTTAGTGATGTTGAAATCCAATAATTAAAATTTAAAAAATTATAAGGAAAAAAGTGCATTCGTTTTACTTTCACCAAATTTTATTTATGTGAAACAAAACGAAAAAGAAATTCGGATATAAAATCTAGAACACCACAAAAATTCGGAAATTTTCATTTTCACATTTTTTGTGTGAATTACTTTTTTTGGAACAGCGGCCATAAAAATTCTTGTGAAAAAAACAATAAAATTATGGTCTCAACCTAAGCTTTTTATAATCCAATTTTTTTAAATCTTTTAATTTTTTGATAAATTTTGTACCAAAATGGTCTTTTCTTAGATTTTTAAACAAAATTGTATATACAGTCAAACTCGGTTATAACGAACTCGGTTATAACGAATTCTCGGTTATATCGAACTAATTCTAAAGTCCAGACGTTTTAGCATCAATTTTCACACAAAATACTTCTTTTATAACGAACTCGGTTATAACGAATCCTCGGTTAAAACGAACTACTTATTGCGGTCCCACGAACTCAATTTCATGTATATTAACCTTTTTATATCGAACTCCCATAAATATTTTTTAATGTGTGGCAATCATGTTTATCAAACTAACAAAAATTTGGAATTTTTTGTTTTATATTATAATTTTGATAAAATTTATTTATATTTTTAATGATTTCTTCTTAATAAGTAGTTTATTTACGAAAAATACATCAAATAAAACAAAATTGGATACATTTTTTTTGGAAATAAAACTAGGTTGATAAAAAATATACCCCGCTTATAGCGAACTTCGCTTATAACGAACTATTTTCACTGGTCCCCCGGAGTTCGTTATAACCGGGTTCGACTGTATATTTTTTTCTCAATTTTTAATAACAAAAATTAGTAGAAAACCGGTAAAAAATCAGTATTTAGTAATGGTCACTTATAAAAAAACGTACTAAAAACTAAAATTATACTGTAAATTAGTAAAAATGTAGTAAATTTAAAGTTATAACACATTTACTGTATTTTTTACTGTAGGACTTCTATGAGTGTACCAATTAAAAAAAAGAATTAAAACACATTTCTTAAAATATTTTAAGGGGTTAAAATCTAAAATCCGTTGAGTATATCCAGAAATATTTGCAAAAGAAGGCAACGCTGTTGGTTTTAAGGGCTTAATCCGCAAAAAAATAAAAGATGATTCGATAAAATTTTTCTGATAAAAGATTCTAAAATACTTAAGAATGCCAAAATACTTATGAAAATGTATTCAAAGTGTCTGTGCAAAAACCGTGTTGAGTAGTGTAATTAATATACATAATAATCAATGTTGCCACCTCATGTGTAACTGCTCATATCATGTGTAATTTTTTTTCATGTGTAGCCCATGTAAAATTGGCTGCATGTGTAATAGACTGGCACAAAATGCAAAAACATTAAAATCTTGTGCTCGACAAGGATGCCCCAATTCCAATCGATAAAATAAACATATTGTATTACAGACATTTTTATACCCTCCAACCACAGTATGGGGGTATACTCACTTTGTCATTCCGTGAGTAACGCATTAAAATATCGGTGTAAGACCCCATAAAGTATATATATTATTGATCAGTGATCGATTCTAAGACATTCTAGCGGTGTCCGTCCGTCCGTCTGTCCGTCCGTCCGTCTGTAGAGGACGCGATACAGTCCAAAATATAAGAGCTATACTTCCGAAGTTTGGCACGAATATGTCTTATATTCCTAGGCAGGTTAATTTCGGAAATGGGCAAAATCGGACCAAGGGGAAAAAAGTTCCCCCTTGGAGAACTAAACCAACCTAAGAAAACCCGCATTTTTTGCAGGGTTTTTTGTACTTTTGCTAAGCAAATGCAACATTCTTATCTCAGATGAAGTTCGAAATTGCTAGGGGAAGGTGCTCCCTAACGTCTCCCACCAACCCCCCCCCCCCCCCAAAAAAAAAAGACGCCCCTGGATTTACATTTTGGAGGGTATAAAAGATTCGGCACAGCCGAATGTAACACTCTCACTTGTTTTTTTCATATTTTATTTATTGAATCTTCACTTTAATTCCGTGAACTAACAATAAGTGTTCATATCTTATATCTAAATATTCTTAATATTTAGTCCAGCCAGTGCCAGACAAAATTTCATTTTCTCATATATGAGGCATTCCATACCAACTGTTCCACTACAGAAAAACCATAGTGGTTTCAATGGGATATCACTTGCAAAGTATTCGCTCTTAGGGTACTATTAAATAACAAAAATAAAATTTAAGTTTTTTTTTTCAAAAAGTGGGCCTTGTAGGCGCGGCCAAATATTGAAAATATCAAACTTTTTTGCCTGAGTATCTTTACTTTAATATTAATGCAAATTAAATGAAACACAGTAAAGTTTTTAAGACAAAAGTTTTTTATAGATTTTTGTATGGGCTATCAATTAAAAAAAAAAATTGGAAAATTTTCAGAAGAAGTTCTAAATTTTTCAAATTTAAACTTAAACCTTATTTATCAAAAAACATGCCGCAATTTTATTTCATTTTTAATTTAAAAAAAAAAAAAGTTAAAGTGCTTTTCTATCTGTTCTGAAATTTTCAGAGATGTGTTTTGCCTTGTTTTCGAGAAATCAAATGTCAAATATACAATAATAGTGTATAAAACGTGTGCGCATTAGGGATATAACTTTTTTTTAGTGCAAAATACGTGAAGTGGTACCACTTCAGTACCATCTGGGGAATATTGTTTTAGTAATATAAAACAGTTTTTTTTCCGCACCGAAAGAGATTTCTTAAGTGCTTTAAATTTTTATTTACATTTTTTAAAAATTATGATTTCTTAAATATCGCGATTTGATAAAAATTTTGCATTAGATATGAAAACTAGTTCGGTATTGAAGATAATATAAGAATTTTAACAAAAAATAACTTATTTAAGACAAGAATAACTGTTTTGATAAAAAAATAAATAAATGAATATAGACAAAACTTCAACGCTGTCGGTGCGGAAACTTTATTCACGATAGAGGAAAAGTGGCACCATATTTTTTTATATTTTTACATGCTATACAAGGCTATGGGGTGGTATTTTTGATATTTGCAAAAATTGCAAAAAGTTATATCCCTAGTGCGCATGAGTAATATCAATACTTAGAAAATATTTTAAGAGGCGATGGGAGCGTAAGTGAGTTTTTATTTACGATCACGCACGCTAATGAAAGAAAAAAAAATATTCAAGCACGATATTTTATTTTACTCACGCTCACGTGAACATCGTGACCGTGACTTATGTTTTTCTACTCACGTGTGCGTGAATGAGCGTGAGCAAAATAAAATATCGTGCGTGACAAAATTTTTTCTTTCATGAGCATGCGAAATCGTTTTTAAAAACTCACTCACGCTACCATCGCACTGTGGTTCCAAATCCAAATCTAGGTGGACAAAAGTCTAAAAAGTTTGAACCTCTAAATTAAAAAATCGTAGGTGTTTTAAATAGCTAACAACATGCCTAGCCTAGACGGTAAATATTTTGATAGAACATCAATGTTCTTTCACGAAAATGTTTGTAATTAAAAACTTAGGAAATCAATACAAAACTAAGTAGCTTATACCAAGTGAATTATTTGCAGGAGATTACCGTAAATTGTTTTTTATATAGCCATGGGTATCAAAAAAAATTTTCATGGGTTCGAAATTTTTTCGCGATTTCTTAATATCGGTTTTTGAAGTTAGGGTCATAAGTAAAAAAAAAAAAATTATCAATCTTTCAAAGCTTGCCAAAAAAAAACCGCTCCAAGTTGCGGGCAAGCCACTATATACATCTCTTAAAGTAACTATCAGAGAGTATGTTTCATCTCATCCAGCGGCGCACATTGGGTTCAAATGATGCCAAAGTGGCGATTAATTGAAATTTATAAATGAAGTTTTTGTTATAAAATTTGGTATGGGGTAAAAGTAGATAAAATTCTGCAACACTAGTTATCAAAATCAATCAACTAAGTTGTTTACTTTTTTTTCGGTGAGCTGTCAAAGTTAACAAATTATTGCAGTTTTTGAAAAAAGTAAAAAAATTTAAATTTTTTACAATTTAAGCGATTATTAGTGGTATTAATTCTTTTAAAAGAAAATCTTTTATAATGGAACCTTAAACACTAGCGATTAAGCTAAATTTTTAAATTTTTTTTGTTTATAAAAATTGTGTCTCAATGTTTTTAATAATTTTTTTAAAAAGGGTCCAAAATTGGGATATTTTCCATATTTAATGGGCCACATATATTAAGTTAGTAATAGTTGGATTTAGTTTTGTGGATTTCAAAAAAGTATAGGATATCAGCTTTTATTTAAAAGAAAAAAAAGTACGGACAATGCCCGGCCCTTTTTTTTTATTCCCGTTTTTGTGTAAAAAGTCTGGGTATCGTTAATTAAACAAGGCCATTATATGTGTGTTTATACCCTTCAACTACGGTATGGGCTTACACTCACTTTGTCATTCCATAAGTAACGCATCGAAATATGGGTTTAGGACCCCATAAAGTGTATATTATTGATCACTGATCGGTTCTAAGACATTCTGTGACTAACAGTGTGTCCGTCCGTCCGTCTGTTGTTGAGAACACCATAAAGTACATAAAACAAGAGCTAGAATCCTGAAGTTTGTCACAAATATGTATAATGGTCATAGGCTGGTTAAGTTCTTGAACGAGCAAAATCGGACCAGGGGGGAAAAAGTTCCCCCTTGAAGAACTAAAACTACCCCAGAAAAATATTTTTTTTCCAAGTTTTATTTGTATATATGTTCAATAAATGAAACATTTTAATGCCATATGAAGTTCATCGAACTGAATTCGAACCAAGGGGGATCAGGAAAGCGAATTTTTTCGGTCCGCCCCTTTGTGGGGGCGTGTATAGAAAAAATAATTTAAATAATGATAAATTTTTATTAATTAGGTGCAAAAAATGACATCAATTTTTTTGGCAAGGTTTATCGTGAGAGGAAGGTGTCCCCCATAGTCTCCCGATAAACCCCCCACCCCCTACGCCAAAAAAACGTCCCTCCATTTGTTTTTGGTAGCTTTATTACATGTTTAAGGATTTCGTATTTTTTTCCAAAAACAAAGAAACGACTAAAAGATTAAAAAAAAAAAACATTTTGTTAATTTTTTTTTCTCAAATGCTGTGTTTTTATGTATTTTTGATAATTCGTTAATAAAAAACTACAATATTCCCATAAATCACTTTTTTCAGATAAATTTTTTACATTTATGAGATTTTGTGAAAAACAAAAATTGGATTATAAATAAAATTTAAAATAATATAAATACATATTGTGCGCTCTTTCTTTGATTACTTTGATAGCACATTATGTACACTTTAATTTCCATTTTTTTTTATTAATTTATCGCTTTTCATTCCAAAGTTACAGCAAAAATGGTGAACTATAACCCTTTTTTCCGAAAAACAAAAAAACGCCTAACAGGTTAAAAAAATTTTTTTTTTCCAAATTTTTTTTTTCCAAAATTTGTATTTTTATGTGTTTTTATTAGTTCATCAATAAAAAAATATAATATTCTAAAACTACTGCTTATCTGAATTAATCGCCATTTTGGGTACCATCGAACCCAATGTGCGGCGTTCAGCTGCATTTTTTATAGCGTTTTTAAAAGTCATTTTTTCTGCAATATTTATAACTCTCAAGAAAATGCTTATAATATTCAGGATCTTCTGCACATATTTTTGCAACAAATACCTCTACAGTATTTTCTATAATTGTTATATCACATATTTTTCTTTTCCCGCAACTCTAGAAGCACAAAAAGGATTTAATTCATACATTCTAAAAAAACAACACATTAAAAGTAATTCGACATAGCTGGGCTTTACTGTAATGATCAGAAAAGCTTTTTATATCATTTTTAAATACTTCCTTTTAATTTAGTGCCCTAAAGTAGCAAAAAGTAATTAAATTTTTCCAGTTGTAGCGAAAAGTCCAATTAAGTTGAAGCTATTTTAGTGAAACCCACTGTATTTTCAAAAATATTGAAGCTACAATTTTTTAAAGCATTTTTTTGAAATCAGCGACCCCATAAACATAAAATATCATGGTTAAATACTTTTGTCCACCTAGTTTTGGAATCGGAACCACAGTGCATCGTCTCTTAAAATATTTTTTAAGTATTGATATTACTCATACGCACACGTTTTATACACCATTATTGTATAAAATTAGCGTGTTGCAATCTTTGACATTTGATTTCTCGAAAACAAGGCAAAACACATCTCTGAAAATTTCAGATCACATAGAAAAGTCTTTTTGCTTTTTTTTTTTAATTAAAAAAAAAATAAAATTGCGGCATGTTTTTTGATAAATAAAGTTTAAGTTTAAATTTAAAAAATTCAGAACTTCTTCTGAAAATTTTCCAATTTTTATTTTTTTAATCGATAGCCCATACAAAACTCTATAAAAAACTTTTGTCTTTAAGACTTTACGGGACAGAAATATTTTTATGAACAAAAATTAAAAATTTATCAGCATGTGCGTTTAGAAAAAAAACAAAAACTTTTGTTTAAAAAAAAAATTATGCCAAAAGTTGTGAAATATAGAGTACATTCCGGGACCAATATTAATAAAATTTTATTGGGTAATTATGGTCCAGCGTTCAATCTCTAAGACAGAAAAATGTGTACTTAATCCTTTTATCCCCCTTATGACTTAATTAGTCTCAAAGGCGGCATTTTAATTAGCTAAAGTAAATTTTAGTACTCACATTTCCATTTTGAAGATACAACGCTGGACCAGAACTACTCCTTGGAAATTTTATAAATATTTTTCCCGGAATGTACTCTATGTTGTGCAACTTTTGGCGTACATTTTTTTAAAAATATTCTTTTCAAGCAAGCACTAAGATTGCAAACTCCGTTAATTTTTTCCTTAAAAAGGTCCTAAATCCCCATCATTTGAGGGTCAAGGTAAAACAAATTTTACAAAAGCTTACACTAAGAAAAAAAAAAATTTCAAATCAATCAGAAACAATCTCAAATTAAAAAGAAAACTGTGACAAAAGTCAACAAACTTTGTTTTTGCTTAATTTGAGAATGTTTATTTTTATTTTTAAAATAGGCGAATAAAAACTAACGTTTTAAAATCAAAGTTGTTTCATTTTCAATTTAAAGTTGAGAAATTATTGATTTTAGGTTGATATATTTTTATTTTTATGTTGTTCCCTACCATTTTATTTTATTTATTAAAACATTTTTTTTTTTTTAAATTTTAATATAAAACAATTTATTTAACATAATAAAGAAACAATATGCAGTTTTGTATACACACAGAAAATAGATTCAGTTGCAACAACCGAATTGTTTGCCAACTGAATTTTTGCGGTTGCACGAACTATCACATAATTCAGTTGCCTCTACTGATAATTCAGTTGCATCTACCGGTAAATTCAATTATAGGAACGGAATATTTTTATGTTATAATTTACATTGGTTAGCGTGATCGAATTTTAAAAAGCGTTATATGGTTGCACCAACCAATATTATTTTTACACAGTTTCTATTGAAATAAAATTTTTATTATTTTTTTAATTTTTATTTAAACAATTTTATTAATTAATTTGATTGTATAAAATAAACATACATAGTTTAAAAAGTAAAATACATACATACATACATACACAGAGAAAAATAAATTTCCAACTGAATTTTTCAGTTGTTTCAACTTAAAATTTGGTTGTTGCTACTACATTTTGATGTGGCTAACGAATTTTATAGTTGTTTTAATTAAAAGACAGTTATAATAACAACATTTTGTTGTAACTACCGATATTTAGTTGTTTTTACCTTAATTCAAATGCATCCACCTATTTTGTGTTGCAACAACTGAATTTCAGTTAGAAATTAGCAAATTTGTTTTCTGTGTGTATAAGAAATTTTAGTATCAGAATCTGAGATTTTTTCTATGGAAAAATATCTCAGAATCTGAGAATTTTTCTTTAGAAGAAATATTTCATAATCTGATAATTTTTAATTGAAAAATATATCAGAATCTAAGAATTTTACTGTTAAAAGAATATCTCAGAATTTTCTATAGAAAAAATATCTCAGAATCTGATAACTTTAAATTAGAAAAATTCTTACATTCTGATATATTTTATATGGAAAAATACTTATATTATGTCTCAGATTCTAGAACATGTTTCTTAAAGAAAAATTACCCGATTCTGAGACATCTTTACTATTGAGAAATTCGTAGATTCTGAGACATTTTGTCTATAGAAAAATTCTCAGATTCTGAGACATTTTTCCTATAGAAAAAGTCTCGGGTTCTGACACATTTTTCCTATAGAAAAATCGGATTCTGAGACATTTTTCCTACAGAAACAGTTTCGGATTCGGAGACATTTTTCCTATAGAAAAATCTCAGATTCTCAGACATTTTTTCTATAGAAAAAGTCTAAGATTCTGAGACAATTTGCCTTTCAAAAAATCTCTGATTCTGAAATATTTTTCCTATAGAAAGTCTTAGATTCTTAAACATTTTCCCTCTAGAAAAATTCTCAGATTCTAAAACATGTTTCCTATAGAAAGTCTCAGATTCTGATAAATTTTTACTATAGAAAAAGTCTTAGTCTGATACATTCTTTCTATAGAAAAATCTCAGATTCTGAAACATTTTACTTATAGAAAAACTCTCAAATTCTGAGTCATTTTCCTTAAAGAAAAACTCTCAGATTCAGAAACGTTTTTCCTATAGAAAAAGTCTAAGATAATGAGACATTTTTCCTATAGAAAAAGTCTAAAATTCCGAAACATTTTTTCTATAGAAAAAGTCTCAGATTCCGAAACATTTTGTCTACAGAAAAAGTCTCAGATTCTGAGACATTTTTCTTATAGAAAAAGTCTCAGATTCTGAGGCATTTTTCCTATAGAAATAGTCTCAGATTTTAAGACTTTTATCCTATAGAAAAAGTCTCAGATTTTGAGACTTTTTCCTATAAAAAAACCCCGATTTTGAGACATTTTTCCTATAGGAAAAGTCTCAGATTCTGAGACATTCTTCCTTTAAAAAAAGTTAGATTCTGAGAAACTTTTTTTATAGAAAAAGTCTCAGATTCTGATACACTTTTTCTATAGAAAATTTCTTAGATTCTGAGACACTTTTTCTATATAAAGAAGAATGTCTCAGAATCTGAGACTTTTTCTATAGGAAAAAGTCTCAGATTCTGAAACACTTTTTCTATAGAAAAAGTCTCAGATTCTGAGATACTTTTTCTATAGAAAAAGTCTAAGATTCCAAGACACTTTTTCTATAGAAAAAGCCTCAGATTCTGAGACACTTTTTCTATAGAAAAGTCTCCGATTCTGAGACACTTTTCCTATAGAAAAAGTCTAAGATTCTGAGACGCATTTCCTATAGAAAAAGTTTCAGATTCTGAGACACTTTTCCTATAGAAAAAGTCTCAGATTCGGAGACACTTTTCCTATAGAAAAAGTCTCAGATTCGGTGACATTTTTCCAATTGAAATTGTCTCAGATTCTGTGACATTTTTCCTATTGAAAAATTCTCAGATGTATGTTTTTGGGAGTGCACATACATACATTAATTTCCATATTATTATATTTAGCCGTTAAAAAAAGTTGTTACCAGTCTCAGCACCAGACTTCTTGGGAAATGTTTCATTGTTTTTTTTTTATACCCTCCAACCACAGTATGGGGGTATACTCACTTTGTCATTCCGTGTGTAACACATCGAAATATCGGTCGGGGACCCCACAAAGTATATATAATATTGATCCATGATAGAATCTAAGACATTCTAGCGATGTCCGTCTGTCCGTCCGTCCGTCCGTCTGTAGAAATAACGATGCAGTCCAAACCAAAAAAGCTAGACCCCTGAAATTGGGCAAGAATATCTCTTATGTTACTGGTAAGGTTAAGTTCGAAGATGGGCAAAATCGGATCAGGGGGAAAAAAATTCCCCCTTGAAGAACTAAAACGACCCCTAAAAAATACGATATTTTTACGAGTTTTTTTGAATTTTTGCTCAACAAATGTAACATTTGTATGCCATATTATGTTCATAGACCTGCGCTTGGACCAAGGGGGTTAGAAAATTCGATTTTTTTCAGGCCGCCCCCCTTGGGGGCGTGGTTATAGAAATTAATTAAAAATAACGATACAAATTTATTATTTAAGTGCAAATATCATACACAAATAGTTTGTAAACATATAAAGCGGGGGTACAGGTGTCCCCCACCAACTCCGCCGACCCCCCACCCACAAAAAAAAAGACGCCCCTGCGATTTTTTTTAATTTTAAACGCGTTGGAGGGTATAAAAGATTCGGCACAGCCGAATTTAACACTCTTACTTGTTTTTTTTTGTAGTTGGTACTTTTATTGTTGACTTATGGATTGTTTTTATAACATCTTTATTATCAGAATTAAATCCGCATATGCAAAAATCTAAAATAAGTATTATTTATTATTTGCCAACATTTCAGCAGTAATATCATCTTACCGTCAAGTTTGGTATCAGTTTCCTTTATTATCTAATATTGCCCGAAAAAACGTGTGAAATGTGTTTCATTTTTATTTTATTAACTTATTATTTTTATTTTTTTGACGTTTAATAATTTTAATCAAAATGAAATCCTAACAAACAATTATTAGTTAATACCACCAATACAAATTTTTAATTTAGTAGAACTTTACAAAAAATTAAAAAAAAATTAAATTTGGTTAACTTAACCAACATTTTCAGTTGCTGATACAATTATTTAATATATTTGAAATTTATCGATTAAAGCAAGTGAATTTTGATCGAGAGGGAAAATATACACTAAAAATAACATTTGTACTACCTAAATATTTTTCAAAATTGTTATAAGTTTTTAGTTTTTGTACATTAACCAACTTATTAGTTGCTAATACATAAATTCGGTCACGATTGATATTTGTCTATGACTATTGTTATTTATTTGGTTTGGCGATAATGTTTTTGCAATAACAACTAAAAATTAATTTGACTTATTAAAATTTGATTTTTATGATGGATTCCAACTAAATCTTTCTCTGTGTTGAAGATTTCTGATATTTTTTATGTGAAACCGTCTATGTATCCTGGTAAAATGATAAACTCTGTTATCAGACCCCAGCAAAAAAAGTGCGGAGTACTTCTATTTGGAGTGCTTTAAAACTATAACAAATGTAAGGAAATACAACAAAAATAACAAAAAACACAAGAAAAAATCGCAAAGGACTTCTTTTCCACTCCATAAAAAGTTGATATTCAGCTCTTAACTCATTACCTTCCGCGACACTCCCATACAAAAATAAGTAGATATTCAGTAGATAAGAAGTACTCCGAGCTTTCAAACAAGTTCCAACTACTTCCCTGGAGTAGTTCTTATCTACTGAATATCTACTTACATTTGTATGGAGGTGTCGCGATAGGTAATGAGTTAAGAGCTGAATATCTATGAATTCTGGAGTAGAAAAAACTGTTTGTGTGTTTTTGTCTTGTGTTTTTTGTTATTTTTGTTGTATTTCATTACATTTGTTTTAGTTTTAAAGCACTCCACTGGGAAGTGGTAATGACTTTTTTTGGAGGGACTATATTGACTGTGTTAAAAACATAAATTACTTAAAAATTGCACATTATACTTAACTTGATTAAGCCCCTATGACACTACATTTTTTTTGTATTTTATTTTTTATTAATTGATAGAATGAAACAGCAAAAGAAGAAATGAAAAAGAAACATAAAATAAACAAACAAATAGTGATGATTACTTTTATTTAAATAAAAACCCGCTTAATAAATACCAAAAACAGTAAAAAAAAACAAAAAAATCGCTTCATTTAATGAAAAACAGAAAAGTTGGCAACACTTAATATCATTCATGCGTAAATGTCAAAAAAAAAATGTAAAATTTTTAAATTTTTTTGACATTCAATCACTTGATAACCAAATTTATCGATAACACAAAAATAAAATTTGACGTTTACTGTTTTTTTTAGTATGCTTTTACTATTCACACTTATTCAGATTTCCTATGGTGATATATTTGCACTGTTCACATAAATTCCATCAATACAAAAAAATGTAGTGTCATAGGGGCTTTAAGGCTGGATTACTCAATGCTCCGTTATAAAATAACTCTCCGTTAAATTTAACTTTTTCATACAAATTTTGACATAAGGCTCCGTTAAATCGGCAGTTAGCATCTAACTTTTCATTGAGTAATCCGCCCTAAATTTAATTATTTTATTAAAATTTCTTTCCGGGAATTGAATTTTAAAGTCAAGTTTATAATTCTCATCAATTATTTTTTCCACGACAACAACCAGAGAAGCCCTTTAACCAAAGAATAACAAAATCAAGTTAGTTAACAAAAAAAAAAACATATTGAAGTTTATAACTTACCATCGCTTATAGATATTTAACATAAATTTATTTTTTTTACAGATATAATTCATTATATCTTAGGGGCTATTCCTTTTTTTAACAAAAATTTCCATTTTTTTTTTGCAAAAAGTAAGAAATGACGCAATATTTTTTTTATACCCTCCAACTACAGTATGGGGGTGTACTCACTTTGTCATTCCATTTGTAACGCATCGAAATATCGATCGGGGACCCCATAAAGTATATATATTATTGATCTATGATCGATTCTAAGACTTTTCTAGAATGTCCGTATGTCCGTCCGTCCGTCCGTCCGTCTGTATAAGACACGATGCAGTCCAAAATAAAAGAGATAGGCTCGTTAAGTTTGGCAGGAATATGTCTTTTGGTCCTAGGCAGTTTAAGTTCGTAAATGGGTAAAATCGTACCAGGGGGAAAAAAGTTCCCCCTTGAAGAACTTAACTAACCTCTGAAAAACGCCATATTTTCACAGTTTTTTTTGTATTTTTGTTAATAAATGAAACAATTTGATGTCAGAAAAAGTTCAAGGTCCTGCACTTAGACTTAGGAAATAAAAAAAAATCGTTTTTTTTTGCCCGTCCCCCTTTTGTGGGCGTGGATATTAAAAATGTTTTTAAATAATGATAAAATTGTACTACTTAAGCTCAAAAAGCATAATAAATGAATTTTTAAACATTTACCGCATGGGTTTATGTGCCCCCAATAACCCCTACTGACCCTTCTCCCCAAAAAAAACGCCCCTGCATTTTTTTTATTTTTTTATTTTTTATATGTTGGAGGGTATTATAGATTCGGCACAGCCGAATTTAACACTCTTACTTGTTTATAATGAACATGTTCAAATTAAAAATGTTTTCATCTTAAAATTTGACATATGATTTTGAAATGTCAATTCACAATTAAAATTAAAATTGTTTGACATCAAATTGAAAATGAAACAATATAGTTTTTAGAATGAAAATTTGAATTGGCAATAACTCAAATTTGTAACGAACTTTTACTACAGCATAATAAATACGAGATTATTCATTTTTAAATTAAGAGGTTAACAACTTCAAAACAAAAATATTTATTTTTAAATCAACATATCCCGAGTAAAAATTTTTGTATGGAGCAATATATGTTCTTATATTATTCCAGATCTGTTGATAGATCCGAGATTTGAAAGATCAGCACTGATCCGAAAAATGGATCGCTAAGATTAGATCAGTTTTAACCGGACGGATACAATTTGATCCGAAAAGTGGGTTTATCTAATTAGATCAGTTTTAATCGGTGGGATACAATTTCATCCGAAAAATGGTTGGATCTTATTGGACCAAGACAAAAAAAAAAAGATTTTTTAGCTGGATAAAAAAAGATAAAATTTCATACGAAAGAAAAAAAAAATATTACAAAAAACTTTAGATAAAATTTTATCCGAAAAAAAAAATCTATTTTTAGAACTATATATAATTTAATCCGAACAATAAAATCTATTTTTAGAACTGATAAAGTTTTATCCAAACAATTTTTTTCAATATTAAGATATAAATATATATAATTAAAATTTATTTAAAAAAAAAAAAAAAACTTCGAGCGGCGGGGGAATCGAACAGCTACCAACTGTTTTGTAATCGCAATCTCTACCCTCTGACCCAGCGGACGTTGTTAATAAATGACAACTTTAAAAGACTATGTTTTAAAAAAACTTAGAAAATTTTTGAAAATAGTTTATCATATATAATTATATCAAGTTTAACTTATATATAATTAAATCCAGTTTATCTTATCGGGTATATGATTGCATCAAATTATATTCGACTTGAATTTGAACAAAATTTTAAAAAAGACTTAGAAAATTTTTGCTAAAATTTGTGATTTTTTTTTTTTTTAGTTTATTTGCTGAGCTAATAGGGGGTTTAATACTGAGTTCAACAACATGATTTTCATCTTCCAATGCTCTTAATTTTCCAAGTTATAAAGCTTTAAAGTAAAAACGGTTTTTGGCTTATGAGCTTCACATTTTTCATCGGATCCAAATTTTCTTTCTGCCGTTGTATATTTAATAAAAATACCTTTAAAATGGTATAAAACATGTATAAACTTTTTTACTCACCAACGGCCAAATAATGAGTTTTAAGTTTTTTTCGGAAGTTTTTTCAGACAAAAATAATTTTATCTAAAAATATTGCTAACATAAGTTCGAACCAAATACACTTTTAATTATTGGCAACAAATAAAGCTTTGATTTGAGCTTGATCTGAGGACTTTAGCTCTCTTAAAACCAGAGATATTGATGGTTAAACATTAAAGTTTTAAAATATTTTTTTCTTCGGATTAAATAATATATAATTATATCAAAATATAATTATTTTTGAAATATTTTTGTTAAAATTCAGGGATTTTATTTTTTTTTAAATTTGAAAAACGAAAACGCATTAAAAAATCATTTAGATTAAAAAAAAATTTAAAAAAAAATAATTTTTTTCTTGACTTAGTCGGGAATCGAACTCAGGGTCCTCAAGAATTATATATTATCATTTATGATGCAATATAGAAAGTTATATTACTATATATAAATAATATTTATTTCTAAATATTATCATAAAAAATAAATTAATCAATATTTTTAAGTTTAGTAAAAAATTAAAGCTTCTAAAACATATTTTCTTTAAAAAAAAAATTAAAAAAAACAACTTTTTTTCTTAGCTCAGCCGGGGATCGAACCCAGGGTCCCTAGGAACCATATATTAACTTATATGATGTAATATATAAAATTATATAACTATAAATAAATAATATTTATTTTTCGATTTTATCATAAAAATTTAATTATTCAATATTTTTAAGTTTAGAAAAAACAAAAAGCTTTAAAAACATATTTTCTTTTTTAAAAAATTAAAAAAAAATAGTTTTTTTCTGGGTTGAGCCGGGAATCGAACTCGGGGTCCCCAAGCATCATATATTATCTTATATAAAGTTACACACAACTATTTAAGTAATATGCATTTTTTAAACATTTAACTTTTAAAATCCAATATGCATTTTTTTAAGTTTTAAAATACAATGGATTAAACAGATTTTTTTTCTATTTAAAAATTTATAGAATTTATATATATTTTTTTTTGACTGATTTTAGGTGCTTTGGGAATCATATATAATTATACAAGCTCTCTTGTATACTTAAATAAAAATATATATGATGCAACATTAAAAAAAAATTTTGAAATACTGTCATATAAAAGTATGCATAATTATATATAAAATATTGTGAAAGAAAAAAATATTTTTTACCTTATACAATTGTATAACATTTTATATGGCGTTACATGTGCCACCATTTAAAATTATATATAGAGTTTAAAAAAAAATTGTATTTATATGGTACCTTACAAAACTATATACGGCATCTCATAAGCCATTTATAATTATATCTTTGATAATATTAAAAAAATAAATGTTTGATGCCATGTATAGTTTTATATAACTGTATATAGAGTTATATGTGCGACCATATATAATTATATTTGAAAAATTTTTTTTTTCGTTTTTTAAGATGGAACCATATATAGTTTTAAATGGTTTCTTGTAATTCATATATAATTTTAAATGGTTTCTTGTAAGTCATATATAATTATATATATAATGATATTGGATTTTTTTTAAATATGCTCGTATACGTTATTTGATATTAAGTCACATATAAATATATATGCAATCAGATTAAGTTATATGTGTCACATATGATTATGTCTCCCACATGTATTTATATATTAATATGGTTATCATTAGATGTAATTTTATATAACTCCATTTAAAAAATTTGGAAAAACTCAATGCGAGATATAATTATGTACTTTGTTTGATATGAAAACATATTATTTCATATGGCTATATATACATACATCAAATAATGTAAAATTATATGTATTCATTTTTACTCGGGATTTCAATATAAATAATAAAATTTTTGGAAAATAATGTAGCATTTTTAAATTAAAAACGAAAATGTTTGATTTAAATATGCTTTTTTCCCTCAGTGTACAAAAAGGCCTTTTAAAAAATTAGGCTTTTAAAGTAAAAAATAGTTGTTAAAAAAAATTCAAAAAAGCGGGAATATGAAATCCCGCGCGGGACGCGGGAATCGGTTATGAAAAGCGGGACAATCCCGCCAAATGCGGGGCGTCTGGCAACCCTATTCTTAGGCAATAAAAATATTTTATAAAGATATTTCGTCATTCGTCAATATTTTTACACTTAAGAAAAATTAAAAATTTTTACTCTCAAAAATTTACCGAACGTAGGGTGCACAATTCAGACAAATATATAAATCTTGGTAACACTTAGGACCTTAGGAACTTAAAAATGGTTAAAAATTATTTTGTCCCGCTAGCTTGTTCTAGACGTCACAGTGTGCAGCCCACAGAGGGACATAAAAAAAAACATTTCCCGGACAAAAGTAACTTTTGGAATTCGCAAAAAATTTTAATGCCAGTATGTTAAGCACGTTTGGAAGCAGATACTCTATTTTTTATACCCTCCACTCCACTGATGGGTATATGAGCAAAAGTATTTTTATACCCTCCAACTACAGTATGGGGGTATACTCACTTTGTCATTCCGTGTGTAACGCATCGAAATATCGATCGGGGACCCCATAAAGTATATATATTATTGATCAGTGATCGATTCTAAGACATTCTAGCGATGTCCGTCTGTCCGTCCGTCCGTCTGTCCGTTCGTACGTCTGTAGATAACACGATACAGTCCAAAATAAAAGAGCTAGACTCCTCAAGTTTGGCACGAATATGTCTTATGGTCCTTGGCAAGTTAAGTTCGGAAATGGGAAAAATCGGACCAGGGGGAAAAAAGTTCCCCCTTAAAGAACTAAACCAACCTCTGAAAAAAATATTTTTTTAGATGATTTTTTGTCTTTTGTTTAACAAATTCAAAAGTTTTATGCTACAAGAAGTTCAAAGTCCTGCATTTGGACCCTAAGAATTAGAAAATGTCGTTTTTTTGGTCCGACCCCCTTTTATGGGCGTAGAATAAAAAAAAAATAAATCGCCCCAGCATTTTTTTTTTATTTTTTTGCATGTTGGAGGGATTCGGCACAGCCGAATTTAACACTCTTACTTGTTTATACCCTCCAACTACAGTATGGGGGTATACTCACTTTGTCATTCCGTGTGTAACATATCGAAATATCGGTCGGGGACCCCACTAAGTATATATAATATTGATCCATGATAGAATCTAAGACATTCTAGCGATGTCCGTCCGTCCGTCCGTCTGTAGAAATAACGATGCAGTCCAAACCAAAAGAGCTAGACCCCTGAAATTGGGCAAAAATATCTCTTATTTTACTGGTAAGGTTAAGTTCGAAGATGGGCCAAATCGGACCAGGGGGAAAAAAGTTCCCCCTTGAAGAACTAAAACGACCCCTTAAAAACACTATATTTTTACGAGTTTTTTTTAATTTTTGCTCAACAAATGTAGTATTTGTATGCCATATTATGTTCATAGACCTGCGCTTGGATCAAGGAGGTTAGAAAATTCGATTTCTTTTGGGCCGCCCTCCCCCTTTGGGGGCGTGGTTATAGAAATTTGTTAAAAATAACGATAAAAATTTATTATTTAAGCGTAAATATCATAAAAATCACACAAATAATTTTTAAACATATATAGAGGGGGTAAAGCTGTCCCCCACCAACTCCGCCGAACTCCCTCCCCCCCACCAAAAAAAGAAGACGCCCGTGCGATTTTTTTTTGTAATTTTAAACGTGTTGGAGGGTATAAAAGATTCGGCACAGCCGAATTTAACACTCTTACTTGTTTTGTTACACTTTGACATTTTTTTTGTTATTTTTTTATGGCACGTTGTTATTAACGTTTTATATATACTTAAACGTGCGAAATCTGTTATAGTAACTCACTTTAGTAAGTTAACTCAATAATATTAACAATTTACTCATTTTTTTCTGTGTAATTATACACAGAAAATAAAATTCAAGTCAACAAACAGCAATTGTGAATTTTTTTTTTATTTTTTTGCATGTTGGAGGGATTCGGCACAGCCGAATTTAACACTCTTACTTGTTTTGTTACAGTTTGAAATTTTTTTTTATTTTTTTATGGCACGTTATTATTAACGTTTTATATGTACTTAAACATGCGAAATCTGTTATAGTAACTCACTTTAGTAAGTTAACTCAATAATATTAACAATTTACTCATTTTTTTTCTGTGTAATTATACATTTTTACAATTTACTCATTACAATTTACTCATTTTTTTTTCTGTGTAATTATACACAGAAAATAAAATTCAAGTCAACAAACAGCAATTGTGAATTTTTTTTATTTTTTTGCATGTTGGAGGGATTCGGCACAGCCGAATTTAACACTCTTACTTGTTTTGTTACACTTTGACATTTTTTTTTTATTTTTTTATGGCACGTTATTATTAACGTTTTATATATACTTAAACATGCGAAATCTGTTATAGTAACTCACTTTAGTAAGTTAACTCAATAATATTAACAATTTACTCCTTTTTTTTCTGTGTAATTATACACAGAAAATAAAATTTAAAAAAATAGCAATACATATTGAGAGACCTGTATCTAAAAAATATTTTAAATTAACTTAATTTTACAATTCGACCTTCGTAGCATTTTCATTAATTACACAATCTGCTCTAGATCAGACTCAAATAAAAGCTAGATTAATTATCTACGTAGCACTTTTTATTTTTTAGTAATACACGATTTCGTTGTAAAGATATGCCATTTTTAGTTTTTATGTTTGGTGTCAATATTTCGCGTCCCTTTTATATTCTATATATGAGGGATACGAAAAAAATAATAAAGAGAAATTTGTACATAATTTTATATTCTATTAGTTCTTTATTAGACTTTTAAAGCGTATCACTTATATCAAGCAAGATATTAGCAAAAAACTATAAAAAATCTGGTTTTTGTGAATTTTGGCCTTAATATCTCAGAAACGGTGAGAGATACGAAAAAAGTATTAAGGAACATATTGTAGATAATTTTATATTCTACAAGTTTTGTAATAAACTTTAAAAGCGTACGACGCATATCGAGCGAGATATTAGCAAAAACTGTAAAAAAACCCGGTTTTTGTGACCTTTGACCTCCCCAGAAAAAACTTCTATTACCAAGTAATGAGGTTTTCGCCTTTAAATAGATGGTGGTAGCTAGTTACTATGTTGGTGAAACCCTCATTATTTTAACATGGCGATGTCATTGGAGTAATGACCGCATACCCACTCGCTTACGAGAATGCTACTGAAAAACTACATACATTAGTACCACAAATAATAAGCTACTAGTAGCCCAAAAATAACTCGTTACCCACTACTTACAAAAATGCTACCAAATAACAGCATACATTAATCCCAAAAATAAGTAGCTACCAGTTGCACAAAAACAGCTCGTTTCTCACTCCTTACAAAAATGCTACCAAATAACAGCTTTTGATTCTTTTAATAAATTTGTAACTTGGGGCAACTTCCGCCAATATGAAATCGAACAAGTTCATGTTGAACGCGTTTATTTCAAGAGCAACCAAGCGGGTAAATGTGGAAATGGAAAATATCCAATGTGCCAACGGAACCAATGTTTATGTTGATATCCTTCCCTCCAAATGTTTGATTGTAAAATTCAAATATTACAGAACCGAAAATATATCTTGGAACCTCGTAGAAAGGGACATTTGGCTACTTAGGACATTACCAAACAAATATACAGAAGCGACTGCTGCTCAGCCAATGGAAACCGCATTAAACACCATCTTAAGTTAGGTTTTAAGGGAAATACTGTCTGTGATGGTTTTTTACCTTTTACCGGCTTTAACATACTTTAAACAACAAGGCAAAAAAAGTTAAATTAAAATTTGGAGAACACCACAAAATTTCTAGAAAAAACAATAACAATTTAGACAAAGCCAATTAAAATCCAGAAAACTTCAATAGAAGTTATGTAAAGACTAATTAAGGCTCATAAATCACGATCAAGTGTCAGCTAGATCCAGTTTTCTGAATATCAATTTGGTTTTCTAAACTTTTTTTTTGCATTGTCCCTATTTTAATCAGAATTCCTGAATTTGAATTTCTGTTAACAGAGTTTTATTAGAAAAAGTAGATAAATGTTAATCTTTTTTAAGCTAAATGTGTTCTTTCTAAATTTTCTTTAGCATTTTTTTAATTTCATTAAAAAAAAAAAATATTTAGACAACTTATCAGATATTTTAAATCGTATTTACCAGTAACCTGTTCTGTATCAGGTTATCGGTAACTCATTATTTATTAACAAGATGTAGCCGGTTTTGTATTAGGCTATCGGTAACTCATTATTTGTTAACAAGAAGTAATCGAGCAGGTAACGAGCCCTCATTACATAGAATGCAGGCGGTAATGGGGACTTATTACCAAGTTTTTACTGGGTCAATATCTCAGCAGGGACACGGGTGATTTCTTGGGACTTTTTTCCCTTATTTAGATTGCCAAAACTAAGATCTGTGCAAATTTTCAGAGAACCTATCCGATTTTCCGCAGATGACCCCTTATTTTCCTGGGCTATTAGTCAATAATACAAAAATTCTATTTTGTTTTCAACAAATTACGTCAAATAATTTTATTTCAAAATAAAAGGAGAATTTCAACATATCAGTCATTAGTGACAGTTTGTCAATAAGACAAAAAAAAAATATTTTTAAACTTTCAAATAACCCGTTTGTTATTAATGTCCAATAATTTGTAAAAAAAACGATATTTTTCAACAATTTTTGTCAATAAACGACTTTGTCAAATAAAAGTCATATTTTCAACAATTTATATCAATAAACACATCGTTTTTAATTTTGTTAAAAATGATTTAGTTTTTAACAATAAAGAAATTGGTAGCTTTTGTAAAGTATAAAACAAAAGCACAAACATACTATAACGACAACATGCTTATTTGTGCCTGTACTTCTTTAAAAAAAAAAGACAATGAAAAAAGAAGACAATTTAAAAAAACAAACGAGTGTGAATTTAGTTTTATCTGAGCTAGTAAGGGGTACGGCAGCAATTGAAATTATTTCATAGAAAATATTATTAAAAAAATGTATTAAAAAAATAAATTAATCTTTATATATGGGGCAAAACGCGTCAACGGTCCACACCCAAAAACAAATGTTGTCCGATTCAAGTATAATTTTGGCAAAATATTAGGTTAATGATAGGTAGTATAAATTACAAATATAAAATTTTTTGATGAAATATTGGCAGAGTTACAGGGTTGGGAAGTTTTGATGTTTTTGAAAAGAATATATTTTGGTGAATTTAAATTAACACTTTGATGAAACAAAAATTATAATTTAAAAAACTAGTTTTAAAGCATTAAAATGGCATTTGTGGTTTTTTTGAAAAAAATAAATTTGACCTTAAAATTCAAGGTCAAAATATTAAGTTGTAATTATCTTATAAGGGTCGCACTTTTAAATTTTTTTTACTAAGCCCATTAGAAAGCTTGACATTTTTTTTAATTTCGGTTTTTTTAAAAAAAATGGTATGTATGAAACTTTATGAGAAATCAATTTTTTAGGAGTATATAACACTCAAATTGTACTGAAATCGCTTTAATCTGCATATAATAACAACAACAAAAATCAATGCTTTGATAAAGTGTGCGTTGTAAACACACACAACAAACGTTGCACGCATAAAAAATAAAGAAATCAGTACAATTTGGGTGTTATGTACTCGTAAAAAAATTGATTTCTCATAAAGTATCATACATACCATTTTTTTTTTTAAAAACCGAAATTAAAAAAAATGTCAACCTTTGTAGTGGGCTTAGTGAAAAAAATCTTAAAGTGCGACCCTTATAAGATAATTACAATTTAATATTTTGACCTTGAATTTTAAGGTCAAATTTATTTTTTTTCAAAAAAAACACAAATGCCATTTTAAAGGCCATCAAAAATACTTTAAAAGTCCTTTTTAAAATTATAATTTTTGTTTCATCAAAATGTTAATTAAAATTCACCAAAATATGTTCTTTTCAAAAACATCAAAACTTTCCAACCCTGTAACTCTGCCAATATTTCATCAAAAAATTTTATATTTGTAATTTAGAATACCTATCATTAACCTACTATTTTACCAAAATTATACTTAAATTGGACAACATTTGTTTTTTGGTGTGGACCTTTGACGCGTTTTGCCCCATATAAACTTTTTGTGTTGTTACAGAATTTGCCTTAAGCGAAATTAAAACATGTGTATATAAAAAAGAAAGAAATAAAGAACGAACAAACGAACGAAAAAAAAAAATCAACATAAGACCAAAATGGTTTAACGATAAAAGTAAAATACATTCAAGGCCGCTGTTCTAAAAAAAGTAATTCACATAAAAAATGTGAAATTGAAAATTTCCGAATTTTTTTGGTGTTCTAGATTTCACATCCGAATTTCTTTTTCGTTTTGTTTCACATAAATAAAATTTGGTGAAAGTAAAACGAATGCACTTTTTTCCGTATTATTTTTAAAATTTTAATTATTCGATTTCAACTTCGAATGAAAACTTGATAACAAAACACTAAACTTGATTTCATGTGATTCGAAAATTTTCATGTGAATTGAAAAGTTGTGAAAGACAGAACAGAGGCCTAATTGTAAGTGTCGTAAAAAGAATATTGACTAACAAAATACTTTTGTTTACTTGCAATATTAATATTCTCTTACATTTATATCGATAACAAAAATTTTAATCAATTTATTTTTCATTTTTTTCCTATTAAGTTTTATTATATCAATTAAATATTTTGTTGACCCAACAGAATATTTAATTGATTTAGTTTGTCAATACAACTAATACTGTTAGTTGATATCACAAATTCCTTAGTTGAATTCCTTTACCATATCAACAAATGGCTTTTGTGTTTGTTGAATTTCTTTGTTGAAAACAAAATTAATTTTTTTTTTCGTTTGTTAGATCAACAAATTACGTTTGTGTTTGTTGAATTTCTTTGTTGAAAAAAAATTTAAGATTTTGTACGTTTGTCAATACAAATAATAATTTAGGAGAACTATTACAAACTCATTTTTCAATAGTTTTTTTAACAATTAATATTTACAAACGTTAGTTGATATTACAAATTTCCGTATAGTAGCACTTTCAGTGAAAATCTTAATTATATTCGCAAATATGGGGGTCAATGTAACAATTCGTTTTTTTTCTGTGTAACTTACTTAAAATAAATAAATATGTTTTTCCAGTGTATAAGTCTAAATTTTTACTACGAAGTACAGTTGCGCCAATACAAAAACAACATTTCGTTAGTCGGACTGTCCAGTCTGAGCATTTCTTTTGCACAGTGTTGGCTACCGTTACCCTTTCAATACCGTTACCGAATAAAAATGCTCTAATAATGACTGCCATTACCGTTACCAATACCGAAATATTTTTTTTTTGTATACCGTTATTATATCAGTTTTGTTTCGGTAGTGTTAATATTACTAATTTAAAATTTTTTACAGATAGAAAACAAAGTAAAATATTTTTAATAATGTTCTTAAATTAAAAAAAAAAAAATTTTTGTTCATTATAAATTGTATTGTTATTTGGAAAAAACAATTAGGAAACCGGTAAAACCAAATATCATAATCGCAATTAACTAAATTTGGACAAGGAATATGTAAAAATCGGTCCAACCAATGACCACATTCGCAATTTACATTTAAATTTTTTTTGTTCAAATTTAATTTGGCATTTGTTTAAATTTTTGTCTAATTTAAACAATTACAACTAGGGTTACCAGATTTGAAATGTGTAATAACAGTACATTTGGTCTCAAAAAAACAGTACATTGCAAATAAAAGCAGTACTTTTTTAAAAGGGCGTACGGACATAGCGCCCAAGGTCTTATCGCCCAAAACCGTAAATGTCATATCGCCAAAGCTGCGACATATAGCCCAAAATGATATGTTTAAAAATGTTATTTCTCCCAAAACAAAATTGTCAAAAAATCCAAAATATTTTTTTGGGCGAAATGTCGAAATTACTACTTCTATGATTTGTTTTTTTGTAATAAAGGTTTTCGGCGTAGCCGGCCTTTGGCCGGGCTTGGGAATTACATACTCCATGCATTAAACCCACCCTCTCTGCAAACCAAAGCTATTTTGATTTTGACGAAACGTCGAAAAAACTGTAATAAAAAATTGCCTTTTATTTACATTAATTAACCTTAGGCCCTATTAGCTTAAATAAAGAACAAATCAATTAAACAACAAATTGGCCAAATATCAAAAATAACATAGCTATTTTGGTTATCAGGCTTTTTGAGGCATAACAAATCTGATAGCGTAAATGCCTGCTAACCTAGAAAACTTTACTTTGCGGAGAGGGTGGGTTTAATGCATGGATTTTGTAATCCCTAAGCCCGGCCAAAGGCCGGCTACGCATAAAAACTTTAAAATATTGTGTTAAAAAAAAACAATATTGGTGAGTTTTATTATTATTTTTTGGGTGCTATGACATTTTATAAATTCAAAATTTGGATATTTGGGTAACATGACATTTTTGATAATTTATATTAATTTAAAGAAAATTGTTAAAATACCCAAAAATAATGGTCATATCGTCCAAAAAATTTTGCAAAAACAACTAACACACATTTTTTTTGGGTGGAATGACTTTTTTAAATTGGGCGATATGCACTTGGGTGCTATGTCCGTACGCCTTTTAAAAGTCTTATTTTATATCAAACTATAAAAACTTAGCACTTTCACCCTGATTTCAAACAGATCTTAGCCAAAACGAGCATAAAAGGTTGTTAACAGAACGGTGGAACATTTAAGGTAAACCGTCTCAAATTTATTCTATTTTTTTATCAGTGTTGAAAAAACTTGCGATTGACTTTTTGGAGCATTTGTCTTAGTTGCCGCGATATCTTACTTAAAAAGCTTTTGTAGTCTATGCTTTCGCTTAACTAAAAAACCGATCTTCCTATCAAAAACATATGAAAAAATCCATAAAACAGTGTTTTAATTTAAACACGACTTTAAAAAGCAAACGCGAAAACGGTATTATTGCACTCAAACAAAGGCCTAACTAAATTTTGGGAAAATGTTTTTTTTTTTCACAATTTAGTAAAATTTAATAAAAATTTTTAAATTTCTTTGTCATAATTTGCAAGCAATTAGTTCATCATATTTATCTTCTTAGAATTGATAAAGTTTTTTCTTCAGGTTTAGTAAATTTTATGCAATATAAGGAATTTTTCAAAAATTTCAAAAACTAAGCCAGAGAGAGCAAAAAAGTGTTCATTTTCGATTCTAAAAATCTCTAAAGAATCTCCGGTCCTCTTTCAATGTATAGACTCCTCAATTTGAATCTAAAAATTTGGGCGTTCCTCATTTCTCAGAAAATATTGCCGAAACAAAAAAAAAAATGCCAAATACATTTTTGTAGTTCTTTAGACCAGCGGTTACCAACCTATGGTACGCGTACCACTAGTGGGTACGCGAAACTGTCCGCAGGGGTACGCAGTAATTTGGACTAGAGATGCACCTAGAAAAGTTTTACAGTAACTATTTACGGTTATTCAAAAAGTTTTTGGTTAAAGCTGTTTTAAACGTTTTAGCGTTTGTTATTCAAAAGAACTCAAATATTGAAAGACTTATTCAGTTGTTAAAACAATAAACTACAAAATTTACGGAAAAATATTTTTATCATTTAAATTATTTGTGACTGATTATACCGTATAATTTTACAGAAGTGCGGTTATTAAAAAAAAATATTTTTACACCACAAAATAAAAAATTGTAAACAGTTAAAATAACTGAAATATCATTTGTTTTTACGGAATATATAGTCACTTAATAACGTTTAAAAATAACTGAAAAAATATGTTGTTTTAAATGAATTCAATTTTACTCGCGTGATTGTGAGTTTGTGTGAGAGGAGAAAAAAATTGCGTAAGTGATTGTGCGTGAGTAAGATTTTTGCGTAAGTGAGTGTGCGTGAGTCGATTTTTTTGCGTGATTTATTTTCTCTTCATATTTCCCCCAAAAAAAGCAACAAAAAAATTGTAAAATTTGGCTTTTCGTCCCGAAAAAAGCAAAAAAAAAAAATTGTAAAATTTCGCTGAACTTTAAATTTTGCTGAAAATTTTTTAAGATTTTTGAAATTTTAGTTTTTGAATTTTTTTTGTATAAATAAGAGTTTTGTGAGTGTGAGCCAACATGAAGCTTGCCTGAGTGCACGTGAGAGTGAGTTGTATTAAATTTACTAACGTGATTGTGAGTGAGTGTGAGTAAAAAAAATATGTTCGTGAGTGAGTCTGCGTGATTCGAAAATTCTTGTCATGAGCGTGAGAGAGTATGAGTCAAAAATTACTCACGAGCCCATCTTTAATTTGGACATTCGTTTCAGATTAACCTTTTAATGCTGGATCCGCATCTGGCACCCAAAGTTTTCATAACGTCAGGTTTTTAAGAAAGTTGAGGTCAAAGTTCACAAAAAACGAATTTTTGTGCAATTTAGAGAGCATTTTATGCGATATTTTTGGATGATATTTTGAGATCTGACCACTTGTTTTTGACTAACCTTTCGAAGCTGATTCCGAATATGGTTCCCAAATTTTTTATGATTTCAGATTTTTGAGAAAATTTATGTCAAAGTTCTCAAAATACGTGTTTTTGGGCATTTTTGAGACGGGGTGTGAGAGAGTGGAAATTTTGGTACCATTTTGTTAAGCTCAAAATGCCTTTTCATTGTATATACTAGGGTGTTTCATTCGAAAAGTTACGGAATTATTTATCTGCACTCGTATTAAAAAAAACATTTAAAAAAAATTAAAAACATTATATTTCCCACCCCTGTGATGGGTTTTTAGAGAGTTCAAAAAACGTCCGTTGTTTTAATTTTTGTGTAGAATCGACTGGTGAAATCAGATTTGCAACATTTTCAGTTGTTTTTGCTCTGCAGAAAAATAAGCTCAAAATCCGCGTATTCATATGCACTGAACCATCCCAAGGAGCGAACATTTTTCCAAAAAAATACCAATATTTTTTTGATCTCCCCTAAATCCCTCAAAAAACTGATAATACCCGAAGATCAAAAATTTCAAAATTAACTGTAATATTTATATGTGAAGTTTTTTAACAAAAACAAAAAAACTCGTTGGGGTACGCGGCTGATAAAGCTTTAAATTAGGGGTACGCGAGCCAAAAAGGTTGGTAACCGCTGCTTTAGACGACCGTCTTAATACCTCCGTGTAATAGTTTTTTAGTTATCCCGTTAAGATTCTCAAGACCCTTTTGGGCCCTTAAATTCTCGTATCCTAAAAACTAAGCAAGGTAGAGCGAAAAGGGAATCAAAATCTATGACGATCCTTAATAGGCCCAATGGGACTGGCCTTAGGTGGTCTGGACCCATGGGTTCCGAAACTAATGGGGTCTGCCCGCAATCGGAACTTTAAATGAGATGTGCTCAATAAAATACATTTTTTCCCATTTTCTAGTTTTTTCTTTTTCATATTTTTTAGAAAAATTTACATAAAAAGAAAGAAAACATGGCAATGGAGCTAAATCATTATTGAATTTAGTTAAGTTTTCCACTTTTCAAATAATTTTTCTTTTTGAGTGTGGTATAAAATTAAATTGCATTTAGCTCCCCAGCAAAAAAAGTGCGGAGTACTTCTATTTGGAGTGCTTTAAAACTATAACAAATGTAATGAAATACAACAAAAATAACAAAAAACACAAGAAAAAAAACACACAAACAGTTTTTTCCACTCCATAAAAAGTTGTTATTCAGCACTTAACTCATTACCTTCCGCGACACTCCAATACAAAAGTAAGTAGATATTCAAAAATAAGAAGTACTCCGAGCTTTTAAACAACTTCCAACTAATTCCACGGAGCAGTTCTTATCTACTGAATATCTACTTACATTTGTATGGAGGTGTCGCGATAGGTAACGAGTTAAGTGCTGAATATCTATGTATTCTGGATTAGAAAAAACTGTTTGTGTGTTTTTGTCTTGTGTTTTTTGTTATTTTTGTTGCATTTCATTACATTTGTTATAGTTTTAAAGCACTCCACTGAGAAGTGGTAACGACTTTTTTTGCAGGGTCCTTTTTAAAAATTAAATTAAAATTTTGTCAAATATGAAACATTTTTCGAAAAATGTTACATTTTGGTGATAAGTATAAAAAAACAGTACAAAAACTATGCTGTGCATAAAACAGTACTTTTATAAAAAACAGTACATGTACTGTTTAAAACAGTACGAATGGCAACCCTAATTACAACTAAAAATTGTTCGGATGTAAAAAAATAAGGTTTTCTATTTTTAAGAATTTTTCTAAAAATTTTTTTTATTTTTTTTTGACGAACAACATAACTAAAAAAATGCCGCTTTAAAAAAAATCAAAAATTTTCTTTCTGCAAAACCATTGTTTTGCTCTGTATATTTCCCTGCCTATTTTTTTAACACCAGGCCACAACTCTGTTTATCTGAAATCAGCAGAGTTTTTAAATAAAAAATCAAAAGTTTTCTTTCTGCAAAACAATTGTTTTTCTGATTTGTTTTGCTCTGTATATTTCTCTGCCTAGTTTTTGTTAACACCAGGTCACACCTCCGCACTAAGGCTTTCCCCTAAATAAGTCTTTTTAACTTAAATAAAATCCAATTTCGATGTTCAGGCTGTTTATCTGAAATCAGCAGATTTTTTTTTTGCCAAATTATGAGACAAGTAAGTAAACTGACAAATACAATGTGACAGAACTCCACTCTGCATTTTGAACAGTTAACATTTCAATCTGTGGTCGAGAGTGGATTTACTCCAACATTGTAAATGTAGCTTAAAAATTGAAAAAATTATTTGTTGAATTACAATATTGCCTGAATATTTTAGTTAAATTTTTAACATTTTGGGTATATTTTATAACTTCGGTACGTACCGGTATCGTTGTTTCGGTAACGGGTTATTGTTACCGAAATAATCGAAAATACCGATATAAAAAATATGTTATACCAATACCGTTGTTTGTTTCGGTTGCCAACTCTGCTTTTGCGTTAGCATCAACATCCATTCGCTTCGCGTTTTCGTAGTCAAGGACTAAAATTTTGAAATGTTAACGCGAAGGATACGGCATAATATCATGAATACAGACTCTACATTCACACACATTTACTTGTTGTACATGTGTCAATACAATACCTTACCAAATGTTCATGTTTAAACATATTATTATATACAAACATATACCAATATATTTATGTATATACATTAGGGTGGCAGCAAAATTTCGTCTTTGGAATTTTATCATCTTCCGGGCGGAATATTAGGTCGCATGCTCTTAAGCTTATGTAATACAAATTTGAGCCATATTGAATAACTTTAACCCGTGCCCCTTTAAGGTCAAAGTTTAAGAGGTAAAAAAAATCCCATACAAGCAAAAAAAATTTTATTTTTTTTTTATTTTTTATTGTTATTAAGGTTTACTAGTTTATTCACGGCAAAGTATTTCATTTTGATCAGACAGACTTTTCAATTCCAAAGTTGTAAATTTTATTGGTAAAAATCTTGTAAAATTACGAAAAGTTTCGTAATTTTTACTAGGATTTCTCGTAAAATAAAAGGTAGCAAAAAATCTAGTAAAATTACGAACTTCCTTGTAAGTTTTATAACGTCAAAAAATTTTAAATTTACAATTTTTTTGGTAAAAAGCTTGTTAAATTACAAAATTATTTGTATAAAGCTTGTAAAATAACAAGGAATTCTTGTCAAATAGGAGGTGGCAAAAAAAAGTTACAAACTTTTCTTGTAATTGTACAAGGTTTTTTTTAGAGTGTATTCAATTAAAAAAAAAAAATAGCATACATTTTGCTGCCACCCTAATATACATACACATGTAAATGCTTATGTATGTTTGCATGATATTGTATGTGTGGACTCTTATGTGATCCCTTCTACATAATCTTAAATGTCCTTCTTTGAATATTTCAATAAGAGGGTCGCGATGCTATGCGACGCGTTTTATTTTGACGTTTAGTCCTTTGGACCCATTGTCAGACTAATGGACAGTGGGTGTTAGTATGGGGAGACCGTATGTGTTACATGCCTACATACTCGTACTATTAGATACATGTGGTGTAAAGTGACATAGAAAAGTTAGCTACCTCCAGGTTTTCTTTTTTTGTTTGTTTGTCCATCAGGGAGTAAAGTCTTTACAACGACGGGCATTTATTTTCTATTCTACTTATAATATATGTCAGAAACAGGATACGTGTATTGTACACATATATAAATATAACATTAGAGTGCCCAGAATAATAAAATCGTTGGTAATTTTAAAGTGTCATTCATCTATCAAAAATTCAGGGAACTTAATGTTGTGAAGCACATGTAAAATGTATAATTTTCTGTTTCAAGTGGCAAAAAAAAAGTTAAAAATATAAATTTTTTGCAAAAATTTTTTTTTAGAAATTTTGGGGTACCCGAGTAAAAATGATAAGATATAATTATATCTAACAAGATATAATTGTACATAAATATATCTTACACAAGATCAAATTATATATAACCAGATATGTAAGATCTGCTGCTATATGTATATAACGATATCTTGTATTATATCTAGTTATATCTTCTATCATATCTGTCACTTAAGAAAGATTTTCATTCATATCAACTATCAACGTAATCAACTTTTAGAATTCGATTTTTGATGGACACCCTCAATATTTAAAATCTTCGTCATTTTTTATTGTTTTTATACCAAATGAAAACAAAATTGAAAATGTAAATACAAAATCCAAAAAAAAAATAAAAACATAAACATAAAATTCTGTCAAATAAAAAATAAAAATATTTTTAATAAAATTTTTTTTTATGTATTTTGGAAAAATAAAATAATATGTTTATTATTTCCATCAAACTAAAAGAAAATCAATCGTGTCTGTCATGACTTCCGAACGTTTTCAATTAGAGCGAAAATTTTCGAATCACATAAAAAAAGATTTGGTGTTTCCAAATCACATATTTCTTGATTATGTGTTCGAAAAATTTTACTAAGATATGCTAGATGCGAAACACGGGCTTTTGTTTAAAAATAAATTAAATTAAATAAAGTAAATAAATAAAAAAGTTTTGCACAATTTTTAAACAAAAATATATATTTAACACCAATTTATCATTGAATTTTTCATTAAATAATATATATTCACGAATATGAGTTGAATAAATTACTCTTATGTACCTTAAACTCAACAATGTTTCGCATCTTGATAATTCTATGAACATATGGTAACAAAAACTTAAATATATAAAGACTGTGCAAAAGTCAATTCTTTTTGACTTTTAAAGGTGGTGTTAGTTTTACAAATGGTATCTGGGAAAGCTGGAAATTTTGTTTACCTTTTATTTTTCGTTTAATTTTGCTGGTTGTTTTGATTTAATTATATTCATTTCGTTTTTTTATTATGTATTTTTTTATTTTCAAGTGACACAACAATAATTTTCATTCATAATTTTAAAATTTTTTAATGTTTATTTTTCGTTATTCCCAAATCGTTCCCAAAAAAGAGATTGCCATCTGTATATAACGACTTCGTTATTACTGACACTACTATTCATGAGTTACCCCTGTATGGTAATAAACCGCAGTTGTAAAATGTAGTACTTTTCAATAGTAATAATAACTGGCAACACCATGGATTGGCATCACCATTTATCAAAAATTTTGCGAAGATAAACAACGCCATGTTGAATTTTGTAAAATTTTATAATTAATTTATTTTTACAATTTTTAAGTATTTTAAGTGAGTTAAACTAAAAGTGTTGTGCATTAAAAAATATAAAATTTTGTGCTCTTTCTTTTGAAAGTATTTCTCAGCCGGGAAAACGTGTAGTTATTGAAATATGTGATTTTTTTAATTTGTATACTTTTGTTGTTGTTTTTACAAAACTTCCGAACAAAATTTCGATAAATTATGGAGTGTTTTTAAAACAATTTTTAAATATATTTAGTATTAACAAAATGTTGATTTTTTAATGAAAATAAAAATAATATATATCAAATTATAAAATAAAGATGGGTTTTTTATTATTAAATTAATATTTATAGGGGAAAAAGTCCATTCTAATTACTTTCAGTTAGCTTTTTGCACACGAAAGTAAAACGAAAAAAAAATTCGGAAGTGAAACCCAGGACACCAAAATATTCGGAAGTGTTTCACTTTCACGTGGATGTGAAAGTCATGACACACACGAATATGAATCCAGCTCATAGATGTTTCTAACGTTGATGTAAGTATCCTAGCAATGAAAATGAAAAATCAAATTATTATAAATTTCTCTACATTTTCAGATTTTTTCAAAATTTCAAAGATGTTAAATTGGAATTGGAAACAAATTTTGAATTTTATGAAGATGAAGACTGAACCAATGAAATAAGTTTTCCCAACAACAAATGTATGATGACCAAAATTTTTTTCCTGAAACCCAAAAAAAATGCAGAGGGCTCGGTTTCCTTAAAATTAAATCAGTAAAAGTTTTTTAATATCCACGGATATTGTTCATAAGGTACATCTACCCCAAATTCCAGAAAAAATCGGATTTTGGGATATATTCGAATACCATTTTACGTGTTTTTATATAAATTTTAAGACTCATTCAATATTTTGTGTACCAATAGAGGCAATAACTCTATCTACATCAATACTAAATGAGCCTTAAGAGAATAATCACAATTGGAGCGGGAAGCACTGTTGCCAGATTTGACGATTTCTCTGCATTTTGACGATTTTTACTCCCCAAAATAACAAAATGACGATTTGACGATTTTTCCCCAAAAAATGACGATTTTTAAAAATAACAAAAACCTGTCAATTTTGTCTACTTTTTAAAAATTTTTGAATGAAACTTTAGTATTCAATGAATATTTTTTGCTTATTGTTAGTTAAAAAAAAGGAAACCACCAATTTTTTGTACAAAAAGGGACAAAATGAACTAGTGAGAGTTACATTTTCTTGTTCCTCCACAAGCTAAAAAAATTATTGGGGTTTTTTTTTTGGCGGAGGACACCTTTCTTTTCGTTATAAATGTTAACAAATTGATTTATTATGATATTTACGCAATTTTATCATTATTAATTTTTTTTTATGGAAGTATCCACAGAACTCAACTGCATGACCTTTTCTTTCATAAAAATATTTCATATGTTTAAGAAGGTGAATAAAGAATATAAAGAGAAAATTTCGGAGGTAGGTGCAGTTTAACCAGGAGGAACTTTGTTCTCCCTGGTTTGTTTTGTCAATTTTCAAACTTAACCATTCAATGGCCATAAGATATATCTGTGCCAAACTGCATGTATTTAGCTCTTTTGGTTTAGACTGCATCATGTCTTCAACAGACGGGCGGACATCGCTTGAATGAATCTTTAATCAATGATAAATATCCCTTTCTTAATTTGACGATTTTTTGACGATTTCTGCAAATGGGATGACGATTTTGACGATTTTTTTTATAAAAATCGTAAATTTTTGACGATTTTGTACCCAACAATTCTGGCAACCCTGGCGGGAAGCGTTTTTTTCGCAACTGTTCACATACGTTTTATATGAAAACAAAATTCCGGCCGCGTTTTTCCGCCAAACTAGATTTAATTCTATTTTTATGAGGACAATTGCGGAAAACCGCTTGCCTCTCCAATTGGGATTATTGTCTAAGATTTGTTTATCTAATAAGATTTATTAAATTTTTTTTCTTCTTTTAAAATTGTTTTTAATTATGTTATATGTATGTTAAAACATCATTATTATTACTGAATAAAACTGAATTATTACCATTTCAAATAAAAATGTAATTATTATTTGCAAAATTCCAAAAATCGATGTTATCCCTATATGCTACAATATCAACTTTGATCAAGTCAGATCTTATAAGATCAGAATATATGTGGGACAAATGTCGGATCCAACGAGATATAATTTCATCAGTTTGTATCAGAACGGATCACAACTGATATAATTAGATCAGGTCAATTTCCAGATCTAATAAGCTCTGATTATATATTGAGCCAGATCAAAATAGATATGGTGCAATATCAAAATTTTTACTCGGGTAAGACTAGAGTTGCCAGATACTAATTGTCGAAAAACTTTCCTATGGAAAATATAACTGAACGGACTCATGTGTAAAAAAAACAGAAATATATCAAAACAGACCTCTTTTTATATGAGCATATGCATCATATATAAATGGATGTAATAAGATCTACTTCATATATCCTCATACCTGTTTCACATATATTCTGATCCGTTTGAGGCTATACATATTAAGTTGGTCTGTTTACATTAATTTATACATATAAAGATCCATATATGCTTATGTTAAAAGAAATCTGCTTTGATATATTTAATTTTTTACACATACATTTTGAAAATTCACCCCTGGTGGTGCCCTGATTGGACATGTGGGGTTCAGCGTCCAAAATTAGGCTCGAAATTTCGTTAGTTATATCCGGTATGAATTTCGCTGCAATCGGTTCCGTACTTACTGAATAACCAAATTATTAAAAATAATCCACTGTGCACCTTTGCGTATGATTGTTATTTAAATGCAATTACAATATTAGGCATACGCCTTATGCAGTTTTCGAGCAATTATTATTATAATTGTAATAAAAGTTCACCAACTACAAATGCGTGGAAAAAAGTCTAGCACTGAACTAAAAAAGCCTTGAGGGGTTTGTTATGGAATGTGTCAACTGTCATTTGCTTTTGGTTTCTTCTCATTCTGATTTTGGTTGTTGCACTGTGTTATTTATCAAATTAAAACAAAATGCACCATAATCTCAAAAATATACATTCCTGTATATTTTTTTATGGGCTATTGATAAAAAATATTTGTTATGAATTTCAGAATCGATATTAAAAATTTTCATTTTTAAAAAAGTCAATTTATCAATAATACGGCCACATTTTTTTATACTCTCCAACCACAGTATTGGGGTAAACTAACTTTGTAACTTCTGTTTGTAGCATATCGAAATATCGGTCTAGGACCTCATAAAGTGTACACCCAAAAAATTACATAGTTGCTGATTACTATTTTTTCAACTATGTCATAGGTGAAATAACCCCAACTATTCCATAGTTGATGCGACATAGTGGTTGGTAACTATGTTTCTTTCAAATTTAAAAATCAACTATGGAAAAAGTTACTGACAACGATGTGTGTTATAAAGATCAATCATAGTTAATATATACCATGTTATTTTAGAAATAGTTATTATTAATGACCTAGATTTTTTTTAAATAAAAATGCATTTTTTGGTTTATATTCTTAAAATTGATTTATTATACATAATTATATAGGCCTTTATTCATAATACTTAAAGTGTACTTAAAGTAGGTTTATTTGACAAATATTCATGCAATATCAGTCAAATAAACCTACATTAGAATTAATTTACTCATTATGAATAGCCCAGATAATAAACTTTGTACGCCGATACCATACGATGCTTTTGGTGTTATTCAAAATTATTTTGCACATTTGATGTACTAAATTTATATGAACTCTATTTTATGGTTTTTCTTTCCCGTTTGTGTAAATCCATATGCACTCCATTTCATTATTTTCCTTTTCCCGTTGATGTAAATCCATACGCATTCCATGACATGATTTTCCGTTTCACAGACATACAAATTTTAAATATTTATTGATATTAATAAATTATTTTTAACTTCTGACACTTTTAATTTTGTTTAATATTTTGAAGCTTTCAAATTTAAAAAAAAAATCGTTGTTATCAACTTTGTCGATAGTTGTTATTGATTATAAATAGTTGATTTGAAAAATATTAAAAATAACTATGGATTTTGTTAACTATGCTACTATGTAATTTTTTGGGTGTTTATATTATTGCTCAGTGATCGATTCTAAGGCAAACATCCATTTGTCTGTCTGTCCGTCCGTCTGTGGAGGACATGATACAGTCTTAAGTAAAAGAGCTAGACTCCTGAACGAATATGGTCATGGACTAGTTGAGTTCGGAAATTGGCAAAATAGGATCAGGGAAAAAAAGTTCTCTTTTAAGAACTAAACTAACCTCTAAAATATGCACACATTTTTTTGTGCCAGTCGTAGAACAAAAATTTTGAGAAATCGGCTGTTAAACTCGTAAAGTCTTGTTTTTTCCATGTATTTACATGAAATTGGGACGGTCTTTAGGACGGCACTTTTTTGTGATTGCTTTAAATGACTCCATATGGAAAAGGGATACTTTTAGACTTGCCAACCGTCCAGTTTTCGTCGGGACAGACCAGTTTGAGAGTGGAGTGTCCCGTGTCCCGACGGTACCCTGAACGGGACGCCATTTGTCCCGTTTTGAGAAAAAAAACTAATTTTTTCATTGTCACAAAAAATAAATCGTAAACTTAGTCACTATTTTTATTAGCAACACTGGCATTTTTTTAAATATATTTTTTATTTCATTTGTCAACTTTCAAATGAATTAAAATTTTAACAGAGCGTGATTTCTTGTAGAGGTACTTTTTTATTATTTTAGTAAATATTCTTTCCAATAAATTTGCACAAATGTTAAACTAATAAATTTTTCACAGGAAAATGAACAGAAAAAAAACTGCAGATATAAACAAATCGGCAGCAACACTGGAAAAGGATGAAAATAGAACGAAAAGGTATTGCAAATTTCAACCAGATCACGGTGTGGTTGAACAAGTTTAATTAAAAGTTCGCTGCATATGAAATTTTATTGAAAAAAATCGTTAGTGGGGTTTCTGAGATAAGATTTTCATCTTATTGGATGCTACACAAAAACGGTGCAACTTGTGTTAATGTGTAACACATGATAAATAAAGGTTGATGTCCTGAATCTAAGTCCTTTTGAGACGTTATAGAATTTTTGAGACGTCGATTTTTTTTTTTAATTTTTTTATGTTTTTTAGTGGTGTCCCGTTTTGGAAATTTCAAAAGGTGGCAAGTCTAGATACTTTAGACATATTTGCCGATCTATTAACAGTTGTTTGTGCCGGTCGTAGAACACAAATTTTAAGAAAGCGGCTGTTAAAGTCGCAAAGTCTTGTTTTTTCCATGTATTTATATGAAATAGGGACAATCTTTTTCGGTCTTTAGGACGGCACTTTTTTGTGGTTGCATCAAATGACTCCGTATGGTTCAGAAATACTCTAGACAAAGTTACCGATCTACTCACAGTTACCGATCTACTCACAGACTCCATATGGAACAGGGATACTCTAGACATAATTGCCGATCTACCCACAGTTTTTTGTGCCGTCGTAGAACAACAATTTTGAGAAATCGGCTGTTAAACTCGTAAAGTCTTGTTTTTTCCATGTATTTACATGAAATTGGGACGGTCTTCTTAGGTCTTTAGGACGGCACTTTTTTGCGGTTGCTTCAAATGACTCCATATGACATAATTGTTGATCTATTCACAGCTTGTTGTCCCGGTAGTAGAACAAAATTTTGAGAAATCGGCATTATAATAATTTGATCCAATGATCAGTTTTTATTTTATTTTTCCAACTTAATTACAAATCATTTTTAATAATTTTAACCTACACGAGAACTGGTAACAATGACCGTCGTCTCGTTGTGGCGAAATCGACCAAGGGTTTTTGTGGGAATCGAACCCACGACCCCCTTTTTCATAGGCTAGCACGCTACCAACTAACCTACAGGGGCCCCTCGGCATTTAAACTCATAACAAAATGGGTTTTGGGGTCCTAAAAAAATTAAAAATCAAAAAACTAAAAAACTTTTGATCTCAGGGCTTTTGGGTATTCTGTGGACAAGTTTTACGAGTAAAGAGCAGCAAAAGTGCCTTTGGACTTTTTATCATGTGGGCAATACTTACCGAGTTATTGGCTTTTTAATATTTTCCGAAATGCGAATTTTTAATTAAAAATTTCGGACCTATTGAGTCTATTAGCTCTCATCCTCTCATGGAATTAGCTCTCATCCTCTCATGGAATTGCTCGAATCCTCTCACTGAATATCTGACATTCCTTTTAGTTTGACATTTTCATATTTATTTCTTCTTTGTCTTTTTTTTTCTTCGATGTGTTTTCTTTAATTCCTCTTTATTTTTTCTCTTCTTCGATGAGTTTTTTTACCTTTTCGATGAGTTTTTTTGTCTTTTCGATGTGTTTTTTCACTTTTCGATGTGTTTTATCACTTTTTTCCTAATTTTTTTCTGTCAAAACATGCTCGAGATAAGCCGATTTAAGGACCAAAATTCCAGAGAGGAGTGCCTCTGAAATTTTGCGGAAGAATACTCTTATTTATTCTATACTTTTTGTAGGTAGTTACATACAACAATGATTTCAGTTAAACTGGTCGATAATCTGAAATTAGTTACTATTAACCATGAAATGCAAAAATGCTAGCATGCACCCACTTATTTTTTTATTTCTTATTAATATTAAAAACAAATTAGATGTATGTATGTACATTTGTAGATATCCTTATTTTATTAACACCATCAAAATAAATAACATATTAAACTTAAATCCACGTTATTGGTTAACTATTTTGAATGAAAAATTAATGCCAAATTGAAAATTCTTCGGAGTCTTCTAGTAGTTTGACCCATTTTGAATTTGCCATCAATAATAATTCACCACCCTTTGGTGATGCAAATTCATGGTTTTAAATCAATAAAATGTTCCGCTCCAGATATTGTGTTTGGATATCTGAAATGATATATTCAAAATTAATGAAAAGTATTCTTATGAATTATTTTTATTTTGTTTACCTTAATATTAAATAGTAAAGATCCACGAAATGAAAAAAATCCATGCTTGTTATTTCTTCTGTATTTTTCTTTAAATAATTATTTTTTGAATATTTTTTTGATTTTGTTGACAATTGTAAATGAATTTGAAGTAATAGGGTGACAAAAAATTGTTACCATTTACTGAAAAAATAGTTGTTTTCGATTAAGCCAGTTGTTTAAAGTGTATTTCATTTCAACTGGGAAATTTTTTAACTGGCCAACTGGAAAATTTTTTCGGTGCATATTTTTCTTCGTTGTCTTTCTTTTGAAAATTTTCTCCGTTTTGCTCTATCTGGCTTAGTTTTTGAGATATCAGCATTTTTAATTGTAGTGAAAAAAAATGGAGAAATTATCTAATTTTTGGTGAAAATAACACTAAACTAATTTAATATTTCATTGTCGACCCTTAAAAATTCAATAAAAAAAATTAAAAACCGGTCTACCCGGGTATACCGGTCGACCGACAGTCTGGTTAACCGGGTAGACCGGGAAACCCGGGTAGACCGGTTTACTTGGGTAGACCGATGAACAAAAAGACCGGTCTACCAGGGTAGAGCGGTTACCCGGTCTTAAACCCGGTCTACCCGGGTAGCCCTGGTAGACCGAAATGGGAGCTCTAGTTATTGACAATCGTTGCCTTGCTAGTATAGTACAATTTCGTAGTCTTTCTAATTCCCATTGTGGATAGAGTCGAATATGTATTAATATTTTAGTTCGTGCGCAAACGATTTGTCATTAGAGTCGTTTACTACTTTGTAGTAAATCGTTTCTATTTTTGCTAAATAATATTGACAACGGAATCTGACAAATTCCGAAACATGACTTAATCGACAATCTTGCACAAATGACAAACATAAATAAATTTAAAACAGAAAAATAATTTTCTTGAAAATTATGCTATGAGAATATCATGGTTTTAATTAGTAAAGAAAATAATGACTTCGAGCCAGAATACACTCCCTCAAAATATATTATTTTAAAGGTCGAATAAAACAATTTTTATTTTTTAATAAAAATTAATAAGAATTAAAAAAAAAAATATTCATGAAAAAAAATATTGATGACAAAAAATATTGATGAAAAAAATATTGATTTAAAAAAAAATATTGATGAGAAAAAAATATTGATAAAAAAAAAAAATATTGATGACAACAAAAATATTGTTGAAAAAAAAATATTGATGAAAAGCATATTAATGAAAAAAAATATTTATGCAAAAAAATTGATGCAAAAAAGTATTGATGAAAAAAAATAGTGGTGAAAAAACTATTGATGAAAAAAATAATTATTATAAAAAAAAATATTAACGAAAAAAAAATCATGAAAAATATTATGTTACGTTTTATACACCAGCTGGTGCATATTTGTTTTATTCACCACGATACGAATTATTATCCAAGTTACAAACCCAAGTTACTACACACAGAAAACAAATTTGCTAATTTCCAACTGAAATTCAGTTGTTGCAACAAAAAATCGGTGGATGCATTTGAATTAAAGTTGAAACAACTAAATATCGGTAGTTACAACAAAATGTTGTTATTACAACTGTCTTTTAATTGAAACAACTATAAAATTCGTTAGCCATATCAAAATGTAATAGCAGCAACCGAATTTTGAGTTAATACAACTGAAAAATTCAGTTGGAGATTTATTTTTCTCTGTGTAAAATTTTTGGTTTTAAGAAAATGAAAACAGTAATTCTTATTTTCTATTTTGTTAATCGTTAGCTTATATAGTCAAAATGTGGTGGCGTCCTGCAACTTAAAAAAAAATGCAGGACGTTATTATCATGTTAAAAAAAAATAGCTGGGCACTTTCATTAATATGAATATTAGACTGCCCAGAAAAAAACAAAGTTGTTATTTTCTTGGGGGATACCTGCAAATTTTGTTCCTTTTTGTGCAAAAAAATTTCGTTTTTTTTTTGGGATTTTTAAAATAATATCTAGAGGTCGCGATCTCGCGTTTTATAACGATTTATTTTTTTTTTGAGTTTTTTATTATTTTAAATTGTTAAATATGATTAATATGATAAAATATTAATAATTTCAGACAAAAAAAAAAATTAAATTAAAAATTAAATATCGCTCATTCCATGAGATGTCTCCCAGCATCTAATAAAATGTTCTTTAATTTATTTGAAATTTCGCACACAGGTACACTATGGAGCAATTAAAATAAATTCGTTTTTAGTTTCGCGAAAATCCACGAATTCGCGAACGCGAATATATTCGCGAATTCACGGATTTTCTCGGAACTAACAACTGATTTATTTTAATAGCTTCATAGTGTTCATGTGTGCAAAATTTTAAATAAATTAAAGAACATTTGATTAGATGCTGGGAGACATCTCATGGAATGAGCGATATTTAATTTTTAATTTAATTTTTTTTTTGTCTGAAATTATTAATATTTTATCATATTAATCATATTTAACAATTTAAAATAATAAAAAACTCAAAAAAAATAAATCGTTATAAAACGCGAGATCGCGACCTCTAGATATTATTTTAAAAATCCCAAAAAAAAAACCGAAATTTTTTTGCACAAAAAGGAACAAAATTTGCAGGTATCCCCCAAGAAAATAAAAACTTCGCTTTTTTTCTGGGCAGTCTAATGTATATCTTCAAACACACATGCTCTTATTTTTTACATGTTCATTCATATACAATATATTTTGGATAGATATTTATTTTATATTTGAACGCGAACAGTTGAGTGATGCTACTGACAAAGAAGTAAGTAGAAACAAGTAAAAATGAAAAATTCGGCCTCGCCAAATGTATTGATACTATCCCTAATGTACGTACACACAAAAAATTATTGGCAAAAAAATTTCAATTAAATCTATTAATCAACAAAATTTAAATAATCAATTATTGTTTTGATCAACATTTATGTTATTTTCTTTAACTATCAAATTACAAATTTTCAACATACCAGATTTTTTTTCGCTTCAATTTATTTGAATACATTAATTCAAAAATATACTTTATAAAATTAAAATTCATTTGTTAAATCAATTATTATTTTAATTGACTTTAAATCAAAAATTTATCAACTTTTGATCAAAATCGAAAAAGTGATTAATTGAAAAAAAATCAATTAATCACCTACAATTTGATGATTGATATAACAATTGTCTTTATCGGAGGAGTTTCAATTAAAAAATTAATTGAATCCGCGTTTTTGTTGATTGACTTTTGTTTTCAATTCTTTCTGTGTATGATAAGTGCAAAAAACTTAAGTTTGAAAAAATTATTTAAAAAAATTATTTAGTTAAAAAAATTGGAAAAAAAATAATTTTGAGAAAAAAAAATTTTTTGGCGAAAAAAAGTTTGTATAGAAAAATATGTTTGTAATTATCCAAATGCCATGTTATCGACTTAATTATCAACCTTAAGTAAAAAACAAGTTAATTTCAGTGGGGCATAAAAACTACAGTATCCATACAGAGCCAAGCCAATGGGGATTTGACTATACTAAGCAAATGGTACCAACCTATTCAAAAATAGTCCAGCCCTAGGATATATGTAAGTCTATATATAGTTCGCTACCTCAAAATACGAAAGTCGTATGTAGCTTAAGTTAACTTTTCAGTAGATGGTTTTTAATGTTTAACATAGAGTTTGCAAATAATCGAGATATTTCATAATCGCGATTACGATTAAAAAAATTGCCGTTAATCGCGATTACGATTAATCGAATTTTTTAAATAATTTGATTTGCAATAGCTTTAAAAAAATCTTTTGAAATTAACATTTTAGAAAGTACGAAAATGCAAAAAATATTATTTTTAAGAAATAAAATTAAAAACTTTCGAACTTTCCTAGTAAAAATAATTCGAGATTTTAAAACCACAGTCTCTTTTTTAGTATATCATTGCGCATCGAAAGAACTTTCGAGCGCCCTTAAGAATTTTTTGTTCAGACATTTTTTTAAAACTTATAAATAAAATTCTTTGTTGATAAAATTTCACACATACTTAAATTTTTTTGACATCTTCAACATCAAAAAGATTTTTGGAGGAAAATACTAGATTTTCTTACATCTTTATTGCGCTTAAATAAACTCTACAAAGAGTGCTTCAATCAGCACTAAATAGATACATGATTTTACTGCGTCTTAATAGCTCTTTATCTGTGCTACTAAAGAGTAATCTAAACTGTGACTGGTTTGGATTCGCTCTTTGCCTCGTGATTCCTTTCCAAAAGCTGCTTCCAGTTAAAAATTTCTATGGGGTCGTTTCGGAAGGAGCTAAGTGCCAGGAAATTTATTAAACAATTTTACAAGGCATCATTAATCGGCAACCTGCGGTCAAAGTATGAAAAATTACGTTTTTTTTACATTTCATGTCCAAATTTTTCGACCAAATCCGACCAAAGCCTTTTAAGTATATTTTAAAAACAAACCTCTTTAAAACTTACTGATATCAGAATTTATATTTTCCTTTAAATTTGAATGACTTATACGAGAAAAGGAAAGAAAAATTGCAAACAAGTTAAATGAATCATGGGCCAACCCATCAAAATTTTCCATTCCAAATAATCGGTACCAGAACGCAGCATACCCTCCTGCAATCGATTATACTTAACATTCCAGAATCAGTGATTTTTGTTTGAAATTGTTCCTAAAGTAATCGTTTTTTAGAGTAATTTAGTTTTTTTTTTGAAAAATAACTTTAAATATAAACTTCAAAATGGGTTTTAAAAAATTTTGGAACTGATTAAAATTCGTTATAAAAACAGTGTTTTTCATAGAAAATTATTAATCGTAATCGGATGATTTTTTTGTCGATTACGATTACGATTAATTGGTGCGATTAATCGCGATTACGATTACGATTTTAATCGTTTTGCAAACTCTAGTTTAACATCAAATGTCTTCAAAATGACCATATAAATTCTCACAAGATTTGGATTGAATATTCTTGCAATTAGTCTGAGTATTTAATTTTCCACCGAGCGTTTTTAAGGATGCTAGAAAATACCCACCGAAACGTCGTAGTTTGAAAATGAAATAAATAGTTATTTACTAGTGACCTTGAAAGACCATTTTAGAAACAAAAAATAAATTTGAAATTGAAAACGGTCGACATATCTGTAAGAAAAGATAATTTTCTGAACTTTAGGAAAACACAAAAAAACTAAAGCGTTTTTCAAAAATTCACTATGACAGGTCGATGTGGAATTTTATTACCTAAAATACAAAAAACTAAAACCGGTTAGAATTGAGACATGTAGGCAAATTGGACAAAAAAAAAACATTTTTTTAAGATTTTTAAACAATCGTTTAAGAATTTATTGCAAAAAAAAAGTATTTCTTTAAAATATTGACTTGAATGCACTGACAGACAGCAGAAAATAACGATAACTACCCAAGTAGAAATTCATGACGGTTATTAAAAAAAAGCGTTTTTAAAGCACTCCAAAGTAGAAACTCATGACGGTAATAAAAAAATAGCATTTTTAAAGCACTTCCAAGTATAAATTCATGACGGTAAAAAAAAAAGTCATGACTTATCAAAAATAAAGCATTTTTAAAGCATTATTTCATAACGCTTTATGAACGTTTTGAAAAAGCTTTTTGAGATTACTTTTTCGCCAAATTTATGTTGGTTTAGGAATACAATTTTTTTACAAAATTTTTTTACTTTTCTTTTTAAATATGGCTTACGACGACCAAAAATGCCGTCGTTGAAAATGAGTCCGACAAGTCTATCGTGACCAAAACAAGCCGCTGGCTAGAGAGAATAACTAAACCTATGTGGCAATAATAGTATCTTTGGAAAACCCCCTAAAGTATTCAAATTGCCCCCCAGTGGGGCGAGAATCAAAGGTTGGGAATCATTGGTCTAGAGTGATCGTATCTAAGAGGCAGTTAATATATTATATATTATTATATATATTATTTTGCTATAGCAAAAACATTAGGTTAGGTTAGGTTGGATGGGCGTCCGCCAATCCGCCTATTTCCCTGATAGCAAAAACATTACAGATCATGGGTTCATATCCTTGGCGGCTGCGATCTGTTAATAATTTTCACATATAGAATATAATTGACTATTTACTGAATAAATTTGACATTAAAAGTTTTTCTGATTATAAAAACTGGATTATATGAAACTAGTAAAAACGAACCAGGATGTCTTATGGTGTTTTCTTTTCTAAAAAAAATGTTTGCCTTTTTAGGGCATACATTTTTAAAATGTTTAACACACCTTAAAAAAATCTATAAAAATTTGCATTTTATTTGACTGGAATAGAACACAACATACAGAAATACTCTGCCCTGTATTTTTTAACAGCTGTCTTGGGAAAACAACACAGAAAAAGTCAGCTGTTGTATAAGGCAATTTCAACCCCGTGATTTTTTACGGGGTAAAAAGTGCAACTTTTTTGCACTTTATAGGGCAGACATTTTTAGAAAAGAACACGATATTCTTTATAAGGGTTGACATTTTTTAGAAAAGAACACAAAAACACAATTTTCGGGGCGAAATGCAAAAAAAAGGCACATTTTTTTGCCAGAAAACACCATTAATTTTTTAGAAAAATAATTTTTTCTTTCCCACCTTTCTCCATTCAAACCATATATACAAATTCTATTTAGTTTTTGGTATACAAAAACAGTAATTTTTTATAAAAAAATAATATACATATTTATCTTTTCTTAAAACAATAAAAATTAAAACAAAAATTAAACTTTCATTTGGTTTTTAAATTGTTGAAAAATTACTTAAGGTTTTGTATCTGAAATGCTTGTAAATTGCTTTTTTTGCATATAAAGCACTTTAAAATTGCTTTACATACTGTTTCAAAAATGATACATTTTTGGTTTTTGCAATGCTTTAAAAGCACTATAACGAAGCGTTCTAAAATCATTATTATAAATGTCTTTAAAAACGCTTCAAATAAACCGTCTAACGGTGTTATCATTAGGACTGTCTGAAAGCGCTCTGAGGATGGTTTTCAGTATGGTCTGAGAGCAATCGTACTACCATACAAAGCGCTTTAAAAGCGTTTTAACGGTTGTATTTTTCTACCTGGGTATCTTCAAATGTCTTATGTTAAGACCAAACTTCCCGGAAATATATTAACCTCTATTTACCATGATCTGTCAAACTGACTATTTCACTACATCTGCGAAAAATAATAGATTTACTTTTACATTCTGTAGGAATTTTTAACGATTTAAACATGAGCTTTTAAAAACCGTTGTTGGGGTCACCCTAATACCCTATTCACACTTACAGTTTTAAACCGTTTTTAGCAGTTATTTTTAGCATTTTCCGTCAATATACTGTAATAGAATAAAGAAAGTGCTAAAAATATTGCTGCTAAAAACGATTTAAAACTGTATGTGTGAATACTATTCACTGAATAGGGTATAATATAACACAAAGTGACTTTGAGGGCGCTGTGTCTCAGTGGTTAGCGCGTTGGACCACTAGCCAGCAAGCCTTTGTTCGATTCTCAGCTCAGGCAGAACAACATTTTTTCAGATACTTATTACACTTAAAAAATTATGTCATTAATTGTTTGTAGTTTATTTAAAAAATTTTAAGCTTAGTCGTTTTTAAAAGAAAAAACGTTTGTTTGATGTTCAGTTTTATTTATGACTACTTCTACCCTTTGTTTCAAAAATAACACACTAAAAAATAAAGACTTTCATTAACATTTAATTTTTAAAGTATTTTTTTTTTGTTCTGTAAGTAAAAACTACTGATTATTCTTTAAATTTTTAATGATTTGTGTAAGTAATTTTTTTTTAATTGTTGGTATTTTTTAATAAGATATCATTATTTTTTACCTACACAAGTAGGTTATTTTTATGTAGAAAAAAAAAATCAAAAAATTATTTATAGAAATATAAAAACATGTTTGTATCAAGTGACTTTGGCACGATGGGTAGAGTGTCTGGCCAGAATGTAGTTGATTGCGGGATCGATTCCCCAAAATTTTATTAAAAATTTAAAAAAAATATATCAATAACCTACGAAATCATTAATTTTTATTGTTTTCGTAGGTTATTTTTTTGGAATTTGTTGGTAAAAATAACAGAACTATCATTAATTTTTAATGTTTTCGTAGGTTATTTTTTTCGAATTTGTTGGTAAAAAAGAATGAAGAAACCGTAATTTTTTAATGTTATTTATTTTAGAAAATTTTGTCAACAGTAAAAAATAAATGTTGATGTTTGTTAAAACTAATGAATAATTACTGGGATGGTTTTCAACTGTTTATTCACTAGTTTTAAGTGTGTTTTTCATTTGTTTTTGCCTACAAAATATTTTGAGTGTAGAGATATTTTTAATTTTTTTAGTTTTTGTGTAGACCAGTTTTAAAAATTTCATAATATGAGTTCCTGTTAAGATATCTTAACGCGATAGGCGCCAAATCAAAGCTAAGAACCACATCGTTTATACTTATTTAATACAAAGCTTTACTTTTAGATAGTATATTAGAAAACTCGTTATAAAATGTGGAGTTTTTGCATTTTTCAAAAAAAAAATTGATTTATATAATGACTGCATTTTTTGGGCTAATGAGGGCTAATGGCAAACTCAACATATGCGTGTACTAGACGTTTCCAAACATTTTGATACCAAGAGCTAATTCCACATTTACCCACAAACCATTTTAATTTTCATTTGCAAAAGAGTCCACGAATAAAAAAATAAATATTTTGTTTTTAAATAGTAATAAATATTTATCCCATCATAACTTACAAGACTTTCAGAACTAGTGCTAGAGTGCTTCTTTTGAGCTCGACTAGTTCTCTATCTCGTTCTCAGATTCATGATTTTTGTTTGAAATTGTCACCCCCCAGAACTAGTTCTAGGGAAATAGTCTAGGAACAATCACCCCTTCTATGGAACGGTTCCATAGTAGCGGTGACTTGTAGAACCAGTTCTTTAACCCATGATTTTAGGGGGGGGGGGTTGCAAAAAAAAAATTTGTTTCCGTCAGAATATTTTTCACTTACATTTATTTTAAATTTAAGATAAAACAAGTCGAATTATTTTTTTAAAAAAAGAATTTGAAAATGTATGCAACCTTTCTTTAAAAATTCTCAAATATATGTACCTCACACGAAAAAGGAATATCGATAGAAAAATCGAAAATTTGTCATCTCTAGCATTCATAAATATCATCTGTAAAAAAAATAAATTTGGCTTCCGTTATAATAAAATACAGACTTCAAATTAAAAATAATATCAATATCTTTAAAAAATCTGTAAGATTATCGAAAAAATGTAAGAAATTATACGTTTTATTCTTACCATACAAACGTTCCCGTTAAAGTGGACAAAATGACTATAATAACAGTGAAACAACCAAAATCGGAATGGGATGAAACCAAAAGAAAATGAAAGTTGAGTTTAGTTCAGCGCTAGATTTTTTTACTCGAATTTAAATTTATTGAACTTTTATTATACAGTCAAACTCGGTTATAACGAACTCGGTTATAACGAATTCTCGGCTATAACGACCTAATTCTAAAGTCCCGACGTTTTAGCATCAATTTTCACACACAATACTTCTTGTATAACGAACTCGGTTATAACGAATCCTCGGTTAAAACGAACTGCTTATTATGGTCCCGCGAACATAATTTCATGTAAGGTGGCTCGCAGCTTATTTCGTGTGAAAGATATTAGTTAGCAATTCATTCAAGACAAAGTTAACCAAAATAGACCTAATTATTATCAAATAAGTATTTTTGTAAAAAGTCCTGTGTATGTAATTAATCAAACTTTAATTAAAGCTTAATGACGTTCAGATTGTCTAAATATTAAATATGCTACGAAAGACCATTTTTAAAAAATTTCTTAAAAATATTTCTAGGTCGAGTTAATCCAAGCTCAAACATAAAGAAATTAAAAAATAGTCCAATAGTTAATATTCATTTATTTAATAACTTTTCCAAAGACCCAAACAAAAATCAAAATTTTTAAAACACAGTAGAAGAAATTCGAATTTTTTGACCTCCAATTCTTTTGACCACCAATTTTTTGTAAACAAAGAAAAGATTTAATTGTTTAATAATTTTAGTGCACCTAAGTGTATAGTAATGAGATATAAAAATAATTGAACATTGGTCAAAAGAATTGGAGGTCAAAAAATTCGGATTTCTTCGACTGCATTTTAAAAATTTTGATTTTTGTTTGGGTCATTGGAAAAATTATTTGATAAATGACTGTATACTATTGGAAAATTTTTAAAAATTTTAATGTTTGAGCGTGGGAAAAATCGACCTAAAAGTATTTTTAAGAAATTTTCTAAACAACGCCTTTCAATAATTTCAATTTCCATTTCGACCCTTGTAGCACGATTAATATTTACTCAATCTGGACGCCATTAAGCTTAAATTAAAGCTCGATAAATTACCTACACAGCACTTTTAACAAAGATACTCGTTTGATAATAATTAGGTGTAGTATTGGAAGCTTTGTCTTAAATGGATTGCTAACTGATATCTCACACCTTTTTATAACTCCCATAAATATTTTTTTTTATGTGTGGCAATCATGTTTATCGATTAACAAAAGATGCGAATTTTTTGGTTTACAGTGCCAGTAAAAAGTATTCGTCGCTCAATGTTTTTTTTGTTAAATCTTAAATATCAATATTCCTTTTGCATAAACTGCAAATTTTTTTTCCACAAATATTCTTTGGCTCTCAATATAAAAAAGATGTGGTTTTTGGTGATTTGAATTTTCATCTTCTTTGCTAAAAAAGCGAAAGATAAATAAAGCTCAAATATTTTTTCCAAAAAGTATTCGTCGTTTTACTGTTGTGTGAAATTCTCCACTAGTAAAACAATGATTTGATTTAAAAAACTTACAGCGTCTAAGGATTTTGGTAAGTTAAGAAATGTTTCTGAAAACCCGATCGGAATCGTGCAAATTGGAAGGATAGGGCGGAATTCTAAAAAAAAGTACCAAAGAAGAAGGAGAAATCATCATCAATAGAGTCAAAAAAGAAAATTCTTTTAAAATTGTAGCCGAAGCGGTTATTAGACTCATTACCACTACCAACAGCGTTTTTTATAGGTACTCGAGAACCGGGCGGTATGTAAATAATAAAAAATCGGATCTTCAACTTGTTGACTGATCAAAAAAAGAGCAATAGCCGTCAAAAATATCACAAAGGGTCCATGAAAAACTGCGTATGTATAGCTGCGCAAGTATTTTACGACTATGGTAAACAAGCTTCGGTTGAAACTATTCGCAATATACTGCATAAAGCCACGTACTTCCCGTAAAAGACCCTTTATATCAAGAAAAAACATGCCGAAGCGTTTGAAACACGCCAAAACTTACCTTAATCATGACCTTAAGCACTGGAACCGAATAATTTTTACCAATGGCAGTATATTTAATCTATTTAAGTCTGATGAAAAGGTTAAAGTGTGGCGAAACATGCTCTGTTAAACATGCTGAAGTTCACAACTAGTTAGGGGGTGTATAAAGACGAACGGGGTGTGGCAAAAAAAAATTATTGAATGTATTATGGACTAAAAGGTCTACATTTACATCATTAATGCTTATCTCCAAAATAGTTTAAAAACAAAGCGCTTACCAAGCAACTATATATTTACTAAAGATAACAACCCAAAGCATGTGGCTCTTTATACGGAGTTATAGTTATTATAAAATGCTTCAAAATGGATAAGACGCTTTCCGAAGTCCAGATATTAACCAAATCGAGGATATATGGGAGGATCTCGACCAAGTCATTGAAAAAAAAAACACATTTCTAATAAGAAAAACTTAAGAAATGCATTAAAAGAAAAATTTGGTAAAATTATACCGGAAATAATGCTCAATTACGTCAATTCCATGCCTAGTAGTTTGACGGCTGTAATAAAGAATAGTGTTGGTCCACAAAACGTTTCAAAGTACAAATCGCAGAGTGATAATTGCAGTTCCTGAAAACAGACGAATACTTTTTTGTTTTTATTTTATGTAATTTTTCTTTTTAATAACTAATTGGGATTTGGATAGAAGACGTAATTAATAAACATTATGTATGTAAAAAAAAAATTCAGTTTCATGGCAAAAATACAGCATTTATAAAAAAAAAAACCGACGACTACTTTTTACTGGCACTGTATATTATAATTTTGAAAAAATTTATTTATATTTTTAATGATTTTTCTCAATAAGTAGTTTATTAATGAAAAAACATCAAATTAAACAAAATTGGATATATAAAACAAGGTTGATAAAAAATATACCCCGCTTTTAGCGAACTTCGCTTATAACGAACTATTTTTACTGGTCCCTCGGAGTTCGTTATAACCGGGTTCGACTGTAATTACATATAATAATAAATGCTTGAAACTGTATAAGTGGCGTATGATTAATATTGTAATTGCCTTAAAATAACAATCATACGCAACGGTGTGGTTTATTTTAATAATTTGGCTATTCAATAAATAGTTACTGGACCGATTGCTGCGAAATTCATACCGGTTATAGCTAAAGTAATTTCGAGCTTAAGTTTGGATGGTGGACCCTACATGTCGAATAAGCGCACCACCAGGGACACCTAAAGTTGGACATGTTTAGTACACACAAACTTGAAATGCTTTTAATGCGTGTAAAAAAAAAATATAGCGCTGAACTAAAAAAAAAGACTTGAGGGGTTTGTTTTGAAAAATGTCAACTTTCATTTGCTTTTGGTTTCATCCCATTCCGATTCGAAAAGTTCGATTTTGTATTACTGTGTAACTGTATTATAATAGATATCCTTTCGAAACTTTGCAGGTGATTTTGTATTCACACACTACCATTATAAATTTTAAAGTAATCGGATCAGTTCCACTTGTAGTCCCCAAACCTGCCCGATTTTCGCATAAATCTCTAAAATTTCATAAAAATAGGAAATATTTTATTAAATTTTTTTTTGTAGGTATTTATTGGACATAGGCCTCATTTTTTTTAATTTTTGGACATACGCCCCAAATAAAAATTTTGCAAGATATTCAGTGACATAAGTCACTCTGTAACAAAACAGGGTGACCCAACAACTATTTTTTAAAAGCTGATGTTTATATCTTTAAAATTTCTTACATAATATAGCAAATAATCTATTATTTTTCCGGAAAGATTAGTGTTCACATAAGACGATTGAAGCAAAGAATAATTATTTTCTGTTGCCTGTCTGTGAATAAATTTGTAGTATGTGACAATTTTGACTGAACGAGAAATCGATCCCAGAACATTTCCAAATTTCCTCGCGAATATGTGTTATAAAATGCATTCTTATGCTTTTTGCACTAAAGAAATGCAAGTTTATCATAATTTAAAAAAAATATTCCACGCACATAGAAGGGGACCAAAAAAAACGACATTTTATAATTCTCAGGGTCCAAATGCAGGACTTTGATATTCTTGTAGCATTAAAATGTTGAATTTGTTAAGCAAAAACACAAAAAATCATGTAAACAAGTGATATTTTTCAGAGGTTGGTTTAGTTCTTCAAGGGTGAACTTTTTTCCCCCTGGTCCGATTTTGCTCATTTACGAACTTAACCTGCCTAGGAATATAAGACTAATTCGTGCCAAATGTGGGGAGTCTAGCTCTTTTATTTTGGATTGCATCGTGTTAACTACAGACGGACAGACGGACGGACATCGCTAGAATGTCTTAGAATCGATCACTGATCATAAATATACATACTTTATGGGGTCCTAGACCGATATTTTGATGCGTTACATACGGAATACAAGCTGGCCAAGGTTGGCAGAACGTTGGCAAAAGTGTTGTTGGTACAATACCCGATTTACAAGCAATACTGTTGACCAGCAAAACTATTGTAAATAATGAGGTCGCGTCCCAGTCGCATATTCGATGTTTAGTAGTGTTATTAACCGATTTGTCTGGAATTTGAAACTTAAGCTTCTTTTCACCCAATTTGTCTGGAGTTTGAAACTTAAGCTCCTTTTGACCCAAATGCGAAGCCTATTAAAATTGGAAAAAAATCGGTCCATGTACATTAGACTGGCCATAGCGTTATATAGAAAAATTAAAAATGTTAAATCCATAAGTGTTCGCACTGAAAAATGTGAGGTTGGGGATAAAAATAATTATGCATATTTAAAAAATTTTTTTTTTTGTTCCGAGTACCTCCGGGTTGAGCCTAAAGTTTGAAAAACGGATTACAAGGGAAAAATATGACTTTTTTTTCATTTTCTCAATTTTTTTGATATTTTAAGTACAGTTTGAATTCAAATGGTCACTGAATTTTGATTAAGAGTTAATTGTCTATCAAATAAGGTGTTAAAAATTAAAATCGGTTGAAAATTAGCCGAGTTATGACAACTTCCCCCGGCAACTAACGTGTGGCAAACCACCTGATCAAGGAATTCGAGCCCCATTTTTGAAATTTATTGAAATTATCTACTGTAATTAATTTTTTTTATTCCTCAAGTTCCAATGTACTAAGAAGATACATATTTTTCATATTGCGTTTTGCTAACTTGTTTTAAATAAATGCTAAAGTGGTCTGAATTTTTCAACACTATTTTCAAATCTCCAATTTTACATTTTTATTTTTTTTGTTAAAGAAATTTTAAAAAATCGGCTATTGGAGTTTAGGGATTTGTTAAGCACATATAAAGGAATAAAAACCCCAAAAATTGTAGGGTTTGCTGTTTTCATTTGGCTATTACAGTGATGTAATTTCGGCGGATTTCGGGAAAGTAGTGATTTTTGGCACTTTTTTAGCTTTTATTTATTTTTTTTTGGTTTTTTTTACAAACTTCATATGTTTTGGACCGAATTATATCAACAAGAGATAGAATAATTCAATTCGTAAATTAAGGGCAAAAATGGGAAATTAAAAATTGCCCCAACTAAAGGTCAAAGGTCAAATTTTAGAAGATTTTGAATTTTTAAACATTAACAGATTTTCTGAGTGGAAATATATGAAACTACTTGATGTCATTTTAAAAGGTCTTAACATATGTCTTTTTATTTAAATTCAGAATATTAACCCTTTAGTGATGGTGGGGCCTATTCGACCATTTGAACAAAATACACTTACATTATCTCCATTAAATTAAAAAAATTATAGGCCCCAACAGCACTTAAGGGTTAAATTTTTAAATTTTAATTATTTGCCATATAGTTTAGACCAATTAAGATAACATCGAGTAGATTCAGCAAAATCCGCCCAGCAAATCTGTTTATATTTAAAAATTAAAAATTTTCTAAAATTTGACCTTTGACCCTTAACAGGGGCAATTTTTTATGTGTCAATTTCGCCCTAATTTTGCAAATTGAAGTATTCTATCTCGTGTTGATATAATTCGGTCCAAAACATATCAAGTTTGTAAAAAAAAAACAAAAAAAAAAATAAATAAAAGCTAAAAAAGGGCCAAAAATCACTACTTTCCCGAAATCCGCCGAAATTACATCACTGTAATAGCCAAATGAAAACAGCAAACCCTACAATTTTTGGGGTTTTTATTCCTTTATATGTGCTTAACAAATCCCTAAACTCCAATTGCCGATTTTTCAAAATTTCTTTAACAAAAAAAATAAAAATTTAAAATTGGAGATTTGAAAATAGTGTTGAAAAATTCAGACCACTTTAGCATTTATTTAAAACAAGTTAGCAAAACGCAATATAAAAAATATGTATCTTCTTAGTACATTGGAACTTGAGGAATAAAAAAAATTAATTACAGTAGATAATTTCAATAAATTTCAAAAATGGGGCTCGAATTCCTTGATCAGGTGGTTTGCCACACGTTAGTTGCCGGGGGAAGTTGTCATAACTCGGCTAATTTTCAACCGATTTTAATTTTTAACACCTTATTTGATAGACAATTAACTCTTAATCAAAATTCAGTGACCATTTGAATTCAAACTGTACTTAAAATATCAAAAAATTGAGAAAATGAAAAAAAAGTCATATTTTTCCCTTGTAATCCGTTTTTCAAACTTTAGGCTCAACCCGGAGGTACTCGGAACAAAAAAAAAAATTTTTTTAAATATGCATAATTATTTTTATCCCCAACCTCACATTTTTCAGTGCGAACACTTTAACTTTTCAAAAAAATTTCTACTATGGCCACTCTAATGTACATATGTCCTCACCTTGCCCCCATACCACAGTCCCCAATACATATGTGTCAAATGACCCTAACTACCGCATTCTAATAGGTATCATTTCGAATTTTGACAGGTAAGCGTATTTCGTATTCGAAAATCTTATCAAATTTAAAAGAAAACGGACGTCCTACCTGTAGTCCACATACAAGCCACCCTCACGATTTTCACATAAATCTCCCAAAATTCATGAAGCTTGGAAATTTTTTGTTAAAATTTTTTTGTAGGTGTTAAACGTGGACTTTGGCAATTTAATCAAATCTGATTATAATTTGATCATTTTTGGATTTTATATGGGGAATATTAAATCGGTCTATTGACAACAAAAACCAACATATTGTACTCAAATTTCTTTTGTGGGTATTTTACTCTAACTAAAGATCTTACAAGAGATATATCCCATCGGATTGATATTTGGAATTGGGACCCATATTCCGGAAAACATTGGTGTAGGGTATTATATGATCGGTATTAACCGACTATTATTTTCTTACTTGTTTTATTATAACAAATGTCAAATAAAAAACTTAAATTAAACGGTCATCAATGTTAAACAAATTGTACTTACAGTATACATTTATTATTGTAATTGCCAACGTTGGCTAAGCATTGACATTTCCATTAAAGCCAGTGCTCTGCCAGTACAATATTTTTGGTACGGTTGCATTTTCTGACTGGGTAATCATTGGATTTTGGATTTTAACCCCAGCTTATCTTTATTGAAGTGTATCCTTTACATTTCTGCCTTGAACAGAAAATTTCTTGTGAACTTCGGACACTCAAGGATTAAACCGAAAAAAATACATTTTGAGATTCCTTTTAATGTACCTGATGGTATCCCTGATCGTATCGGATTTCCGGATTTCTTGCAAAATGTAAGGTAATTTTATTAGGAGTTCGGATAAAAAAAATAGAAAAAATAGTATCAAACAATGTTCCAATATTAAAAAAAAAAAAAATCGGTTTTTAAGGCCTTGGTCCACACAAATTGAAAATACCTATATCTTGATACAATTTTTCTGATTTCAGATTGGTGGTTAGGAGCCAAAAATACTTAAGGAAATGTGTTTTATTTTTTTTAATTTTAAAAAAATCATAAAAATTTGTACAAAAAACTGTATGAAAAAAAAATATGCAAATTTGGTTCAAAATTTTGATTTCTTTTGCAAATATTTCTGGATATATTGAATGGATTTTGGATTTTTAGGCCCAGGTTCGCTTTATTGTAGTGTCAAATTTACATATCTTCTTAGAATAGGAAATTTCTTACTAAATTCGGCTACTATAAGAATAAAACTAAAAAAGGACATTTTAAAACTCCTTATAATGATTAGATGGTATCATTGATCGTACCGAGTTCGGATTTCTGGCAAAAGCTAGGTAATTTTATTGGGAATTCGAATAAAAAATATAAATAACTTTTACATACAATTTTCGAATATTAAAAAAAAAAAAATTTTTGAGGGCTTTGTCCACAAATTATGAAAATGCCTATATCTCGAGAAGGAGATTTGATACAACTTTTCGTGGAGGTCAAAATACTTTAGAAAATGTCTTTAACATGTCTGTGTAATTAATGGGAATGTTTGCTCTATCAAACAAAATGTTGAGTATTGTTCATGTTATTGCATTTTAAAAAATATACTTGTTATTGGGCCACCCTTTATTTTTATATAACGGACGTTAACGAAATTGTTTGGGAATTACGCGAACAGCGCTGGACATTGAGATATGGCGTGAATACATGTGGGTGGTAACTTCGACGTTTTTTATGCCGTGACAACATATTTAAAATAAAATGGTTGCTGAAGAAGAATATGATGATGATGATGACGAAGAGAAAAACGAAATCGAAAAGAAAATAGAAAAAGGTTTCATTTTAGTTATTTATTTGTAATACTCGTATGTGTATGTAGATGTTTACTAAACAAAGTGTCCACGTAACACAGCAGAGTATTGTGCATTAGTAACTCCCCGGGGATATTGGATCGATAGTTCTGAAAATATTTAGTATATTTGTATAGCAATGTCCTTTGCTTGTATTTTGGGATTTTCAAAAACAAAACTTTAACTTCCTTCACTTTACGATTAAATTGTGTGCCTTAATATTTTGCATATAAAATTGATAAATTTATTCAAGATTTTCTTAACTTTTAAGTTTCTTTTGTGGTCAAATAAAAATTCTGCATTTTTTTAATTGCCGACATTCATATGCATCATCTTCTTAGTTCGTTCGTTAGTTTGCCTTACAATAATGCCCAGTTAGTTTAACGAGTTTCCAATGTCTGTGTCACAAAAACATATCTTTACATTATTTAGTCTTAAGGACAATAAGAACTTAAATAGTGGAATGATTGAAAATGCGGCATGAGAAAGTGGAGCAATCAACCACAGATGGAAAACTTGCCTAAATGCAAGCATCTGCATGGGATTTAAGATTGGATGACGTTTTGTTTAGCATGATGCATCCACCACATGTGCATATCTGTGGTCTTTTGACAAAAGCACTTATTTCCAAAAAGTCAATTTTACAGGAGAGCAAAAAAACACCTTTACAGTCGCACAAAATGTGTTAGTGTTCTTAATCATAAAAATGTTAAGCGCTGACGTTATAAAGCAACTTCCAAGGAATATTTACCAATTTCAAATTTTATTCTAGCTGTAACGGTTTTTGAGAAAACGCTTAAAATGTAAAATATGTTGTTTTGTGAAAAGAATATTTGATGAAAAATTCAACTTATTTCAGTTAAGTTCTTTTGTCATATACGTTTCTTGTCGAAAAAATTATTAATTTTGCCACTTATAAGTAATTATGTTCTTTTGTTAAAAATAAAAATGTAAAAAGGCAGAAAATAAGTTGATTTTTCTAAAATTTACTCAAGTTCATTCGAACTAAAAGCTATAAAATGCAGAACTAAAAAGTGGGTGTTTCATGATTAAAAAAATCGATTTCATCCAATTTAGAAGCGATTCTGATGGAAGCAACAGAATGAGTCAAAAAAATAAAAATAGTCCTGGGGGCCTTTTCGTAGGATTTTTCACTTTCCATTGAATTAAAAAAAAACACTTTAGAATTCATTGAATAAAGAAGTAATTCTTTTAAATACTGACTAAAATGCACAAATAGCCAACAGAAAGTAACGGGTGGTGATTATATAATACATTTCCAGGTAATGTATATCACTAATAAATAGTATATTTTAGGATTGATTAAATAATAAATAATTAATTTTTTTCATTGGTAAGCATTACTTTTATACTAACTGAATGCTATGCAATAATTTGCATGCATTACTTTCAGTCTCATCTCATGTAAAAACGATCAATGCTGCATAGTTTAAAATTAGGAACTGTATGAAATATTTTATAAATTATTTGGTAATAACAGTTTTGCTGGGATGTTATCACTAAACGTCCCGGAAATATGTTTACCTGGGGGCTAATCACGTAAAACGATTGACGATGCATAAACGACTTCAAAATTTATATATCGGTTTGAAGGGAAATTTAAAAGTTTTTCTTTATAAAATTATTAAAGCGTGTTGTTTAATCCAGAAACACTAAAAAAATTGGAAACATTTTGTTTAGCTTAGGAGCAACAAGGCTTCAAAAATCAACTATAGTCAACTATCATTTTACGTGATCACAGTCCTATATTTTCCATTATCTGTCAAACTTACTAGTTCACTACATTTTCAAAAAAAAATAGATCTATTGCTGCATAAACCGTTGTTTGGTTCACTCTGGTGTAACTGGTGTTTTAAGGGAATATAAAGTACTTTAATTCTCTTTTTGGATTTGTGGCAATACTTGCCATCTAGTACAATTTCTTTATATAGTACTAGGTGACACAGGGTGCCTCAAAGTACATGATCCTCTTCAAATTTAAATAATTCTTTTATGTAAAAGTAATAAGCTCTGAATTTTTTATCCGATGGGGCTATTTTAACATCAAGTCACAAGTCACCCGGTGTTATAACATGGTGGCCCCAAACACAATTTCTGAAAATCTGATGTTTCAGTCTTTAAATGTCCTTAAAGAATTTAACAAAAATCTATTATTTTTCAAAGTTGTAGTAAAATAGTCAGTTTGCTCCTTTAATTTTAAAAACAGTTTTATTGACAGAAAAAAATATATATTTATAATGAAGGTTTTTTATAATGTACACGACAAAAGCACTTCAATAGAAATAAATAATCACTTTTTTAAAAATTCACTTTTGACAAAGCCACACTATCCAACACAAGGTGTTTTGTCACACTGAGATTTACTGAAAAATATTTGTGTAAAAAAACCTATTTCTATTTGAGCTTGACATTTTAAGGATTTTGAATTTGATAAAATAGCTTTTTTCGAAACAAGTTGTTTTGCCATAAACTTTTTTAAAAAAATTCAATATGCTTAAATTTATTTAAGTTGTTTTGTCAAAAAGGTGTTACTTTTTTATCAACATATTTCAGATAAGTTGTTATGTCAAATGAAAATTGTTAAAATTTCGAAATAAGTTGATTTGACACGTGTTATATCTTTGGATCTAGACGAGCTACAATCACGCTGACTAGACAGAAAGATCCGTTTTTAAAAGTTATATTTACCATGAAAATATTGGAAAATTTTCTTATGTCGAGATAAGTGCTTCTGTCATATGTCCACAGATATTAATGTTAGTTGCATAACTTCGAAGATGTGATGAAGAAGAGAAGTAAATAATGAAGTGATTATTTTACTCGTTGTATACATTTGTCTCAAGCAACCAATCAACTTACCATGCTAAGGTAGGATGTGGCGACTTGGTAGTGAAACAAATCTGATGCAAATATGTACAGTAGGGGTATAACCAAATTAAGAACCTATCATAATGGTATGGGCAATGATATATATATAGACACGTTGTTCCATTTAGGAGCATAGGACCAAATAAATTTTACATTTTTGAGTTTCAATAATCACCCAGTTGGCAACGTCCTCGAGCCATCCTCAGTGACGGAGCGATGACATGTCAGAGTCACACCTGACATCCACAAGACATCTCTATGTACTGGGTTGAGGACAGTTTCATACAAATTTTCAAAATGTCCTCACTCAAAGTCAGCAGTGGTCAGGGCTGACCTTCTGGGGACATGTCACCTAAGACTTCTTTGGGGAAATGTCTGACATAGGTCATGCGAAAATACAAAAAATTTTCGTATTTCCCTTAGTTTTTACTTTTATCCATTTTCCTTTATAAATTATCTTTCTCATATTTAGAAAAAACTTTTCGCCTTTTTTAGTCCCAACTGGATTTGAACCTGGAACCTCCAGTTTATTAGTCCCACACCTAACCACTTGTTCCAAACTTTATTTTTAAAATTGTTTGTCTATTTATTACTTTTATTCTACTTGTTAGATTTTGATTTTATTTTAATTAAGTCGATAATATTGCCATCTTTTTCTTCGAAATTAAAGAGTTGCCCAGATTTAAAATTCTTATTTAATATACTGCTATTCTGAAGACATTTCCTTTTAGACGTCTTAGAGGAATTGTCCACACTCTTAAAGCAAACATTCAGTGCTGATAATGTTAGGACATGTCATCAAGGATTGCCAATGATTTGTCAGAACCTGAAGACATTTCTTCAAGGAATCACTGTGGAAATTTCCTCAGTGACACATTTTCCAACTGGGCAGTGGTATTTTTGATGGGCAGATGATTGAGTCCCTTCATGTTTTTCAAGCAAACCGATTTACTTAGAATAACTTTTTGAGTACATTTAGAGTTATCAAATATCAATATAGTTGACTGAAATTTTCAAGATAAGCTTACTTTTATGAAGCGTATTGAAGAAGTCACGTAGACGTCTGCAAAGAAGAATAATTGCTCAAGGCTAAAGGCTGAGTTAGGCACCCGTAACCTTAAACTAGCGTAGCGTAGAGAGTTTTTCGTTATATGAGAACAAATGAGAGCAGTTATTCTTCTTTGCAGACGTCTACGTGATTTTCTATTTGATTTTGATCGCTACGCTACGCCAGTTTACGGTTACGGGTGCCTAACTCAGCCTTAAGTTATGTATACCCGTAAGATTCCCTGCACAACAATGTCGGTGACGTTTTTTTCATACAAATTTGGCATGAAAAAACGCTCGACCGAAAACCTCTAGAATAACAACAATTTTATTTTGTGTCGGTTTCTCTCTCTCCCTTAATTTTTGATATAAAAATGTTGCCACTTTTTTACAAATATTTCGATTATTTTCGAAAAAGTAAACAAAAAATATGATCTCTAAAAACAAAAAATATTAAAATTGAAAAAAAAAACAAGAAAAAAACTAATCAATATGAAAAAATCATATTGATAATTAAAAATACAATTAATTTAAATAAAAAAGTGAAAAAGAGAAAAAATAGTGTAAAAATCAACATATGACAGAATTTTCCGCTGCCGTCTTTGTTTTGCGCCTCTACTCATGATCGAAAACGTCAACCGCTCCGACATTGTTGTGCGGGGACTCTAACCGTAAATTAGTGAAGTGTAGAAAGTTTTTTTTTTTTTTTTATATGAGAACAAATGAGAGAAATTATTCGTATTTGCAGACGGCTACGTGATTTTCTATTTGATTTTGATCGCTACGCTACGTTAGGGGACAGTTACGGGTAGCTAACCCAGCCTTAATAACCATATTATAATACCGTCCGACACAGTTTTGTGTATATAGACCAAACCGATAAATTCTTAAAGTAAGACCCCAAATATAACACCTGTGTAGGGTTGCCATTTCCATTTTGAGAAAAAGAGGACGCCAACCTCAAAAAAGGAGGACATTTGACCCAAAAAGGAGGACAATTTTTTTTTTAATAAATTAATTTAAAAAAAGTAAACTGCGCGACACAATATGCAAAAAAAATGCATTTTTATTAAGGAAACAATTTTCATTTCCACTAAAAAAATCACAAAAATACATAAAAGAAAATCTTCCAATTTTATTTCAGAAAGTACCAATTATATTTCAAAAATTTTCAATTTTAAAATATGTTTAACTATATTTCCAATTATATATGAGAAATATTCATTTTTAATTCAAAAATGTTTGGTTAATTTAAAAAAATGTCCAATTATAATTCAAAAATTTTAATTGTATATCAGAATTTTCTATTTGTAATTCAAAATTTTCTAAATGGTTTTCAGAAAATTCCATTTGTATTTTAAACATTTCCATTTCAAAATTTTCTCAATGATTTTAAGAAAATTACTTTTGAATTTAAATAAATTCAATTGGAATTTTAGATAATTCAATTGTATTTCAGAAACGTCCATTTTTATTTAAAAATTATCTAAATATTCAAATTCTGATTAATTTTTATTAAAAAATAAAAATTTTTGTACTCGACCTTTAAAATATTATATTTTGAGTAGGTTTTTTTCTAGCTCGAGGTCATTATTTCCTTTACTAATTAAAACTATGATATTCTCATATAATAATTTTCAAGAAAATTATTTTTCTGTTTTTAATTTATTATGTTGGTAATTTTTTGCAAGACTTTGTCGATACGTGTTTCGAGATGATGATCGTGACCTTACTACGATGGTACAATTTTCGTCTTCTAATTCCCAATGGAAATAGAGTCGAATATGTATTTTTATTTCAGTTTGATCATTAACGATTGTCATTAAAGACCCTTTGCTACTTGTAGTACAGGGTTTTTATTTTTTGCTAAATAATCTTGACAATGGGATTAGACAAATCCCGAAACACGTGTCGATTAAGTCTTGCAAAAAATGATTAACATAAATAAATTTAAAACAGAAAAATTTTTTCTTGAAAATTATTATATGAGATTATCATAGTTTTAATGACCTCGAGCTAGAAAAAAACCTACTCAAAATATAATTATCTAAATACTTTTAAAAAACTTTTATTTGTATATCTAAATTTTCTGCAAAGCATTTGAAAAATTTTGAATAGAAATGGAAATTTTTGAAATATATTTAATTGGAATTTTCTGAAAAGCATTTAGACATTTTTGAAATATAAATGAACATTTTTTAAATTTAATTGGAAATTTCTGAAACGGATTTTTCTGAAAATCATTTAGAAATTTTTAAAATACAACTGGAAACTTTTGAATACAATTGGAAATTTCTGAAATACAAATGGAATTTTTGGAAATTCAAAGGAATTTTCTTAAAATTATTATTTTTTTTTTTTTAAATTTGTAATGGAAATTTTTGATACACAAATCTTTTTTCGGAGTGCAAACTTTAAGACACAAATAAATATAATTAATTTGAAGCGTTTTTTTTTTAATTTTTGTGCGTTTTGTTCTCAAAAAGTTGACATTACTGCAGATAAGCGAAAATATTGCGATGATAATAATTGAAAAGTTTAAAAGTAATAAAAAAATGTTATCGGGTAAAGTGCAAAAAGTAGGACAACCCCGGACACTTTATAAAAAAGAAGTAGGACTGCCCCGGACGCCCTAAAAAAGAGGACGGTGTCCGGGGAAAAGAGGACGGATGGCAACCCTACACCTGTGTCTTCCAGTTTTTCTAGTTCAACTCACGTTTTCGCGAAAAAGTATAAAAGTATATATAGACCAAACCGATAAATTCTCAAAGTAAGACCCCAAATATAACACCTGTGTCTTCCAGTTTTTCTAGTTCAACTCACGTTTTCGCGAAAAAGTGTGAAATAAGTCGAGAAAATGTATTAAATCTGAAATTTTATGATGGTTCTTTTATTAGAATATATTGACCTTCCATCTTCCTTTTGGAGTCGATATTAACCCATAAAAATATTGGACCTGATGGGCAATGGCTTTGGGTTCCGTTTTGGACTTGAAAATCGGAAAGTACCGAACAAAGTGAAAACAAGTAAGAAACCTATATTCGGCTGTGCCGAACCTTTAAATACACTCCACAATGTTAACCAATGCACAAGACGCAGATGACCTTTCTTGGCCAAAATTGATTTTATAGAAAATCATAAACACTTACAAACAACAGAAAACATATTTTGTTTTTGTATACATTTATTTACCGTTCAAAAACAAATTTAGATAAAAATAAAAAAAAAACGTATTTTTTTAAATTTTTTCAATTATTTTTTAAATTTAAATATAAAAAATTTCTTATAATAGGTATATTCGATTATCTAAATTTCTTACTATTTTTTACTACAACTGAAAAGTCTTGTTTACTTTTTGTATTGAAATATTCCAGCTGTAGTAAAATGAGTAAAAATTAGTAGATTGTAATAAGGTAATCGAATTGACCTAATACTCTACATGGAAAACAAAAAAATTATAACAATTTTTAACACAAAACCTATTTCAAACCAGAAATTTTTCCAGTTTTGTAATTTTGGCCAAGAAAAAAACAAAAAAAAAAATATTTTATGAGTATGTATGAAAAATATATAAAAGCAACCACGTGTATGACACATACTACGTATTTTTTACTTTTATTGATACAAATAACTACTAACAAGCCAAATAAGCATCAACAACTACAAAATGGCGCGCAGCCACGTCGTATCATGGAGGTTTATATTGAAACTCATCTCAATTGCTCATAGCTTCTTAACCCCTTGACCGATTTTGCCATAATTGGTACCAAAATAACCAGCAAAACGTTGAGAACAATAAAATATGAACCTATTTAAAATTTTATTTGAATATGTCAACCATGAGCCAAGATAAATCATTTTAAAGTTTTGGGTTAAATTTCTGGTGCCTCTCCCCATTGTGCGATTCCGCCCAAATTTTTTGTGAGTGTTAGGAATGATAAAATTACGAAAAATTCCAAGTTTCGTTCTCATTCATTCAACAGGTGTCAAGTTATAGCATTTTTTTGTGTAAAATTTATCATTATTTTTGAGGTACCTTTACATATTCACTCGTATCTTTTAAAATACTTAACCGATTTCCAAAAAAAATACATCAGTTTCTGCCTAGGAGAATTACGCAACTTTTGATAGCCCAAGCGTTTAAATCGGTTCAGGATTATTGCCAAAAACGTGATTTCAACAGACAGACAGACGGACGGACAGACAGACAGACGGACATCACTAGATCGACTTAAAATCGATCAAGGATCATGAATATATATACTTTATGGGGTCCTAAACCAATATTTCAATGTGTTACATACGGAATGACAAACTTATATATACCCTCTATCACTAGAGTGGAGGGTATAAAAAAAATTTCTTTTTGTTTTTGCTTAAAATATTAGTTATATTTGGACATTACTGAAAAAGTGTTTTTATGGTAAAAAATTTTTTTTTGGTCAATAAATTTATTTTTTTTTTATAGTGTTCTTTAAAAATAACTTAAAAATGTTTTATTAATTTTAAATTGCGGTCAAAAGGCCAACAACATAATACAATAATTAAAAATATACATCTTTGAAATACTGAGTTAATATTACGTTATATTTTCAGCTAAAAACTAATTAAAAATATTTTTTTTTTTTGCAAAACAAGAAAAAACAAGTGAGAGTGTTACATTCGGCCGTGCCGAATCTTTTTTACCCTCCAAAATGTAAATCCAGGGGCGTCTTTTTTTTTTTGGGGGGGGGGGGGGTTGGTGGGAGACGTTAGGGAGCACCTTCCCATAGCCATTTCGAACTTCATCTGAGATAAGAATGTTGCATTTGCTTAGCAAAAGTATAAAAAACCCTGCAAAAAATGCGGTTTTTCTTAGGTTGGTTTAGCTCTCCAAGGGGGAACTTTTTTCCCCTTGGTCCGATTTTGCCCATTTCCGAACTTAACCTGTCTAGGAATATAAGACATATTCGTGCATAACTTCGGAAGTCTAGCTCTTTTATTTTGGACGGTATCGTGTCCTCTACAGACGGACGGACGGACAGACGGACGGACGGACGGACATCGCTAGAATGTCTTAGAATCGATCACTGATTAATAATATATATACTTTATGGGGTGTTAGACCGATATTTTAATGCGTTACTCACGGAATGACAAAGTGAGTATACCCCCATACACTCAGAAAAAAAAACTAACTAAAAAATGGGAAAATTAACTAAATCCAAGGAAAATTGATAATGATTTAGCTCCATTGCCATGTATTACTACTTTTTAGTCCATATTTTTCTTTAAAAGAAGGACAAATTTAAAATAGAATATGGGAAAAAATTTCCCATTTTTTGTTTAAAAAAACATTTCTGATGAGAAAATTTTTCCTAAAAATTATTTAATTTTATATTTTTTAATGGTTTATTTATAGAATAGCATGTGAATACACACATAATTCTCATTGGGTACATATTTTGTTATAAATATAAAGAAACGTTTGTTTCTTATAGTCAAGCAATAAATTTCATTAATTCTTTTAGTTAAATTACAACAAAAACTTTGTATTTGACGTTTGTTCCCAGACTATGGGAAAACACGCCAAAGACAAGGTCTTTGTTGTGATTAAAATATTATTTTTTTTCTAACACATACATATGTAGAAAAAAAATGTAAATATTAAATTTGTTACTTGTTATACAAGATCAAACTTTTTGTATTCATGTACTACAAATAATAAACAAAATGTGAACTACAAGCAAGCATGAAAAAATAAAAATAAATCAACAAAACAATTTCATGTTATGAAAAATTTACTAAACTTGTGGAAAAAACTCCTCAAATTAAAGAAGATAAATATGATGAACTAATTGGTAGGAAATAACGTCCTAAAACTGAATTTTTTCCACTAAATTTTATTTTAAGAACATATGTCTTAAAAATAAAGATTTTTTTCAATTATTTTGGGAAAATTTCTTTGGCAGTAAGAATTTCTTCCACGTATTAGGGAATTCCATTTAAGGAAAATTATGGCCTATTTAACAGTCCATGAACTAAAATATTTTCCTAAAAGTTAGGAAAATTTCCCAACTTTTAGTTAATTTTAACTAAATTGTGGGAAAATTTATAAACTATTTTGAAGAAAAATTTTCCAAAGTTTAAGTTTTTTCTTTTTTTTTGAGTGTACTGTGGTTGGAGGGTATAAAAAAAAAATTAAAGACAAACAAAAAATTTGTTTACCATAAAAACACTTTTTCAGTAATGTTCAAATATAAACTTATATTTTAATAAAAAAAAAATATTTCGAAATTTTCTTTTTTCACTTTGTTCTGGACTTTCCGATTTTCAAGTCAAAAAAGGAACCCAAAGCCATTGCCCTACAGGTCCAATATTTTTGTGGTTTAATATCGACCCCAAAAGGCAACTTTCTCGACTGCGACGTTTTCGAAATTCGAAAAAAGCTATATTTGCTTCAGCCTAGTGTACATAAATACCAAGGAGCAATGGAAACCACTGAAGCATGTTGGTTTTATGTTAGGCGTAATGATTTTAGTTTTTTGCTGACCGTATGCAAAACTTGTATTACCAAAAATTTTCTTAAACACATTTCTACTTTAGTATCTGAATGTTAGTATGTGTGTGGATAATACATATGTAATTACCCAGGCAGAAACTGCCAACCGTTCCAAAGAAAAAGTCTCGGCAAAGCACTTTATTTTTTGTGTAAAAGGTAGTATGAATTCGAAAAAGTGCTTTGCAAGCGCTTTGCCAATGTTTTTCTATTTAAATCCGTTCAAAGTATAAATTTTTTATTAAAATTTATTAATTTTCGTAACAATTGGAATATTTTTTATTTCCCTGCAGGATAAGTGGCCGGTCCTTGATAGTTCTCGTGATATGTCACTTAGACACAATGACCTACACATTCTTCCTGTTTCTTTCGTGAGGAAGTGTCTTAAACTCCGTGTGAAATGTCACTGGGCCTATCCCTTTGGACCACTACCCGATTCGGTTCAATACACCACTTTTTTTCAGGACTTTTCCAAAAATTTCAATAAATGTTTTATTCCAAAACGCAAAGAAAACTGCAAACAAATTTTTTCCGTTGCTTAGAAAATATTTCAAAGTTTGTTCAAAATTTTTTTATCCAAATAAATTAGTCCATACATTTTTTATCCTAATTTAATAAATTTCTTTATTCAAATAAACACCAAAAAAAGTTGTGTCTCGTATGGACTTATACAATTTTGATACGTCCCATTTTTTTTTTTTGTTCTAAAAGTGCTATAATAGTACCATATCTTTTGTTTTTAAAGCGCTTTCAAAGCGCTTTAAAATAGCAACGGCATACCGTTTACCGTGGTTATCATTTTGTACGCTAAGGGAGTACTAAACTGTGATGCTTTCCCAGCACACAAGCGACCATAAAAGGTACTTTGCCAGCGCTATCCCGTTCGTATTTTCCTGCCTGGGTATATACACATAGCATACCCCAACTAACATTTACCTTTAGAAACATAGAATCTACCCAACAAACATTTACCTTTTACAAATATGGACAACTAGTTGAGAATAGCATAGTTCTCAACGTGAAAACAAAAGCATTCTCAAATAAACCGGCATATTAGTTCCCAAGTAAATTTTTTAAGTTTTTTTTTTTTTTTTGATAGATAAATAGTTTGAGATTTTTATAAATGTATAATGTTTCTCAATTGTATACACTAGGATGGCAGCGAAATGTATGGGATATATTTTTTTTTTGAAATTGAATATCGTCGGGTCTGAAACTGACGCGGGCAAAATGTCAGCCAATTCGGATAACTTTAACCCGTGCCCCTTTGGGGTCATTGTTCACAAGGTAAAAAAAATGTCCATACAAACAAAAAAAAATCGAATTTTATTTTTTTTTATTTTTGAATGTTTGTGAGCTTTATTAACACATTAACGGCAAAAAGTTCATTTCGATCGGACAAGTTTTTCAATTTCAAAATGGACTTCGAAAAATAATATTGAGGCCGGTTGGGTGCTTACTAGGGTGTTCAATTAATCGGGTTTTTTTTATTGTTCGATTAAACGATTTATCGACATTTGATCGATTAATCGAATAATTCCAAATTAAGAAATTTTCGAAATCACAAGATTTTTTTTTCGAAAATTAAAAAAAAAAAAAATTGTACTTGAGCAAATAAACAATATTAATTACGAGTATTTTAACATTTTATTAATGAAAAAAAAAAAAACAAACGTAACAGCATTACAAAATGTACAAAAATTTAAATTTTTTTAAATTTAAATTTTTAGAGGGTGCTGTGGCTTAGTGGTTAGCGCGTTGAACTACTAGCCAGTAAGCCTTGGTTCGATTCCCGGCTCAGGCAGAACAACATTTATTCAGATATTTATTAGTTTCTATTTATAACTAATATCTATCGCAGCACCCTCCTTCGTTGATAAATAGCACTAAAAAAAACGTCAACGAAGTAAAATAATAAAATAATGGCTATTAAACACAGCTTCAAAAATAATTCGCCAGATCAATAACAGATGGCGATGCAACAACTGTACTCAAAATTATCAACACGCGCAATTACAGTGTTGCCATACTGAAGCCCTTCTATCTTTCAAATCTTTCATCTCTCTTCTATCCCCTTTCAGAAAGAAACATCACGGTTACATTGCAAAAACATTCTTATTCGATTAATCGGCATAAATTCTTCGGTTAATCCTTTAATCGAAATAAGCAATTTTAAATTAAACAAACAATTATTCATCAAAAATTTTTGGATTAATCGAACAGGAATTAATCGACTGAACACCTGTGCTTACTCTAATTTTTTTTTTTTTTTTTAAATTTTGCTAATAGGTTTTCTTTGTTTATTAATTTATTTTTTGGTGGCATCGTAATCTTGGTCTTAAATAGGGCCAAAAACTCCATTTTAGCAGTTTTTGACCCCAATTCCAGACCAAAATACGATGTCACAAAAAAAAAAAAAGAAATTTAATAAATTTTTAATAGCAACAAGAAATCTTTAACGTATGCTTGTCCTAAAAAAAATTAGTTTGGAAAATTTGTAGAGTAAGCACCCAGTCAGCCTAAACTTTTTTTTTCAAATTCCATTTTGGAATTGAAAAATTTGTCCGATCGAAATAAACTTCTTTGCCATTAATAAGTTAATAAAGCTCATTAACATTCAAAAATAAAAAAATAAAAAATCGAAATAAAAATTGTTTGCTTGTATGAAATTTTTTTTACCTTCTGAACTTGGGCCTCAAAGAGACACGGGTAAAGTTATCCGATTTTCCTAAAATTTGGTCCACATCAGTTTAAGACCATTCCGACAAGATTAAAAGTCCAAAGTTGAAATTTCGCTGCCACCCTAGTATACACTAGGGTGGCACGTTTTTGGGCTTTTCTCTCTGATCAAATTCTAATACACGCCAAAAGTGTCGGTCCCCTAAGGGTAACTCACATGCAAAATATCACTCCGATCGGAGTTTATCTTCTGTCTCCTCTTTGAGCCTCGAAATGGGGTTTTTTGCAAAAAATTACTTTCTAAAAAAAAAAAAAAATAAGTTTATTTTATTAAAATAATTGAAAAAATATTTTTGAATAATATTTGATCGTAAATACTTCAATATGAAATTTAAAGATTTAACGATATAATTAACACGTTTAAACTTGATACCAAAAAAATGGCATGATTTGGGGACTTTCTCAAAACAAATTTTTCCAAAATTTTAAAATTTTATTGAAAAAAAATTTAAAGTGTATAATTTTTTCTTATTGAATTCATTAAGAACACCTTGGAGAAGAAAAATGTGAAATATGGCGGATATCCGTCGCACCACTTTTCGGAAATCGCGGAGGGAAATTAGCGGATTTCAAGGAAATGTTGGTTTTATTAATAATTTCGATTAATAAAATCTTATAAATTTAATTTTTGGCAAATTAACAGTTTTTTGGTGTCGTGGCATTCTATTAAATAATTTTAGGTCTGTCATGAAATCTTACCGATCTATGACGTCTTTAACCCACATTGGCTGGGGGTCAAAATGACCCCCGCAGAAAATTTGAAGTTTTGAGCTTAAATCTTGTGCTATAAACAAGTATAGAACGGCTTTTGTGGTTTGTAACCCAACTTAACCCAAATTAATATTATTATTATTACTAATATATTATCTTCAAAAAAAATCGTCAACCCTTCATTGCAGGGGGTCAAAAATGACCCATTAATAAAAAATATATATTTTGATGATATCAAAAAATTCAAGCACTATTCCTAAAAGTTTTTGCCGGGGTCATTTTTGACCCCGGCCAATGTGGCTTAAATATATCTTATATTGGTAAGATTTTTGGGCTGATTTAAAGTTATCTAATAGATTGCACTGTGGGCCAGGATTTCCATTTTTTGGCCAAAAAGGTCTGTAAGGCAACACGTATTTAAAAATATTTTTTCGGAATGTCGACATCTTGAATTTTGTCCATCTTTAATATCTTTTTATTATACCTTAAAGTTTTTTTTTTGCATGAGGTTAAAGTCAAAGTTTGTGATTTTTTTTATATTTTTTATTTATGAAACAAATAATTTTTTTTTGTACTTCAACACAATATTTTTTCAAATTTTCGATGAAGTTCTCCTAAAGACATACATGTTTGTTGAACACATGATAAAAACTGCTATAAGCATATTTTTTTTTAAATAAATAATGGAAATTCATACTTTTGTTGAAATCCGCCTTTTTTCAACACCAAAGTCCAAAAAAGTCCAAACGATATTGACAAACCTCGAACTACGATCTGTCTCTGACAATGTATTCTATTCACATTTTTGCGACCCTGTGCGACCGTTCATAAACTTTTGATCTAGAGGCAATAAACCAAAATATGACGTTTAGAAATGCACTAAAATAGAACTTCAAAATTTTTTGATATTTTTGTTTCTATTGATTTCTAATAAAAAATGTCTCACTTTGACAACATTGGCGTGATAACTGGTGATGGGCACGTGAGTGAATTTTGACTCACGTTGACTCACGCTCACGCAAAAAACCATAATTTGCTCAATCGTTTTTTTTCTCACACTTACTCACTATTTACGTGAGTAAACAAAACACCACTCACGTGTGACTCACGCTCACTCGTAACTCACGCTAAACCTTTAAAACACGAATAAAATTGTAAAAAACTGAATCAATACAATTAAATAGTTTTGAATCACTCAAAAAAATTGCACTCACTACGAATCACTCACGCAAAAAAATGGTCTCACTCACTAACAAACAATTTTAATCACGCTCACTTTCGATCACGAGTAATTCACGTGACCAGCGTCCATCTGTAGTGCTAAAAATTAAAGTTGGTAACGCATTTAAGCGGGCATATTCTGGCAATAGCATTTTTAATATTTTTTACGAAATTGTAAGCTTGTAGCATTATTTTTACATTTAGGATGGCAAATGTTTATTGGAAATAAAAAGTTCTCTCTTAAATGAGCCACTGAATATATGAACTTTTTGACGCATTTAAAAGAGAAATATTTTATTAAAATCTTCTGATAAAAGCAAAAAGAGGGATTTATAAAAACTTAAAAATTTAAACATTGTACATTTTTTTAAAAAGCTATGTCCTAAATTTTGGATCCGCCATTTTGATTTCAAAAAATCTGAGTTCGTATTCGTGTTGTGCAATCATTTCCTAGTGATATTTTGAAAAATTAATCAATAATTTAAATATCTTGTCCGGCATATTGGATCCACTATTTTGAATATTTGATTCTAAAATCAGATTTGGTATTTCAAAAACCATCAAAATCAGACAATATAGAAAAAAAACTTAATATTTTATTTGACGCCATATTTTATCCGCCATTTTGAATTTAAAAAATCTGAGCTCATATTCGTAATTACTGACCCTAAATACATCAAAAATTACTAATTTAAGTACAATTAGCTAAGAATTACAAAAGCATATTCGCCATATTGGATCCGCCATTTTGAATTTCAAATCTTTAATTCCAAAATCAGTTTTAACATCCGAAAAACCATTAAAATCGAAGTTTGTGGCCAAAAGAGACAACATATAAAAATTCTTAAATTTAAATTTGTCGCCATATTGGATCCGCCATTTTGAATTTTAAAAGTCTGAGCTCATATTCGTTATTAACGACCCCAAATACATCGATAATGATTATATTAAACACAATAAACAAAGAATTAAAAAATCATGTCCGCCATTTTGGATCCGCCATTTTGAATTTTGAAATTTTTTTTCCAGAATCGTGATCAGCGATCCTTTAGCACCCATATGCAATACTTTTTTGATATATAGGTTAAGCGGTCTATTTATGGCCAAAATTCAGGGATGCTGGCCCACAGTGGATTGCCACAAATTATTTTTCTATAAAAAAATAAAAAAATCTTATTTAATGGGTCATTTTTGACCCCCTACCAAAAAGGGTTAACGATTTTTTAAAGAGAATATATTAATACAAAATACTAGTTGGGGTACAAAATAAAAAAGCCGTTTTATACTTGTTTATAGCACAAAATTTAAGCTCTAAACTTTAAATTTTCTGCGGGGGTCAAAGACGTCCTACATCGGTAAGATTTCATGACAGACTTACAGTTATCTAATAGAATGCCACGACATCAAAAAACCGTTAATTTGCCGAAAATTTAAATTTATAAGATTTTATTAATCCAAATTATTGATAAAACCAACATTTTCTTAAAATCCGCTAACTTTTTCTTCTCCAAGGTGTTCTTAATAAATTCAGAAAGAAAAAATTATATATTTTAAATTTTATTTTTAAAAAAATTTTAAAATTTTGAAAAAAGGTGTTTTGAGAACGCGTAGCGTGTCAGCTGTTTATTTTTAAGCTTATGTCTACCCGAGTAAAAATGAATACATATAATTTTACATTATTTGATGTATGTATATTAGGGTGGGTCGATGAAATGCATATTTGCGAATCTCGTGTACTAATAGCAAAAACTCGACGCGCATTTTCGAGCTGATAACGGGAAAAATCATGAAAAAATTTTAGGAGGGTACTTTTAGGCCTCTACAAGCGGTTTTAGTTCGCGGTTTTTGGAAAAAAAATATTTTTTTTGATTTTTTAAAAATATTTTAAAAATTAACTAAAATAATGCTTATTACAAAACAATATCCAAACAAAATTTATCTCGCCAATTTTAGCCCGTGGATGCGTTTTTATACCCAGAAAAGTTCGATTTATATATAGAAAAAAAAATATTTTTTATTTCATAATAGCACTCAAATGGTGCATAAGGCCAATTTAAGAACATGAATGATAAAAATTAAAAAATTGCGGGTATTTATAGCAATCCACAAGTGCAAAAAATTCGCAAATTCAAAAAAAAATAAAAATGGGTATCAAAATTTTGGTAAAATAAAGCGTTTTAAGATAATGATATAAAAACAAAACAAATTGGCGGCTATTTATAACAATTCGCAAGCGCAAAACATTCGCAAGTACCAAAAAAAAATTAAAAAATGGAAAAATGGGTATCAAATTTTTGGTAAAATAAAGCGTTTTCAGAAAAAAAATAAAAAATATATATTAGAGGATCAATTTGGTCCATGGATGCATTTTGAAAATCTGATGTTTTTTTTTTTGTTTGATATTTAAATGTTTATTTACGATTGTAGTTGGTCCATGGATGCATTTTAAAATCTGAAAAGTTTATTTATTTTATGGAAACCAACATCAATTATAAATAAACGTTTAAATATCAAATAAAAAAAAACCATCAGATTTTCAAAATGCATCCGTGGACCAAATTGATCCTCTAATATATATTTTTTATTTTTTTTCTGAAAACGCTTTATTTTACCAAAAATTTTATACCCATTTTTCCATTTTTTAATTTTTTTTGGTACTTGCGAATTTTTTGCGCTTGCGAATTGTTATAAATAGCCACCAATTTGTTTTGTTTTTTTATCATTTTCTTAAAACGCTTTATTTTACCAAAATTTTGATACCCATTTTTAATTTTTTTTAATTTGCGAATTTTTTGCACTTGTGGATTGCTATAAATACCCGCAATTTTTTCATTTTTATCATTCATGTTCTTAAATTGGCCTTATGCACCATTTGAGTGCTATTATGAAATAAAAAATATTTTTTTTTCTATATATAAATCGAACTTTTCTGGGTATAAAAACGCATCCACGGGCTAAAATTGGCGAGATAAATTTTGTTTGGATATTGTTTTGTAATAAGCATTATTTTAGTTAATTTTTAAAATATTTTTAAAAAATCAAAAAAATATTTTTTTTCCAAAAACCGCGAACTAAAACCGCTTGTAGAGGCCTAAAAGTACCCTCCTAAAATTTTTTCATGATTTTTCCCGTTATCAGCTCGAAAATGCGCGTCGAGTTTTTGCTATTAGTACGCGAGATTCGCAAATATGCATTTCATCGACCCACCCTAATGTATATATAGCCATATGAAATAATATGTTTTCATATCAAACAAAGTACATAATTATATCTCGCATTGAGTTTTTCCAAATTTTTTAAATGGAGTTATATAAAATTACATTTAATGATAACCATATTAATATATAAATACATGTGGGAGACATAATCATATGTGACACATATAACTTAATCTGATTGCATACATATTTATATGTGACTTAATATCAAATAACGTATACGAGAATATTTAAAAAAAAATCCAATATCATTATATATATAATTATATATGACTTACAAGAAACCATTTAAAATTATATATGACTTACGAGAAACCATTTAAAACTATATATTAGGGTGGATCGAATTTGGCTTTTGGGCGAATATCGTTCCGGCTCACCGACAGATGTGTTGGAATAGACCTAAAAACAATGTAGTTAAATTTTCATGCAGATCGGTGGTCATCTTCCGCTGCCGAAATGACGTTGAAAATCCGCGATTTCTTAAAAAATAGTATTTATTTCAAAAAATTGCCAAAATTACAAAAATCACTTAATCTTCTTTTTTATTTCAGTCAATCTTTTCAATTCGATCATATTTTCTTAGAAAAAAATTTCAGCTTAATAGGACATTGTTAACCCCTCTAAAACGGTTGCTGAAAATGACCCTTTCATTTTGCCCTAAACTCAAAACCACCAAATTTAAAAATGATTTTTTTTTTGATTTTAAGTTGCACAATCTAAAGTTTTTATTGCATTTATTTCAAGTATATATAAGTTCGTTTGACAAAAATTTTTTTTGAAAAAATACGAGATTCTTAAACAGCGCGTGTAACGGTCTGTTTCCAGGACATTTTGGGAAAATTACACTTTTTTTTTAAAACTCAACATTTTTAGTTAAAAACTTTTCATTTTACACTAGATTTATTATAAATTATACAACTTAATATAGAAATGATGGATTTTAAGAAATTCTTTAACCCTAAACAGCTTTGGGCCCTAAATGACCCATGATGAACAAATGCATCTAGCAATAAACCGCTTTTGGCGGGCGACTAACCATTGGGAACATATTTTTTCCATTATAAATGGGAGCGTGAGTAAAGATGGGAGCGTGAGTGGAGATGAGAGCGAGAGTGAATTTGAGCAACTCACGCTCACGAAGAAAAAAAATTTCTCGCATGAAATTTTTTAAGTTTGCATACATTTTACGCAGGATCACGTGATTGCAACATATTAAACTCGTTCACGCTATAATCACGCTTACGAAAACTCAACATAACTATATTTTGACGTGTTTTATTTTTCTGTCACCATAAAAAATCATGCAATCTCTCGAAATTTCACTCACGCTTACGAGTGAATCACGTGAAATTTGTGTCGCGTGTGCATTTGTACAAATTATATTTTTAATGCAAAATAAAAAAGTGATCCATATATTTTTTTTAAACAAGTTTAAATATTATTTCCCATTTAAATGCTCCCACCCCGAAAGCATTATCCCCTTAAATGCCAGAATATAGCAAGTAAATAGTCTATTGAAATTATTCAGCTATATTCTTATTTAAATGTGAATTACTTTTTTTGTCAGATATAAATAAATGGTTAATGGTGGGTACGAAAAATGTTTTAAGGGTGGGTGCATTTAAGCGGGATACTATTTGAATGATATTTGAACTTTTTTGTTTCATTTGCATTAAAAATATTATTTTTAAAATTGCACTGTTAAGCGTGAGTAAAATTTCGTGATTTTTATGGTGACGGAAAAATGAAACACGTCAAAATTCAGCTTGAGTGAGATAAACATGTGACACTCATGTAATCCTGCGTAAAATGTATGCAAAATTAAAAAATTTCTTGCGTGAGAAATTTTTTTTTCTTCGTAAGCGTGAGTTGGTCGAATTCACTCACGCTTCCATCTCTACTCACGCTCCCATCCTTACTCACGCTCCCATTTTTAATTGAAAAATATGTTTCCAATGGTTAGTCGACCGCCAAGAGGTTTATTGCTAGATGTATGTTCATCATGGGTCATTTAGGGCCCAAAGCTGTTTAGGGTTGAAGAATTTCTTAAAACCCAACATTTCTATATTAAGTTTTATAATTTATAATAAATCTGGTGTAAAATGAAAAGTTTTTAACTAAAAATATTGAGTTTAAAAAAAAGTGCAATTTTCCCAAAATGTCCTGGAAACAGACCGTTACACGCGCTGTTTAAGAATCTCGTATTTTTTCAAAAAAAATTTTTGTCAAACGAACTTATATATACTTGAAATAAATGCAATAAAAACTTTAGATTGTGCAACTTAAAATCAAAAAAAAAAAATCTTTTTTAAATTTGGTGGTTTTGAGTTTAGGGCAAAATGAATGGGTCATTTTCGGCAACCGTTTTAGAGGGGTTAACAATGTCCTATTAAGCTGAAATTTTTTTCTAAAAAAATATGATCGAATTGAACGGATTGACTGAAATAAAAAAGAAGATTAAGTGATTTTTGTAATTTTGGCAATTTTTTGAAATAAATACTATTTTTTAAGAAATCGCGGATTTTCAACGTCATTTCGGCAGCGGAAGATGACCACCGATCTGCATGAAAATTTAACCACATTGTTTTTAGGTCTATTCCAACACATCTGTCGGTGAGCCGGAACGAAATTTGCCAAAAAGCCAAATTCGATCCACCCTACTATATATGGTTCCATCTTAAAACACGAAAAAAAAAATTTTCAAATATAATTATATATGGTCGCACATATAACTCTATATACAGTTATATAAAACTATACATGGCATCAAACATTTATTTTTTTAATATTATCAAAGATATAATTATAAATGGCTTATGAGATACCGTATATAGTTTTGTAAGGTACCATATAAATACAATTTTTTTTTAAATTCTATATATAATTTTAAATGGTGGCACATGTAACGCCATATAAAATGTTATACAATTGTATAAGGTAAAAAATATTTTTTTCTTTCACAATATTTTATATATAATTATGCATACTTTTATATGACAGTTGCTGTGTTTTTCAAAAAGTGGATTTATTTTCAGATTAATCTTATTTTGTTTAAAATAAATATTTTAACATGCCATAACAAATTTGGAATATTTTTTTCCGTAATCTATGATAAATTAGCAATTATTATCCGAAAACATGATAAAAAGATTTGGAAAATTAAAAAAGTTATAAATAAATCAAAATTAATCCAATTAAATTTTAGGATTTAATAAGTCCACTTTGGATTAATTTTGATTTATTTATAACTTTTTTCATTTTCCAAACTTTTTTATCATTTTTTCAGATTATTATTGCTAATTTATCGTAGATTACAGGAAAAAATATTACAAATTTGTTTTGGCATGTTAAAATATTTATTTTAAAGTAAATAAGATTAATCCGAAAATAAATCCACTTATTGAAAAACACAGCAAGTATTTCAATATTTTTTTTTAATGTTGCATCATATATATTTTTATTTAAGTATACAAGAGAGCTTGTATAATTATATATGATTCTCAAAGCACCTAAAATCAGTCAAAAAAAATATATATAAATTCTATAAATTTTTAAATAGAAAAAAAATCTGTTTAATCCATTGTATTTTAAAACTTAAAAAAATGCATATTGGATTTTAAAAGTTAAATGCTTAAAAAATGCATATAACTTAAATAGTTGTGTGTAACTTTATATAAGATCATATAAGATAATATATGATGCTTGGGGACCCCGAGTTCGATTCCCGGCTCAACCCAGAAAAAAACTATTTTTTTTTTAATTTTTTAAAAAAGAAAATATGTTTTTAAAGCTTTTTGTTTTTTCTAAACTTAAAAATATTGAATAATTAAATTTTTATGATAAAATCGAAAAATAAATATTATTTATTTATAGTTATATAATTTTATATATTACATCATATAAGTTAATATATGGTTCCTAGGGACCCTGGGTTCGATCCCCGGCTGAGCTAAGAAAAAAAGTTGTTTTTTTTAATTTTTTTTTTAAAGAAAATATGTTTTAGAAGCTTTAATTTTTTACTAAACTTAAAAATATTGATTAATTTATTTTTTATGATAATTTAGAAATAAATATTATTTATATATAGTAATATAACTTTCTATATTGCATCATATATGATAATATATAATTCTTGAGGACCCTGAGTTCGATTCCCGACTAAGTCAAGAAAAAAATTATTTTTTTTTTAAATTTTTTTTTAATCTAAATGATTTTTTAATGCGTTTTCGTTTTTCAAATTTAAAAAAAAATAAAATCCCTGAATTTTAACAAAAATATTTCAAAAATAATTATATTTTGATATAATTATATATTATTTAATCCGAAGAAAAAAATATTTTAAAACTTTAATGTTTAACCATCAATATCTCTGGTTTTAAGAGAGCTAAAGTCCTCAGATCAAGCTCAAATCAAAGCTTTATTTGTTGCCAATAATTAAAAGTGTATTTGGTTCGAACTTATGTTAGCAATATTTTCAGATAAAATTATTTTTGTCTGAAAAAACTTCCGAAAAAAACTTAAAACTCATTATTTGGCCGTTGCACTATAGGAAATTTTACCCTTTTTTTGGCCAAAATTATTTACAGCCAAACGGCTGGACCGATTTGACTGATTTTTTTTATTTGACTTTTGGAAGACTCTTAAGAGGGAGGGAGTGACTCTTAAAGGTTTTCATACACTCAAAAAAAAATTAGTAAAGTTACCTAAAAAATTACCTAATAATTAGTTCCAAACAGGGTTCCCGGGTTATAAGTTGCCGCATCTAAGATTTTTTAGATCCTTGATAGATTATATGGTTTTCTAAACTGTTTTTACAATATTTTTTTTTTTGAGTGTACACTAACTTTCGAAGATAACAGTAGAAATTTATTTTAACAATGTTAAGAAGTGTCAAACAAATCTACTTTTTAATAAGGATTTTATTCAAAAATTTTATTTTTGAGTTCCAAGTCGTCAACTACATTTCAAAATGCCACTACGGGCAGCCGTAGATGATGCAAGAGCTAGGGGCTCAACTTCCCTATTTATATCTTTAGAGATTTCTGCTGTAACTCGTATTTTTGTTCTCGCAGATTTTGACAAAAAAGTTAATTGCGGTCGCCCAGGTTTCGATTTAGTGGAGGCAGGCTGCGTTTCAAGTTTTTTTTAGCCAAGTATTGCCTTTAAGCCAAACAGCATGCTGTCTTTCAAAAATTTTCAAACTCCTACAACTTTTAATCCTTTTCATATTTATATTTGAACAAAATATTCTTAATTCCTCCTTTATATATTGTTTAAAGTTTTCGAAACATTCACTCTCAGCAATGTATGAAAAGAAATGGTCGGAAATAGCGGCTCCTTATCCACCTCTGCTTTATTTCTCTCGCCTTGTATTAAATAACTCTGAATTTGGCACTCAGTAATCACCTGGAAAAATGGGTATAAAAAAAAAGTTTGCACATATCCGACCTTGAAATTTTTTAAATTCGGAAGGTAATTGATTGTCCTAGAGAACTTTTATGATTTTATAGCTAACATATGCTATCATTTTTTTTAAAGTCAAAATAAAATTCCAATTCATACTTCAATAAGTTCATCTTAAGGTCACTTCAATTTTTCCAATAAAATCGATCTAATAGATGAGTTCACCAACATTTCACTATTTATCATTAAAGTACTCACCTTTAAAATTATTTTCCATTTTTTAGTTTTTAAAAACTATAAATTCTTAATATAAAAACTTTTGTTAGAAGCTATCACAAAATTCGCTGCTCTCAATCGTTATTTTATAACTAAGTAAGAAATTGCAAGAAAAACTACTGATAAAGTGACAGTACATCAATTCTGTCGAAAAATTTAGAAAGAATTGTTTACTTTGTTAAGTTTTTTTTATATTAATGTGAAAAAAAATAATGTTTGCAAAAATTTTAATTTTGACTTTTGGCCAAAAAATGGGTAAAATTTCCTATAGTGCGTTGGTGAGTAAAAAAGTTTATACATGTTTTATACCATTTTAAAGGTATTTTTATTAAATATACAACGGCAGAAAGAAAATTTGGATCCGATGAAAAATGTGAAGCTCATAAGCCAAAAACCGTTTTTACTTTAAAGCTTTATAACTTGGAAAATTAAGAGCATTGGAAGATGAAAATCATGTTGTTGAACTCAGTATTAAACCCCCTATTAGCTCAGCAAATAAACTAAAAAAAAAAAAATCACAAATTTTAGCAAAAATTTTCTAAGTCTTTTTTAAAATTTTGTTCAAATTCAAGTCGAATATAATTTGATGCAATCATATACCCGATAAGATAAACTGGATTTTATTATATATAAGTTAAACTTGATATAATTATATATGATAAACTATTTTCAAAAATTTTCTAAGTTTTTTTAAAACATAGGCTTTTAAAGTTGTCATTTATTAACAACGTCCGCTGGGTCAGAGGGTAGAGATTGCGATTACAAAACAGTTGGTAGCTGTTCGATTCCCCCGCCGCTCGAAGTTTTTTTTTTTTTTTTTTAAATAAATTTTAATTATATATATTTATATCTTAATATTGAAAAAAATTGTTTGGATAAAACTTTATCAGTTCTAAAAATAGATTTTATTGTTCGGATTAAATTATATATAGTTCTAAAAATAGATTTTTTTTTCGGATAAAATTTTATCTAAAGTTTTTTGTAATATTTTTTTTTCTTTCGTATGAAATTTTATCTTTTTTTATCCAGCTAAAAAAATCTTTTTTTTTTGTCTTGGTCCAATAAGATCCAACCATTTTTCGGATGAAATTGTATCCCACCGATTAAAACTGATCTAATTAGATAAACCCACTTTTCGGATCAAATTGTATCCGTCCGGTTAAAACTGATCTAATCTTAGCAATCCATTTTTCGGATCAGTGCTGATCTTTCAAATCTCGGATCTATCAACAGATCTGGAATAATATAAGAACATATATTGCTCCATACAAAAATTTTTACTCGGGTACCCATAGTAAGTAGTTACCCAAGTAGAAATTCATGACGGTTATAAAATAAAAGCGTTTTTAAAGCACTCCAAAGTAGAAACTCATGACGGTAATAAAAAAATAGCATTTTTAAAGCACTTCCAAGTATAAATTCATGACGGTAAAAAAAAAAGTCGTGACTTATCAAAAATAAAGCATTTTTAAAGCATTATTTCATAACGCTTTATGAACGTTTTGAAAAAGCCTTTTGAGATTACTTTTTCGCCAAATTTATGTTGGTTTAGGAATACATACATTTTTTTACAACATTTTTTTACACTACTTTTTAAATATGGTTTACGAAGACCAAAAACGCCGTCGAAATTATTAACTTTTATAAAATAATATTCACATACATTTTTTTTTTTATTTTTAATAACTTATATAGTTATATATATTTAATAACTTATATAGTTATAGTTTTATTATCATTTATGTAAAAGAGTTATAGCAATTGTTTCGTTACAAAATTTAGAAAGAATACACTTAACTTTTACCATATTAATGTTTATTTCAATTACATTTTTATCCAAATGTTTAACCTTATACAGCCCCATATTTTTTGATGAAATTTGGTAATCAAAAAACTCGTTCATTTCATTGAAAACATTGCCTCTCAAAAATATACTATCAGATTTGTGTTTAGCTCGTTTTGTACTAAAAATTTGATTTACTATCATAATTTTCTAGAGTCCGACCGAATATTCGATTTTGGCCGAATAATGGGGTTTCGGCCTCTATTCGGTATTCGGCAAAATTTTGGCCGAATATTAGCCAAAACCGAAACTTTTTGATATTTTAAAAAATATGTAAAAAAGTCGCTGAATTTTTTGATTTCGTATTTCATTACACTAGTTTCAGTTCAATTGAAGAAAATGTTACAAGTTTATGCAATAAATGTAAAACTGTTTCAGTTTAAAAATTATTTTCTCCTAATCTACAAACGAAATATACAATTTTTTTGTAAGTTTTTTAAAAAACATTTTTTTTTTTCAAAAATACAATTCCTATGGTTTAAAAGCATTATATGCTGTATATTTATCTTTAACAACTTTTTAATAATTTTATTCATGCCAGGCGGTAATTTTTTTTAAGTTTCGGTTCGGTTTCGGCCGAATATTACTTTTTCGGCCGAATATTCGGTTCGGCCTCGAAAACTGGTTTCGGTCGGACTTTATAATTTTCCCATTACTAATACCCACTTCCCACTATTATACTTTTCCATTATACAAGCGTAATTTCACCATGTTAGGGAAAGATTTTATAAATTTTGATGTGTATAATGGAAAAGTGTGATAATGTAATGTAGGTATAAGTAGGCATACGTTATCATTTTGGTATAAAAAACAGTATTTTTTAAAAAAAAAATAATGTATTTATCTTTTTTTAAAACAATAAAAATTAAAACAAAAATAAACTTTCATTTGGTTTTTAAATTGGTGGAAAATTACTTTAGGTTTTGTATCTGAAATGCTTGAAAATTGCTTTTTTTTTGCATATAAAGCACTTTAAAATTGCTTTACATACCGTTTCAAAAGTGATACATTTTGGTTTTAGCAATGCTTTAAAAGCGCTATAACGAAGCGTTCTAAAATCATTATTATAAAAGTCTTTAAAAACGCTTCAAATAAACCGTCTAACGGTGTTATCATTAGGACAGTCTGAAAGCGCTCTGAGGATGGTTTTCAGTATGGTCTGAGAGCATTCGTACTATCATACAAAGCGCTTTAAAAGCGTTTTAACGGTTGTATTTTTCTACCTGGGTAGTTTTTCTGTATCGTAACGGCAGCTGACGAAAAGTTCTGTATAAAACAGAATTTCTCTACGTAAATACGTGACAGCTGATTTTGTTAATTAAAAAATAAACATTAGAAATTATTTTCGGTATATAAAATTTTATTAATTTAAAAAAATTGTATGGATAAGTAACAATTAATACTTTTTTTGTAAAATAATAACTTTATCTACAATAAAATTAACAAATAATAGTTACGTATTTACGGATGTGACTAACTGCCAGAAAAAATACACCAGTACGCTACAAATCAGTTACAGTACAGTACCACAGACTAATACAGACTCGACATAACTGACAGGTGTCAAAAAAGTAGTCGTGAACCATATGGTAAATTTTTTCAAATTATTCTACGAATTAGGTTAGAAAGAGAAAGCTAATATAATGCGCTATAAGAAAAATATACATATATCAGATCGGTTTTTATTGTTTCACTCACTCCTAAGTCGTAAAATGTGTTGCCATATTAGCTTAAAACTAGCTAAAGCCCACTCTGTTATCTCCTAAAATCGCTTAGTTTTCCCCCATTGTTTTTTATAAAACTCTACTGTCGAGTCTGTATGGGGCATTCCAAGCCAAATCACTCACTTTTAAACCAGACCCCTTTCGATTTATTTTATTTTTGGATATGTTTTAGTCCTTATTAAATGCAACTTGGACACCAATTTTCAGCCTTTTATTCCAAGATGGTGTTGAGTAATCAATTTTTCAAAATGGCGATTTTAAAAAATTGAAATTTTTAATTAATTTTGACCATTAAAAAATATAGATATTTTAAAAAAAGTTGGACAACGTTTTGTTGGTATTTAAATGTAGTTCTAGAAAAAAAAATATGAAAAAATTATTCGAAGTAATTGTCACTTATTTTATGACGTTTAAAAATTAAAATCGATTTTTTGAAAAAGTTCGAAACCTTCGATTTTTTTGTATAAAACTATAAAAATTCTACTCTAAATTACACAACTTTTAAGCCATAACTCGAGATGTGATCACAAATCTATTTTTTTTTTAATTTTTAAAATTGCACCTTTTATGTTTTGGCTCTGATTTATTTTATATGGAGCTCAAAAAAAATTGGTGGATACTGACCCTTACTTACCATAAATATATTCATTTGGAGGTAAATATACGTCTCACAAAAATTTAGGACGATCGGACATGTGTAAGGCGTTTAGCATGGTCCTTGAAGTTTAAAAAACGGATTGCAAGACAAAAATATAATTTTTTTTCTGTTTTCGCAATTTTTTTGGTATTTTAAGTTAAGTTTTAATTCAAGTGATTACAGAATTATGATGTGGAGTAAAATGCCCTTCTAATAAGGTACTAAAAACTAAAATCGGTTGAAAATCAGCCAAGTTATTACAACTTCCCCAGGCATCTAGCATGTGCCATATAACTTGATTAAAAAATACGAGTCCCTTTTTTTAATTTATTGAAATTTTCTACTGTAATAACATTTTTTCATTATTCATGTTTCAGTGTAATATTTGTTTGGCTTTTCCAAATTTTAAAACAAAAAAAAGAATTTTTTTTTTCAAAATAGAGATTTCAAAAGGGTGTTGAAAATGCAGGCATTTTTAGCACTAATTTAAAAAATGTTAGCAAAACACAATATGAAAAATACTTGTCATCTAATTACATTTGAACTTGAAGAATAAAAAAAATGTTATTACAGTAGAAAATTTCAATGAATTTCCAAAATCGTATTATATTGCTTAATCAAGTGTTCTGCCATACGTTAAATGCCTGGGGAAGTTGTAATCACTTGGCTGATTTTCAACCGATTTTAGTTTTTAGTACCTTATTAGAAAGACATTTTACTCCACATCATAATTCTGTAATCACTTGAATTAAAACTTAACTTAAAATACCAAAAAAATTGCGAAAACAGAAAAAATTCATATTTTTCCTTGTAATCCGTTTTTTAAACTTCAAGGACCATGCTAAACGCTTTACCCATTTCCGATCGTCCTAAATTTTTGTGAGACGTATTTTTGCCTCGAAGCGAATATATCTAGGGTAAGTTAGGGTCAATATCTATCATTTTATTTTTTTTGGAGCACCATATAAAATAAATCAGAGCCAAAAAATTAAAGGTGCAATTTTAAAAATTTAAAAAAAAATAGGAAAAATTGTGATCACATCTCGAATTATGACTTAAAAGTTGCATAATTTAGAGTAGAATTTTTATAGTTTTTTACAAAAAAATCGAAGGTTTCGGATTTTCTCAAAAAGTCGATTTTAATTTTTAAACGTCAAAAAATAAGTGATAATTACTTCGAATAATTTTTTCATATTTTTTTTCTAAAACTACATTTAAATACCAACAAAACGTTGTCCAACTTTTTTTAAAATATCTATATTTTTTAATGGTCAGAATTAATTTAAAATTTAATTTTTTTAATTTTTTTGAGAAAATCGCCATTTTGAAAAATTGATTACATAACACCATCTTGAAATAAAAGGCTGAAAATTGGTGTCCAAGTTGCATTTAGTAAGTACTAAAGCATATCCAAAAATAAAATAAATCGAAAGGGGTTGGGTCTAAAAGTGAGTAATTTGGCTTGGAATGCCCCGTATATAGTCTGTGACAGTACGTTGAGAATGCCCAGGCCTCAAGTTAACATTTTTTATACCCTCCAACCACAGTATGGGGGTATACTCACTTTGTCATTCCGTGTATAACGCATCGAAATATCGGTCTAACACCCCATAAAGTATATATATTATTGATCAGTGTTCCATTCTAAGACATTCTAGCGATGTCCGTCTGTCCGCCTGTGGAAGACACGATACAGTCCAAAGTAAATGAGCTAGACTCCTGAAATTTGGCACGAATATATCTAATGGTATTGGGCTGGTTAAGAGTCCCCGCACAACAATGTCGGAGCGGTTGACGGTTTCGGTCATGGGAGAGTATAGGCGCAAAACAAAGGCGGCAGCGGAAAATTCAGTCAAACGTTTATATTCACATTATTTTTTCACTTTTTCTGCAAATTTTTATTTAATTTTATTATTTTTTTTTAATATCAATATAATATTTTTATATTGATTCGTTTTTTGTGTTTTTTTTAGAATTTTATATATTTTTTTTTTAGAGATCATATTTTTTTGTTTACTTTATCGAAAATAATCGAAATATTTATAAAAATGTGGTAACATTTTCATATCAAAAATTAAAAGAGAGAGAGAGAAACCGACACAAAAATAAAATTGATTTTATTCCAGCGGTTTTCGGTCGAGCGTTTTTTCTTGCCAAATTTGTATGAAAAAAACGTCACCGACATTGTTGTGCGGGGACTCTAAGTTCGAACATGGGCAAAATCGGATAAGGGGGAAAAAAGTTCCCCTCTTAAGAACTAAACAAACCTCTAAAAAAAAATTTTTTTATTGGCTTTTTGTACTTTTTTTTAGCAAACGAAACATTTTAATGTCAAAAGAACCCGAGTAAAAAAGATCATATATAATTATCAAGGAGAGGACTTTCATGCAAATGCATGTTTTTCCCCTTTGGTCATAGAACAGCATAAACAAGATATCTTTGCGAATCAAAGAATTTGCTTTAAAATGGCATCGATTCGTTAGTGCATATTTTTGCATATTTTGCTTAAAATGCATATTTTTGCATATTTTGCTATAATTTCGATAAATATGCATATTTTTAGGTCATATTTTGTATAAATTTAAGGTTTTAAGCTATTTTTTAGAATTTTTAGCTATTTTTAAGATTTTTTTTGATAATTTTTTTTTTTTTTTTCATTAAAGCAATTATTAAATTTTTTTAGATAATTTTTATTTTTTTAATAACATTTTATACACACTGAATATCTGCATATCTAAGCTTAAAATGACAGACTGAATTAAAATTTTATGTTTTTTTTTAATAAAAATAAAAAAAACAAGTGGATATTTATGATTTTTAGTGCATATTTTAAGATTTTTAGTGCATATTTTAACACTTTTTAGTGCATATTTTAGGCGCCTAAAACATAGTTTTTTAGTGCATGAAGGTCCTGTCCCTGATAATTATATATAGCTATATATACATATTAGACTGCCCAGAAAAAAAGCGAAGTTTTTATTTTCTTGGGGGATACCTGCAAATTTTGTTCCTTTTTGTGCAAAAAAATTTCGTTTTTTTTTTGGGATTTTTAAAATAATATCTAGAGGTCGCGATCTCGCGTTTTATAACGATTTATTTTTTTTTGAGTTTTTTATTATTTTAAATTGTTAAATATGATTAATATGATAAAATATTAATAATTTCAGACAAAAAAAAAATTAAATTAAAAATTAAATACGCTCATTCCATGAGATGTCTCCCAGCATCTAATCAAATGTTCCTTAATTTATTTGAAATTTTGCACACATGAACACTATGAAGCTATTAAAATAAATCAGTTGTTAGTTCCGAGAAAATCCGTGAATTCGCGAATATATTCGCGTTCGCGAATTCGTGGATTTTCGCGAAACTAAAAACGAATTTATTTTAATTGCTCCATAGTGTACCTGTGTGCGAAATTTCAAATAAATTAAAGAACATTTGATTAAATGCTGGGAGACATCTCATGGAATGAGCGATATTTAATTTTTAATTTATTTTTTTTTTTGTCTGAAATTATTAATATTTTATCATATTAATCATATTTAACAATTTAAAATAATAAAAAACTTAAAAAAAATAAATCGTTATAAAACGCGAGATCGCGACCTCTAGATATTATTTTAAAAATCCCAAAAAAAAACCGAAATTTTTTTGCACAAAAAGGAACAAAATTCGCAGGTATCCCCCAAGAAAATAACAACTTTGTTTTTTTCTGGGCAGTCTAATATATAATCTTTTTTACTCGGGAAGTTTAAAGTCTTGCAGTTGAATCCAGGAAGGTTGTCTCCCGCCCAAAAAAAAAAATAAGACGCCCCTGTTTTTTTTAACGTGTTGGAGGCAGGGATGTTAAAGTTGGTACAATTGTACTTTTTTGGTACATTTTGATTTTCAAAAGTACCGTGGTACTACCGCGATTCATTTGGTACAATTTTAAAATTTCCAATTTCTTTGTAACTCATCGAAAAAGCTTTTCTTCTATAAAAAAGCTCACAAGGGTACTAATGCTAGACCGATTTACATCATAAATGAAACACTTTTTTAGTTTTTTACTCCTTGATTTACAACAGTTTAAAGTAATTTTCAAATGAAATTTTTCTAAATCTTTTTTACAAAGTAAAGTTTCAGAATTAGATTTTTAAGAAAATATTCTTAATAATTTTTATCAAACAAAAAGTCTTAGAATTTTCCACAGAACACTGAGTTATTTAAAGACAATGAAGATAGTTTTCATTGCAGATTTTGAGACCTTTAATCTTTAGAAGAATTCTGAGATCTTGACACAATTTTCGTGTTTACCCACTCAAATACATTTTTCCTTCGAAAAATTTTTAGAATAAAGTATCGGACACTGAGACATTTTTCTGCAGAATAGATTTCAAGAAATGTGTTTTTTTAATTTGTATTTTGGGGGGGGGGGGGGGGGGGGTCCACCGAATTAACACTATCATTTGTTTTGGTTAAGTTTTTATTAATTAAAAAAAAAAAAAAATGGTACCGTAAGGGTCAAAAAAGTACAATTGTTTTTGAAAGTTGGTACAAAATTGAAAACCCCATTTAACATCCCTGGTTGGAGGGTATAAAAGATTCGGCACAGCCGAATTTAACACTCTTACTTGTTGTTTTTTCAAATGAATCTCAATACTATTTTTACACACCCGAGTAAAAAAGATCATATATAATTATATATAGTTTTATATATACATATATTATTTTGTAAAACTATATGTATTTTTTGTTGCATCATATGTGATTTTATATATTTGCACTTCTAATTTGTTTCTTATATAAAATTATATAACAGAAAATATTGACTTTTATATAATAACATATGATTTAAAGTTCGTTTATATAATTACATATGAACTTTAAAATTCTGTCTTCTTTTTTATATAATTTGATAAAACAAAATATTTGAAGAAATTTTATATAAAACTTTATGCAACTGTTTTTAAATTATATGTTATCTTATATGAGTAAAATTAAAAAAAAAAAAAATCTAAGTCCTTTACATATAATTTAATATAACTTTTGATAATTTTTCCAAGTCCTTAAAAAATTAAAATTTTTTAAGTCCCAAAATTTTAGGACTGATGCAAAATTTAAAAAAAAAAAATACAAAAAATTTTCTAAGTCCAGATGTTTTTTTTTTTTTTTTTAAAATTTTCGAAGTCCTAAAAATATTTTTGAAAATTTTTAAGTCCTGGAAACAAATTTTTTTGTCAATTTTTTGCGTTTTGGGGGAAACATTTTTTTCTTATATATAAATATATTTAATTATATATAATTGCATCAATTTTATACAAAAAAGGGTCCAATTTTCGCATATAACTATATAAAATTATATTAAAATTATATCAAATTTGATCAGATTTGATCAAATTTGATAAGTTTTTATATCGTTTTATCGACTCATTTTTCGCATTAAACTATATATGATGGATTTATATAATTTTATATGAATATATATAATCTTTTTTACTCGGGCAGGCAGAGTTTGCGTGTATTCGTAAATAATCTTTGTGATGCTAGAAGCTTCACTATGGATTAGTATTTTAATTTTCATATTTTAATTAATATAATGTTAATTAAAATATTAACTAATAAAAAAATAACTATTTTTAATGAAATAAAAATATTTATAAAAACCCAACAAACATTTACCTATGAAAAATATTGAATCTTATATTGTTGCAATTTTCAATACCAAACCTAAGCCAAAGAAAATGGCACGTTAACTTTTTTTTTTTAAATCGGAGATTATTTTCGGAAATAATTTAACAGAATGTGAATTCTTTCAAAAAATTTTTATTGGAAATCTGAAAATTTTTCTACAAGAAAAATTGTTTTTTAAAATATAAAAAAATTTTGTAAGTAAAAATCGGTGAATTTAAAAACTTTGTTACGAAAATTTTTTAGGTTTGGAAAATATGTACCTTGGAGGTAAAAAAAAAATTCGACAAGAGATATGCATCAAATCTAAAATTCATTGAAAGAATTTTTAGAATTATTTTTGTATAAAAAACAGCTACGGAATCTAAAAAGTTCTAAAATAAAATTTGAAATTTGTTAGAACCTTTAATTTTCTTTAAGAAAATATGACTCCGATATTAAAAACATATTTTTATACCCTCCAACCACAGTATGGGGGTATACTCACTTTGTCATTCCGTTTGTAACGCATCGAAATATCGGTCTAGGACCCCATAAAGTATATATTTTATTGATCAGTGATCGATTCTAAGAAATTTTAGCGATGTCCGTCCGTCCGTCTGTCCGTCTGTAGAGGACACGATACAGTCCAAAATAAAAGAGCTAGACTTCCGAAGTTTGGTACGAATATGTTTTATATTCCTAGGCAGGTTAAGTCCGGAAATGGGCAAAATCGGACTAAGGGGAAAAAAGTGTCCCTTGGAGAACTAAACCAACCTAAGAAAAACCGCATTTTTTGCAGTTTTTTTGGTACTTTTGCAGTTTTTTTGGTACAAATGCAACTTTCTTATCTCAGAAGGAGTTCAAAATCGCAAGGGGAATTTTCCCCTCTAACGTCTCACACCAACCCCCCCCCACAAAAAAAAAAACAAGACGCCCCTGATTTTTTTATTATTGTTTTTTACACTTTTGAGGGTATAAAAGATTCGGCACAGCCGAATGTAACACTCTCACTTGTTTAGAATCAGATTTTTCTCTACGAACACTGTATTAGAATCCGAAAGTTTTTTATTGAGTTTGTTTACCTAAGAAGCAGAAATATTTCTGAAGGTTTCTTAAAAGAAATTGTATTAATTTATTAATACAATTCTTTCCAAATAACAAAAATGTTAAAGTTTTTCTTTTCTTTCAAAAAAGTATCATAATTCCAAAATATTTTAAAGCAAAACAATAGAAATTTTAATGATAAAAGTGATTTTTTTGTTTAAGCAAAATCACTTTTTTAAAAAGCTGAAATTTTGAAAAGTTACCAATAACTCAAAAACTTTTCTACTTTTGAAACATTGTACTGCATTTTCGAACTCAGCGCTAGATTTTACATGAAAAATTAATGTAAAATGTCTTGGATAAAAATCTGTGTAAACTTGTGTAAGAGTTCCGGAACGACTTTAACAGTTGTGTCGTTAATTTTTGTTATGAAAAATATCTGTAACCTGATCTACAGAAGTGAACAGCAAAACCTTCAAAATTTTAATGGCTATGTATTGCATAGCTATGTAATGCATTCCCAAAAAATTCTCATCCCAAACAAAATCATCAATGCTGTTAGTGGTAAAGTATTGCTAATAGATAAATGTCATACCATTATTTTACAGTATACAGCATTGATGATTTTTGTTTGGGATGAGACTCAAAGTAATGGGTGATTATTATGTAATGCATGAAAAATACTAAGAAGTAATGCATATGGTAAGCGGTACATTTTTGCAATTTTCTAAGCTATGCATTACTCAGTAATGCATTATATAACCATTACCAATTTTAAGGTTTTGCTGCGTTTTTCTAAAAAATGAAGCTTGAGTTCAAAACCCCCCCCCCAAACTCAAAAGCAGGATACGCCCCTGGTTTCAAAAGTTGTGTCACTTGAGACGAAAAATTCCATATCTTAAAAGAAAGTAAAGCTGTACTTAATGTAAGTTTAAGTGTTTTTATCTAGAGGAAAAATATTTTTTTAAAATACGAAAAATTTCCTTAAAATTAGGGATAATTTATATTTAATAACTCAAAAACTAACTCCGAGGGACCAGTAAAAATTTGTTCGTTATAAGTAGGGCAAGTACTTTCATGAAAATGCATATTTTAACTCAGCATTGTAAACATAGCATAAATTAAATATCTATCCGAATCAAAGAATTTGCAATAAAATGGCATTGATTTGTAGTTGCATATTTTTGCATATTTTGGTATAAATGCATATTTTTGCATATTTTGATATAAATTTGACTTTTTTAAATTTCATCAATATTTTTTTAAAACTTCCTTAGGAAAATTCAAACCCTATCCCCTATTTTTTATAGAAAAATGTACTATTTATTTATCGAAATTATATTCTAATGCATTTTTTTATAGAAAAATGTATTTATTTATCGAAATCATATTCTAATGCATTTTTTAAAGAAAATGGATTCTGGAAGTAAAATTTTTAGATTCTGAAAAATTTTTTCTATTCTGAGATTTTTATGAATATCTCTTCACTAATCGTAAAGAAAAAAATATTTTCGAATTTAAGATTTTGTACAGGAAAATTGCATTTTTATACCAAATTCGCATTCATTTTTTTGAACATGTTTAACCACTTAAACATGTTTAAATTTAAACTTGTTAAGGTTCATAAACATGTTTAAGTACTTAAACATGTTTAAAAAAATTAATGCGAATTTACTATTATTTTGATTTGAGTTAGGGTGGGTGTCTTTTGCTTTAAGTTAATTTTTTGACTTGAAAATCGGAAAATTCCGAAAAAAAGTAAAAAAAAAGTATTTTAAAAATAAATATTTTTTTTTTTGAATAAAGAACACAAAGTATTGAAAAATAACTTGTTTTAGAAAAATATTGAATTTTAATATTTTTTTCTTTTAGAAACTTCAGTAATATTTAGTGACTCAAAGAAAAAACTTCTCAAGTAAAAAAATATTTTACTAAAGGTCTTATGATACTTGCTAGTTTTTGTATTTTTTATATTTTAGTGAACAGTGCAAATATATTTTTATAGGAAAACTGACCAAGTGTAAAGAGTATGACAATATCATGAAAAAAACCTAAAACGTCAAAAAAGTATACGTGTGTTATCGATAATTTTGCAGTGACTGTCAAAAAAAATATAAAAATTTTCAACTTTAAATTGACATTTCCAGAATAAAATGTTAACAGTGTTGCCAATTTTATTTGTTTTTGCTCGAATGAAGCGGTTTTACATTTGTTTTGGGCGTTTTTCAGCTATTTTCGGCGAGTTATTTTGAAAATAAAAGTTGGCAATATTGTTTTTTTGTTTTGTTTTTATTTTATTGTATTTCTTGTTCTTTCTCACATTTGTTGTTTCATTCGATCAATCCTAAAAAAATCCAATACAGAAACTAGCAAGTATCATACCACCTTAACTAAAAATTGTTTCCACTCAATAAAACATTTTTAAGAAATGTCGAGGGCCTTAAAATATTTGACAAAGTCTAATTTATATTGGCAAATTATTTTTTTTTAGTAAAAACAATAATTTTTAGATGCATATTTTTAAAGTTTTTAGTGCATATTTTGTATTTTTAGACGCATTTTATAGGCACATATTTTCATTTTTTAGATGCATGAAAGTACTTGCCCTAGTTATAAGTAAAGTTCGCTATAAGCGGGGTATATTTTATATCAACCTTGTTTTATTTCCATAAAAAAGGTTCAATTTTGTTTTAATTGATTTTTTTTTTAAGTAAACTACTCATTGAGAAGAAAACATTAAAAATGTAAATAAAATTTATCAAAATTATAATATTAACCAATAATTTCTAACCTTTTGTGAGTTTGGTAAAAAAAATTGCCACAAATTTCCAAATATTTATCGGAGTTCGTTATAACAAAGTAAATATACATGAACTTGTGTTCGTGGGACCATAATAAGTAGTTCGTTTTAACCAAGGATTCGTTATAACCGAGTTCGTTATAAAAGAGGTATTTTGTGTGAAAGTTGTTGCCAAAACGTCGGGACTTTAGAATTAGTTCGTTGTTACCGAGAATTCGTTATAACCGAGTTCGTCTGTACCATACATCAAATTAAAAAAAAAAAAAAAACTATAACCAAAATTAAAATTTTTTTCAAAAGTGGGCGTGGCCGTTAACCGCCCCAAAGTCCGAAGTCAAAAACGAACATGTATACCG